>JANAVB010000436.1:62500-117041 GCA_029216955.1 Iris pallida
GGTATATGTATGATATAGCTATATGGCCCATAGCCTATAGCCTAGGGCTCATGGCCTATGGGTGTGTCTGTTTGCCTAGTAAGTGTCTAGTAGACTTGTACAGTCTAAAATTGGTGTGTGCTTGATAGAATAGACTAGGTAGACTAGTATAGACTTGTTTGACTTAGGATTGACTTAGTTGACCTAGTTTGACTTCTAGGGTTGACCAGAGTTGACCAAGAGTTGACTTTGGTCTAGATTGACCTAGATTCATATAGAATGCATTGAATTGCATCTTATTATCATTTTAGACATGTTGTGACTTGTACTGTTCTATAGGAGACAGACACCACTGCTCGGACAATAGATATTCTTCAGATACTCAGGATACAGGCGAGTACATTCTCTGATCATTTTATATCCTGTTAGAATTATTCTCCTGTTTTAAATTATTTTACTTGATGCTGTCACGTTGGTCACACGGATTAGTACTATATGGATCCTTTCTTAAGATGTTATCCCCTCAGGGAGCATCGGATACTACATGTTCTGTGCGTTTCACTTACATTGTGTATCACTATGCTTCATGGTTCATTGATCACTTGTGACATGTACTCTCATGATCACAGAGTCTTCCTTGAATCCCCCATTTATGGGCTTTCCTAGAATCCCTATTTATGGGACTATCATGTACCACCCTTCGTAGGCCGTTACATGAATCATAGCATAACCTGGCTGGATCCCTGTGTATTGATTGGGATACGGGGGAGTAGAAGTAGGCATGTGAATAATACCCAAGTAGTATCTCATCTGATCACCTCCGTAGTGTCTCATCAGAATCTCCTATGTCATTCACATGTTTATATTGTACTCTGACTCACTAGCCACTGTTAGTTCTCTATTTATAGTAGATATTCTATTACAGTTCTCTCTCTGTTTACATTTTGTACTTTCTTTCAGTTTTCTATATCTTACTTTACTGCATGATTATATTTTCTAACCTGCTATGAACTGTTGAGATGTATTGTGCTCGCTCCGTCCTGATTGGGCACCGTTGAATGTTTACAGAGGACGAGGATGAGGTTGGTGTTGACACCTTCTATGGGACAGCCCTAGACGACACTTGTGAGCTGGACTCTCAGGAGGACCCAGCTCTAGCTGATGACATACCCCTACTGCATAGACTAGTTTAGTTAGGCTTTATCTTACTTATGTTGTCTTGGGACTAGTTTAGTTAGGCTCTATTTCTGTCATTTGAGATCTGGATTGTATATATTCTTTCATACTCTGTAGTTGAGACCTTGTATTCTGGATGTTTGCTGAGATGTTATCTTAGACACTTAGATTCTTCTGATCATCTGTATTTTATTTGAGTTCTATATCATATCGTGCTTCTTCTTTCTTAGTTGTGATTGGGTTTACAATCTGCTATGTCACCCCCATTCGGGGAGTATAAACTGCTTAGCATTATATTGTTAGATTTTGTGACCTAGGACAGTGTTCTACCGCCGACACTGCGGCGTAGGCTGGACGTACCCACTTCTCGTGCCCTTACTTTAGGGTGCGGGTCGTGACACATTTTTAGTGGTGGCCCATGCAGGTCGAGTTTATGTAGTGGTATTCGAACTAGAGTATCACTACAGCCTACAGTAGGAATTAGAATATTTTTGAAGGTACTCAATCACACTAGGAAAAACTCTTAATCAGATTCCTTTTATCTAAATTATTGCTTATTGACTTCCCTTGAACATGAACTATTCCTTTTTGAATTTTCGCTTCATTCTCAGAAATTGCTTCTTGTTTTTATCTGCTTTTATGATGGTTATGAAGACACGATCTCTTCGCTCCAGTCCGGGGAATACTATCGAGAGGCTGGCCACCTCTCATCCTGTTCATCAGGGCCTCGAGACCGCAGCTCCTGTTGTGCCGACTCAGGTTGGCATTTCTGCTACATTGGAGGTGCACCTTCGTCTGTACAGAGACCTTTTCCCGTTATTTCCGATTTCTCTCAGCAGCAGCGGTTCATGCTACATCAGCAGCAGACCAGAGAAAACCAGTGTAGTGCCCCGACCCGCAAGATGCCTTATGATGGATGGTTGATTCGATGAAGCCTTGTTGGACTTGAGATTATGCGAAGGATCGCTTGGAAGACTATGCGATCGTGGCGGGAACCGTCCTATGAATGTGAGTAGTGTTGAACCCTTCAAAGATCCTTTAGCTTCACGCTTAAAATAAGGATGAGTATGCTATGTTTCTAGTTGAGTTGTTCAATAACACCTTGCATGGAATTCGGAAAGATAATGAAAGATAATAATCACCTGAACGTAAACTGTTGTGGCTAGATGAATTGTATGCTTGTACGCTGTTGCGATGAATTGCATGACAGGTGAAGGCAAAGTCCCAAATACTTGGGCAGGTGAGTATATTGAGCTTTGGCTCAATGAGTAGATGGCAAAACAGATGTTAAGACCCAAGAACTGGTCAGTGAGTATGCTTGAATTGCATTCAAATGAATGAATGCTAAAACAGACGCTAAGTCCCAGGAATTGGGCGGTGAGTACATTGAGTTTGGTTGGAAAGATGTTTGGTATCAAAGATGTGGCAAGGCTTTGGGTAACAACATTCTATTATCCTGTCGCCGATGTAGAATGTTGATTACGCCAAGACCCTGGATTGGGCAGATGATAATGTGAGCATTAGCTCAAGACAAGATGGCTAGATGGCAAGATGGCAATACGAATGAGAATGATGGTTTTGCTTAGTTTTCCTTATCATGCATTATATGTTTTCTTCTTAGATAAGTTGCATATAGTTGCATGGTCATGGACAACTTGTCGACAAGGTGGTTTCTCGAACGGTATTCCTGGGCCATGGAACCCGGTTCGTCCTAGGGGAAACCAATGCCGAAGTAGTGGCAGTGCTGAAGTAGTAGCACGGTATACAGGACTTGCAGTGGGGCTAGCTACCTGCACTGGCAAGGGCGCTGTATACCTGTAAGACGGTCCAGGATGGCGTGTCGCCAGTGACCTTCATATAGATAGGTCAGGTGCTAATGATGTCTTATGCAGGCAGAGTAAGTTATTACTCAAATACAGGGAAGGATATCGGTTGTTAGTAAGAATCACCCGAACGGTGATATTCATATTGAATCATGATATTGTTCCTAACAATGTCTTGTGCAGGCAGAGTAAGTATTATAATTGTACAGGGATGGCTACACGACCGTGGGTAAGAATCACCAAAGGGTGATAACAGTATGCTTTTAATTATGTTGGCTATGAGATTTGCATGCTTTACTTCTTGTCGTCTATAATATGAAATTGACCCTAAGGCAACGAGAAAGACCATTGATAATAATGTTCTGTAACATGATTACTTAGTGCTGTCTTCTTAGGTGAGTTGGGCCAGCACCGCTCGCCAGTACATTGATGATGTACTGACCCACGTTGTGGGCAATATTACAGGTGTTTGCTTGGGGGAAATCCTGTGAATCAGTGCTTGGCATCGATGAATCGGATGGGTGTGCAGAAGCTCTTCTTTCAAGACGATGTCTTCTGCTATACGGGACATAATGTATGGAACAGTGGAACTCAGATGTACCAGTAAGATTGTAGCCAAATTGGCAAGTCATTGTAAAGAAGTCGTTATATTCATTTGTAGCCTAAAGGGCAAGTGTATACATTCAGTTGGCTACTCAAGAGTCTTGTATTCAGTTGTAAACTCTGTATTCCGCTGCAAGTCTTGTAATCCATTTTGAATATCAATAAAGAGATACATTCTTCATAAATTGTGTGACTTCAATTTATCTGCTTGGTTCCGCTGCCTTGTCGATGCTTTCTGAGAATTACCAGGAACTGTAATGGTTTTGCCTTGTACAAGTGCAATCTAGACTTGTACGGCATCACGCCCAGTGGCTTGTTTTCGATCCTCCGGGATCGGGGCGTGACATAATGGTATCAGAGCACGGCTTTACGTCCTTGGATTCCTATTCGATTTGTTTCGAATCAATGTTGCTACTAAGATGATTCTAAGCTGCTTCCGCGATGATTCAAAGATTGCTTCCGCGATTATTCAAAGTTGCTTCCGCGGTGAATCAAAGTTGCTTCCGCAAATACTCAAAGTTGCTTCCGCGATGAAATCAAAGTTGCCTCTATGATGACTCATAGTGCTTCTGCGATTATTCTGTGTTGCTTCCAAACTATTCTATGTTGTACCCTTGACTGAAAGTCCGTTGATCATTCTAACCTCTCACTGGGTGTTCCATACAATAAGTCTAAATATGTGGGCTGTGATATGTGTGCTTTGTTGAATTTCTAAAAGATACCAAAAAGAATAACAATGATGCGATGCGTAAGTTTGTGATGTATGCTGGATGTGTGGGATTCTTTGAATCGATTGTTATGCAGCAATCGACAGTGGGTGATGGCATGGTATGTTGGAACAGAATGTGCATGGATTTCAGTGAATGGGAATCGACAGAATCTTGAGTCGATATTTGTGGTCAGCATAACCACTGCAGGATGGATAGTCCATGTTGGATGTCGGTTTGATGCGAAGGAATATTGTGTTTGGAATGGCTTGAGCTCTGGGTGGTATATTACATATACCCTTGTCGTGATAAGATGTCCCTTGACCCTTGATGTGTCTATGATTTTGTGATTGTTTTACCTATAAGGTAGTGGGTGGTATCGAATCGTAGCTGAGCTTACGATTGATACATGTTGGCTAGGCGTGTTCCTTGATTGTTAAGTTGGATGACCCATTGTGAGATTTTTGATGTGTTCAGATGAACCATCGTTAGACCTTGTCGGTTAGCATTAAGTTGGGTAATAAGAGAATTGAGAATATGAAATGATGCCTTGGTTGGGAAGAAAACAAAATTTCAGATTCAGCCGAAGACTTGGATCAGTTGGGTAAAAAGGATTGTAGGCTTAGTAATGATAGTGTGGTGTTGCTATCGAATGATTTTGCAGGAATAACTATGGACCAAATATTGAACGATGTTGGAATTGAGTTAAAGAAATTGCATGTTGGATATCGATAGAACTGATGGTAATGTTAGACGCTTATCGGGATGTTGCGAATGATTTAGAAGATGCAGAGAGTTGCATCGACGACCGAAAAGTTAGAGGATGGGCTTGTGGAATAGATGATCTTAGCACGTGGTGTAGTGTGCTTGAAGGAAATTGACGTCCCGAATTAACAAGTTATGACCCTTGACTATTTTGAGGCATAGAGAATGGGTACTTGTTCCTTGATGTACGAAAGAGTAGATGTTCCTTACGAGAGTCGAATGGCTGGAATACAAATAAGTATCGAGGTGCAGCGATATGTAAGAGACCATGTCGGTAGATGATGTTGTCGCATGAATAACAAGTTTGGTGGAATATAGAATTGTTGGATTATGACTTAGCCGATGAGTTATGTCATGTCCACTAAGATGACTGATATATGATGCTAGATGATTGGTGCCATAGAGATTGGATCGGTACATGAATAGTAAATCTTCTTATGGATCATAAGGAGATGATACAAAACTAATATTAATGGTTAACGTGAATTGCTAAGAGATGACCGTGTTGGTGTTAGAAAATTTATAAATGATGCCTCGGAAGAAATATGATTATAGTTGCCTGATTTTTTGTTGGTTAAAAGAGTACGGACCGTATCGATGATCTAAGAATGTGGGAAACGAATATGTCGCAAAGAGACCGTAGGAAAGAGATCATAAGTGATAAACTATTGAGATAGCAATGTCGGATGATGACTCGAAATAGTTGACCCGATTGAATAGACAATTTGAGTACGATATGAGGATAAAAGTTGGATCGAACAGATGCTATGTCTATGCAAATTGAAATTGAAAGTTGAATATTCTATTGAGGAGTTTTATATGATAGCTTCGAGATTGACCCATAGAATTGTGGGATAGAATTGTTGGATAGAATTGTCGGATAGATTTGATCGGTTGCGGGTAAGTCTAGAATGAGACTTCGTGGGTATGACTCGAGTATGAGTACGGGTAGAAAGACTTGACCCTAGATTGACGGTTGGTTGCCTAGATTGTTGGCTAGTTGCCTAGATTGTCGGTTGGTTGCTTAGATTGTTGGCTGGTTGTCTAGAGTGTCGGTTTATTGCCTAGATTGTTGGTTGCTTGCTTAAGTCTCAGATTGGTTGGCTATGTTCTTCAGTTGTCCGTGTTGGGTATAAGTTCATAAGATTGGGGTGGTGTTCCATGTCCCTAAGTTGGTCGGACCATAGAGTTGCCCCGATGTTGAGAATTGGTTGCCTCTAAGATAAGAGATAAGTATGTCCCTGATAGCTACTCATCTCATATGGGTTAGCTGAATGTCTGGTTTAGCTTAGATTAGCTGACCGTAGAGACTTGATTGTATGCTAAGTTGACTATTGGAAAACCGTAGGATGTCCCTATTGGTGTTGCATGAGTATAGTTGGAATGAATAAGATGTGTTGGAAGGTAGGCTTTGGAATGGAATAGATATTTGGGAAATTTTGATGTTATAATGTTGGATGGGATGACGGATCATGTTGGTTTCGGAAATTGAGTTACCTTGGTTGAAATGTTGGGAATTGTTAGAACTGGTTGGATTGGTTGATTGATATTGAGCTGCAAAAATTGTTGGTAGTGCTTTGAGATAGTTGGAATAATTTTATTGATCGGATCAAGATTGAGGATAAGCGTAATGACGGAATTGGATAGTGCATGTAGCCGAGATCGGCGAATGTGAATATGAAAGACCCTCAGAATTAATGTTGCTGGAATATGATAGTTGCCTATGCGAGAGGATAATATGTTGGCTTGATCAATACGAGAAAATGTTGGAGGACAGCAAGGAATGTTGCTAGAGTGAAATTGTGGTACAATTTGAAGGATGGTACGATTTGGAAGATGGATCATGATTGGAAAATTTATAAGTTGTAAACAAAGCATATGGATGCGAACGATGATGAGTACAAGATTTGACCGACGAGAATCGGGGTATCAAAATAAAATGTGGCAATAGGATTTATCAACTTTGGTGGCATGGATGACAATGAACTTGAAAGGAATACTTGATATATCTAAGTCCGAATACTTTGGAAAATGTTGGATCGGTTGAAGAAAATATCTTGATTTGAATTGGCAACATCTATTGTGTTATCAATTGGTTGGAGCATTGAATAAACAAGTGGGATTATACGAGATGCTAGAAAAGAATTACTGATGTTCGAAAAGGAAGGTACACCGTAGCTCGTTCGTTTTCTCTATCACTGAACTTGGCTGAAGTGCATGTATTTCGGGGACGCCTAAAATATGTGTATGATTCCGACTAAGTGGTATGCTGAATTCAAACGAAGCCACGGGAAGGATTATCATGTGCTAAGGATTTGCACGAGTGTCGGAGGAAAGATCAAAGATAGTAAACTATGTTGAATTATTTAGGATGCTGTATCGAGACGGTACATTACTTGAAATCAATCGAGAGATTGCGAAGAAATATTAGATGGTGCAAGTTGATTGTAGAGAAGTTTCATGAAAGCTTGGTTGAAGTTTTGGGGATGAGTTTTGTTTTAAGTTTCGAGGACGAAACTTTTTTTGGGTGGTATATATTGTAGTGCCCCGACCCGCAAGATGCCTTATGATGGATGGTTGATTCGATGAAGCCTTGTTGGACTTGGGATTATGCGAAGGATCGCTTGGAAGACTATGCGATCGTGGCGGGAACCGTCCTATGAATGTGAGTAGTGTTGAACCCTTCAAAGATCCTTTAGCTTCACGCTTAAAATAAGGATGAGTATGCTATGTTTCTAGTTGAGTTGTTCAATAACACCTTGCATGGAATTCGGAAAGATAATGAAAGATAATAATCACCTGAACGTAAACTGTTGTGGCTAGATGAATTGTATGCTTGTACGCTGTTGCGATGAATTGCATGACAGGTGAAGGCAAAGTCCCAAATACTTGGGCAGGTGAGTATATTGAGTTTGGTTGGAAAGATGTTTGGTATCAAAGATGTGGCAAGGCTTTGGGTAACAACATTCTATTATCCTGTCGCCGATGTAGAATGTTGATTACGCCAAGACCCTGGATTGGGCAGATGATAATGTGAGCATTAGCTCAAGACAAGATGGCTAGATGGCAAGATGGCAATACGAATGAGAATGATGGTTTTGCTTAGTTTTCCTTATCATGTATTATATGTTTTCTTCTTAGATAAGTTGCATATAGTTGCATGGTCATGGACAACTTGTCGACAAGGTGGTTTCTCGAACGGTATTCCTGGGCCATGGAACCCGGTTCGTCCTAGGGGAAACCAATGCCGAAGTAGTGGCAGTGCTGAAGTAGTAGCACGGTATACAGGACTTGCAGTGGGGCTAGCTACCTGCACTGGCAAGGGCGCTGTATACCTGTAAGACGGTCCAGGATGGCGTGTCGCCAGTGACCTTCATATAGATAGGTCAGGTGCTAATGATGTCTTATGCAGGCAGAGTAAGTTATTACTCAAATACAGGGAAGGATATCGGTTGTTAGTAAGAATCACCCGAACGGTGATATTCATATTGAATCATGATATTGTTCCTAACAATGTCTTGTGCAGGCAGAGTAAGTATTATAATTGTACAGGGATGGCTACACGACCGTGGGTAAGAATCACCAAAGGGTGATAACAGTATGCTTTTAATTATGTTGGCTATGAGATTTGCATGCTTTACTTCTTGTCGGCTATAATATGAAATTGATCCTAAGGCAACGAGAAAGACCATTGATAATAATGTTCTGTAACATGATTACTTAGTGCTGTCTTCTTAGGTGAGTTGGGCCAGCACCGCTCGCCAGTACATTGATGATGTACTGACCCACGTTGTGGGCAATATTACAGGTGTTTGCTTGGGGGAAATCCTGTGAATCAGTGCTTGGCATCGATGAATCGGATGGGTGTGCAGAAGCTCTTCTTTCAAGACGATGTCTTCTGCTATACGGGACATAATGTATGGAACAGTGGAACTCAGATGTACCAGTGAGATTGTAGCCAAATTGGCAAGTCATTGTAAAGAAGTCGTTATATTCATTTGTAGCCTAAAGGGCAAGTGTATACATTCAGTTGGCTACTCAAGAGTCTTATATTCAGTTGTAAACTCTGTATTCCGCTGCAAGTCTTGTAATCCATTTTGAATATCAATAAAGAGATACATTCTTCATAAATTGTGTGACTTCAATTTATCTGCTTGGTTCCGCTGCCTTGTCGATGCTTTCTGAGAATTACCAGGAACTGTAATGGTTTTGCCTTGTACAAGTACAATCTAGACTTGTACGGCATCACGCCCAGTGGCTTGTTTTCGATCCTCCGGGATCGGGGCGTGACAACCAGCAGGGGCGAGCTATCGTCAGGACAGTCGAGGATGCACAGACCATTAGAGATCTTACTGCAAGTTCCGTTCTTCTCGATTCCATTCTCGTAATTGTCTTTTATAACTACTTGAAATCCGATTCCATCTGTTCCTTGTTGATTGATTAATTTTGCCATGTTGCACTTTTGTTATGTTTGTTTTTCTTCTGAGAAAATTATATGGGCTAGGTCACCTCAGTTATGGGATCTAGAATCTTCGATAGTCGTGTTAGCTGGCATAGTAAGGACATATAGTCAGATTTTGGGATGTATTTATCGGGTGTGAGAATTTAAGGTTTCGCCGTCGCATGCGGCAATACAGAAATTTTAAATACCATGAACCTAGAGGTATGTACCTTAGTCAAGGACTCTGTGATTATCGTAGCCTTGCTCACTAGCATGACGAAGAATCCGAGTAACATGATTTTGGACAGACGCATATGATTCTCAGATTGTATCTTGAAGTTTTTTTTTTGAACATCATACCCTTCTGTTGTTGTAAATAACTTAGGAGTAGGGATATTTAGTTTTGTAGAGCTTGTTCATAGGTAGTTCCTTCATAGTATAATGATATGATGACTTATAGAGTGTCTGTACCCTAGAGATGATAGTTAGCATTGGTATTAGAATAGTAACCCATGGTAGATGATTTCCCTGTTATTTATAATACCAACCAGTTTACATATAGGATGTTAGTATGCCATACAGCCTTGATGATTATTATTACTTTCCTTACTTTTTCCAGTGAGACACCCATAACCAGTGCCTGTCCTTGAATATAGTAGTAGTTTTACCTAAGACTGAGAGGTATATATACATATAGATTACAGATGGTATTGGCATATGGGATATGGGTTTGGTTGGTATCTATAGGTCATTATTGTATAGGATTATTGACATGTTGTTAGCCTATAATTGGTTCAATTTTCTATTTTAGTTAAGTTCTCCTTGTGTTGAGTTTAGTCGTGTTTATAGACAGTGTGCAGACCCTTCACTAGATACCCTGTCCCCTTGGTTCAGACTTGTACAAGTTGTTCACTGTACTCAACTTTCATTACCTACCATATTGCGTCATAGATTTTACTGGACCATAGTTCAGACCCCAATTATTGACTCACCAATATAACCATCAATCCCTTACCATATTCTGCATATCTGGAGAGTTAGTATCATGCATACTAGAGGTCTGCACTCATCCCTTGGGATAGTTCACTGTTCTGTCCCAGTACACCTTATAGTATCTGACCCCTTCTTTGGAGTGATAGGCATGTAGTAGGGAGTTGGTGTTATTAGACTTTGAGTAGAGTTGAGGTGATGAGGGTAAAGCATATATATAGCTTGTATATATGTAATGTATTTTGATTTGGTAAGTAGCCTGCACTCATTTGCAGTATACTGCCTATTGCATTCCCTGTACACTAGTTTGGTTCACTTCTTTCAGACCACTGTCCTGCATGTAGTTAGTTCAGCCAGATAGAGAGGAGAGCCCAGGTTGATCTAGAGGCATGTTTCAGTCGCCATGTAGGTTTCCTTTCACTTGACTATACAATTGGACCCAAATGTCCTGTCCTTTAGCTTATAAATTTCAGTCTCCTTAGCATCATTCCCTTTTTGCCTATATTGATGATTCAGGCCATTCATCCTTAGCCAATTTCTGAGCATTTGTTTCAGTCCCTTATAAGTATAGTCTACTTTAACCCTTGGTTGATCAGTTATATATATATATATATATATATATATATATATATATATATATATATATATATATAGATGATATACTTAGGATATATGTGATGGATTGTTGTTCTAGAGCATATATATATGTGGTATTTGGGATTGGTGTGCTTAGCTTATAGGTATTTACTTATGGGTGACTTGATAGGATTGGGAAGTTAAGAGCTAGCCTATTATAGTTTTCTTTTGCTAATTTCTAGTTGCCAACACTTAAGTAGCTAGCATAGGTAAAATCCTAAGAAGTTGACCTGTTGATGACCAAGTACTTGGATGTTGAAAAATTGACTAGTGATTGACCCTTGTCTATGTTTGACATAGAAGGGGGTGCGATCATCTTAATTTCGAGGACAAAATTTTTCTAAGGTGGGTAGGATTGTAACACCCAATTTTCCAGATGAGGGTAATTTTGAAAATTTGTAATTATAATTATTATTTATTGATATTTATTTCATATTATGATTTTTGGTGATTTTTAATCATTTTTAAACTATTTAAAATCATAACTTGTGATTTGGTGTTTGCTAGTGTAACCCTAGAGAAAGTGACCTAGAGCCTAGCCATGTGATTAGGGTATTTCATTTATCATTTTTAGTTTGAGGGTATTTTTGTTATTTTTGAATTATTTAAATTTAATATATATTATTTGGAATTTAAAATGATTATTTAGAATGGTGTGATTTAAATATTATTTAATTGATTATCTTGTGTTGTGTTTAGCCCTAACCTAGATTGGACCTAACCTAGATTAGTCATAGCTAGTTAGCCATGGTTAGTATTATTTAGTATGGGTTAGTTGGGTTAAGTCATGACTTGTTAGAAAGTAATAGGTTGTAACTTGACTAGAAGGTAAAACCTAGATTTCTAGCAATTGAATAGATTAGATGTGATAAGAGCCCTTGGATTGAATCCCAAAACCCTAACCCTAGCATTTATGGCCAGCCACCTAGGGATCCACCCCCATAAAATCCCTCCCAAAAATATTGCCTCATTTGTTCATTCCTCCATTTTTTAAGAGCAAGGTTTGTTCTTCCTTCAAACTTTTCTATTTTGATCAATACTCATGTATTTTCATTCAAACTTCTTGCATTGTAATCTAATTTTTGTTCTCCTACTGTTGGTGGAGGTTAACTTAAGTTTTGGTATCCATTGGAGCTTTGAGCTAGCTAGAGGGAATCTCCATTGTTGAGTTTTCTTGAGGAAGAGCACCACATAGGTAACTTCCTATTCTACTATTAGATTTTTGATTTTTTTAGCATGGTTGCATAGTCCTAGGTGTCCTTGTACTGTAGGAATAGGATTTGCACCATTTCGTGTCCTGTACGTATCCGTATCGGACACGTATCAGTGGGTGCATGCAGGTGTTCGACGAAATGCCACAGTGGGCATTTCGATCGAGATTTTGATTTGTGTTTGAATAGGAAATAGTTTTTTGGTGTCGCCTAATAGTATCTAGGTGTTTGAGCGTGTCTCGTGTTGGTTTTGTGTCGTGTCGCACTCGTACACACGCACACGCGCAGCGTGCTGCATCCCCTGCTACCAGCGTGCTCGTGCTCAGTGCACAGGGCACGTGGACACGTGTGCTTGGACACCAAGTGAGGGGCAATGACTGTCGTGACATCCCCGAAGTTTTGTGTCCAACGGATACGTGTCGAGTATGTTTGGACACGTGCACTGGTTATACACATGAACTGTACACGCACAGAAATGCGACTGATACGCGTATCGTATTACGCGTATACGTGTCCGCCATGTCTCGGGTTGTGTCGCGTGTATAGGCCTATATGTAGGCTACACGTGGACACGAGCACGAGACATGTCGTGCCTCGTGTCGCATCCACGAGAGTGTGGACTCGCTGTACGAGACAGTACAGTCTGTGAGTGTCTGTGAGTGCTGTTGACTGCTTGGACACCTCGTGTCCTATTTCATGGACACGAATACATTCCTATGACACATACACGTGTGCACTTCATGATTGGCACAATCAATTTGACAATTATTGGGTTTTTCTATGTCAATTTAGGATTTGAGCAAATTACTGATACATGTATTTCTGATTTCTGAGTTTGGAATTAATTTCTTATTTTAATTGATTGATATGTGATTAATTATCATTTAAAACTCCTAGACATGTTTGTTAGTATATGTTAGTTTAGTTTTACTTATTAGAATGGGTTGATTAATGAGAAATGGAATAATTGATGTTGAATTGGGTTTCAATTAATCGATTGGTACATTACATTGTTGACTAATTTTCATTCTAAATTAGATACTGAATTTGTAACTGAGTATTCTCAGTTTTAATGTTTGAATGGGATTAAATCAAATGTTTGCCAGGTTATGACTTCATTGAATTAAGTTGGATTGCTACTGATTTCTTTCTCATATACTGCTAAGCCAATTTGGTATGGCAACTGTCGAAATGTTTGGAATTACAATTGCTTTGAACTGTCAAGACTTGTTAAACCTGAGCACAAGCCTCACATGTAACCCACACTGGAAATCGAAAACTGTGAATTGGTTTGCTTCCTTAACTAATGCTAATTCCTATACTATGTTTCACTGTTCTTCAAACCCTGAGACACTAATACACACACATGTTTTTATGAATGCAACACACCACAATGAGACTCTATGCACTGATATTTGATTTTCTGAGACACCAAATGCTTACTGAAACTTAGGTTGAGACACACTGGATTCCTGTACACAGAACACTCATTCACATTCACACACACAGAGTACCCTATTTAACATACTGTTTTGACTAAACCTGAGATTGGGAAGCACTGTTTTGGTTCCTGGGACACCTGCACACTGTTTGGTTCAACACTGAATGACTAAGACACATTATTGACACTGTCAATTGCTTTTATGTACACAGGTTTCTCCCACACATACTTTCCTCTACTACCAACTGTCACATTACACTAGACTATTACTAAACTGCCATGCTCCACACACACATACACATACACATGTTAGCACTCACTGTTAGGTGGTAGTTAGCACTGTCATTGCCATGTAAATTTTTGAATTCCCATTGACACATGTTAACTCAAGTTCATTCATTCACTCACTCACTCACTAATTCTAAACTGTCATACACTCTACTCACATATAGACACCACACTGTTAACTAACTCCTTTGTATCACACACACTCTCATGTCTCCATACACACACACATGTTTTTTCTCTCTATCACCCTATTTATATATGTATATATATATATATATATATATTTTTATATATGTGTATATATATATATATATATATATATATATAAATGTGATATATTTTATTATGTTCCTATGTCTAATGTAATTATTTATATAAACTAAGTATATTATTAAATATATGTAATGTGTGAAATATGTGTGAATGTGTGGTATGGTATTTGTATGATATAGCTATATGGCCTATAGCCTATAGCCTAGGGCTCATGGCCTATGGGTGTGTCTGTTTGCCTAGTGAGTGTCTAGTAGACTTGTACAGTCTAGAATTGGTGTGTGCTTGATAGAATATACTAGTTAGACTAGTATAGACTTGTTTGACTTAGGTTTGACTTAGTTGACCTAGTTTGACTTCTAGGGATGACCAGAGTTGACCAAGAGTTGACTTTGGTCTAAATTGACCTAGATTCATAAAGAATGCAATGAATCGCATCTTATTATCATTTTAGACATGTTGTGACTTGTACTGTTCTATAGGAGACAGACACCACTCCTCGGATAGTAGATATTCTTCAGATACTCAGGATACAGGCGAGTACATTCTCTGATCATTTTATATCCTGTTAGAATTATTCTCCTGTTTTAAATTAATTTACTTGATGCTGTCACGTTGGTCACACAGATTAGTACTATATGGATCCTTTCTTGAGATGTTATCCCCTCATGGAGCATCGGATACTACATGTTCTGTGCGTTTCACTTACATTGTGTATCACTATGCTTCATGGTTCATTGATCACTTGTGACATGTACTCTCATGATCACAGAATCTTTCTTGAATCCCCCATTTGTGGGCTTTTCTAGAATCCCCATTTATGGGACTAGCATGTACCACCCTTCGGGGGCCGTTACATGAATCATAACATAACCTGGCGGGATCCTTGTGTATTGATTGGGGTACGGGGGAGTAGAAGTAGGCATGTAAATAATACCCAAGTAGTATCTCATCTGATCACCTCTATAGTGTCTCATCAGAATCTCCTATGCCATTCACATGTTTATATTGTACTCTGACTCACTAGCCACTGTTAGTTCTCTATTTATAGTAGATATTCTATTACAGTTCTCTCTCTGTTTACATTTTGTACTTTCTTTTAGTTTCATGTATCTTACTTTACTGCATGATTATATTTTCTAACCTGCTATGAACTGTTAAGATTTATTGTGCTCGCTCCGTCCTGATTGGGCACCATTGAATGTTTACAGAGGACGAGGATGAGGTTGGTGTCGACACCTTCTATGGGACAGCCCTAGACGACACTTGTGAGCTGGACACTCAGGAGGACCCAGCTCTAGCTGATGACATTACCCTACTGCCTAGACTAGTTTAGTTAGGCTTTATCTTACTTATGTTATCTTGGGACTAGTTTAGTTAGGCTCTATTTCTGTCAATTGAGATCTGGATTGTATATATTCTTTCATACTCTGTAGTTGAGACCTTGTATTCTGGATGTTTGCTGAGATGTTATCTTAGACACTTAGACTCTTCTGATCATCTGTATTTTATTTGAGTTCTATATCATATCGTGCTTCTTCTTCCTTAGTTGTGATTGGGTTTACATTCTGCTATGTCACCCCCATTCGGGGAGTATAAACTGTTTAGCATTATATTGTTAGATGTTGTGACCTAGGCCAGCCTTCTACCGCCGACACTGCGGCGTAGGCTGGACGTACCCACTTCTCGTGCCCTTACTCTAGGGTGCGGGTCGTGACACAGTCCACATCCACTCCATCTCCCAATCTATGCCCAAATCAATAGAATTCCCTTATTTAACACTAAACAATTATAAATATAATAATCTATATTAATATATATCTAAAACAAGTGTAAATCTGAGTTTAGAGGATTGGGTGTTCTTTTGGTCATTTTGTTAAGCACTTGTCGTGCGTATCAGGATACGTTATGATACGCCCATGATACGCTCTCCAAATGGATCCAAACTTGACCCTAAGCAAGCCCACATGTTCTAGATCACAATTAGGGCCTAATAACCTATTCACAAACACTAGAAATGCTATTCTCGGATTTTCCCAAATGAGGTCAAAATACAAAGGGGAAAGTCTCCAAATGGATGTAGAAGTGTCAAAACTCCTCACCATAGATAACCCTAATACGTGGGGGTTCCTATTTGATGCTTCTGCACTAATTAACACAATTTAGAGGGTTTAGAATATGGAGATGGATTTTCAATGAAATGGCTCTAAGATCCAAAAGCCCTCAAGCTCCAAGTGCACCAACCTCCAATGCACTGCTTCTAGAGTCTTCTATTCTCCAAGGGGAAAAGAATGGAACAAATTTGGGCCAATTTGGATGAGTTTTGATGGTAGGAACAATTGGAAAAAGTTTCTAAATTAGGGTTAGGGTTTTGAATGAAAGAAATGAGGAAGAAGAAGATGTTCCTCTTAAGTAGAAAAGGTGGTTGCCATAATGGGTCTAGTTTAGGGTTTTGGCTAATGTAAATTGTCCACTAAGCCCCTCTCTTATTTCATGACAAGTTTAGGAAAAAAGCCTTACTTCCTAATTAGGTGTTTAGCCTAAATTCTATTTAATCTTGCTAGCTAACTAGAGCTAATTAGAGTCTAACAAAAAATGGATTTTTAATACTTGTCTAGTCTTATTAATTAGGTTCACTAGGGTCACTAACAACTATTCTAACTAATGGCTAACCACTAATCATATTCAATAATATACCATATGCACTATATTAATTATTACAAATAATTAATCCAAGAATATAATTACTAGTTTTGTAAATAAATTTATCATTCAAAATATAATTTGAATTCACAATAATAACAAGAAATAGGAAAAAGTCAAAATTTCCCTCTTCAAAAAAGTGGTGGTGACAACTAAACGTTATATCAGGGCGACTAGTAGTTAAATAAAGTAAACTGCCAATCAAACCTCGATACTTATGTATGTCGACAGGTTTGCCTTGTTCATCTACATCAAGCTTGGTTGAAGTTGCCATTCGAGTGCCAAAGGATTTGACAGATTCCAGATCGAACTTCTTTAACAAATCTATTGTGTACTTGGCTTGGTTGATGAACGTCCCATTTTTAGTTTGTTTGATTTGCAATCCAAGAAAGAATTTGAGTTCTCCCATCATGCTCATCTCAAAATCATTTTGCATATACTTAGAGAATTCTTGACATAGAGATTCATCAATAGATCCAAAGATAAGATTATCAACATAAATTTGAACTAAAAGAAGTTTTCTATTTGAAGACTTTATAAACAATATAGTGTCAACTTTGCATTTAAAAAAACCATTATCAAGTAAAAAGAGCTTAGACGGTCGTACCAAGTACGAGGGGCTTATTTCAAACCGTATAAGGCTTTCTTCAATTTGAATACATAATCAGGATTTTTGAAATCAGTAAAACCTGGAGGTTGAACAACATAAACTTCTTCTTTTATGAAACCATTAAGAAAAGCACTATTTACATCCATTTGAAAAAGTTTAAAGTTATGAAAACATGCAAATACATATAACATGTGAATGGATTCTAATCTCGCAACATGGCATAGGTCTCATCATAGTCAATACCTTCCTCTTTGTTGTATCCTTGATCTACGAGTCGAGCCTTATTACGGTGACTAAACCATTCTCATTTAATTTATTTTAGAATATCCAATGGGTGCCAATGACCGGATGATCAATGGACTTGGGAACAAGTTTCCAAACTTGATTTCATTCAAATTGGTTTAGTTCCTCTTGCATAGCAACTAACTAATAGTTATTACTACATGCTTCTTCAATAGTTTTAGATTTTAGCTGTGAAATAAATGCAACACAAGAAGCTATATCTCTGGTGGAGGAACGAGTACTTACACCCTGGGTGATCTCACCTATTACCAGGTCCTTGGGGTGGTCAACCATGAATTTTATTCTTTTTGGCAGACTTTTAAAGTAGCTGGCTACTGTTTCAGGTTTTGTAGATGCCTTGCTAGGTGTACTGTTGTCTTCATCATCATTGCCGCTGATTGTCTGCTAGTTTAATTCGTCAAAGGTGACGTTCATTGATTCTTCGATGATTATTGTCTTTTTGTTGAAGACTCGGTACCCTTTGCTTTTGGCCGCATAACCTAAAAAAATACCCTCATCGACCATTTTGTCAAATTTACCCAAATTATCTTTAGTGTTAAGAATAAAATATTTACAACCAAATATTTTGAAATAAGAAACTGTGGGTGTTCTATCAAACCATAACTCATAGAGGGTCTTTTTTGATTTAGGTCGAATTAGAGCCCTATTGGGAACATAACAAGCTGTTTTGACAGCTTCTGCCCAGAAATATTTAGGTAGACTAAACTGGTTCAACATTACTCTATCCATTTCAGATAGAGTTCTGTTCTTATGTTCCACAACTCTGTTTTGTTGTGGAGTCCTAGGACATGAAAACTCACGCAAACATTCGTGTGTCACAAAATTGTTCAAACTCTGCATTCTCGAATTCACCACCATGGTCACTTCGAATACGAGTAATCATGTGTCCTTTCTCATTTTGAACTTTCTTACAAAATGTGACAAATTCAGACAATGCATCATTCTTGCGTGCGAGAAAATATAACTAAATGCATCTAGAGAAATCATTTACCATTACAAAAGCATATAACTTACCACCTAGGCTAGCAATTCTAGTAGGCCCAAATAAATCTATATGCAGTAATTGTAGAGGTCTAGTGGTACTTACAATATTTTTGGACTTAAATGTCGATTGGGTAGCTTTGTTTTTTTCACATTCACTACATACCGTATCCTTCTTGAAGATGATGTTCGGTAAGCCTCGTACCAATTTCTTCGTAGATAATCTTGAAATTGTGTACATGTTTGCATGACCGAGTCTCATGTGCCATAGTTGTCTCTCATCGTTCTTGGTGAGTAAGCATCTACCTGCTTTGTTTGCATCTTCCAACAAATAGAAAACATATATGTTGTCTTCCCTATTGTTGGCCCAATGGTCATGGTCAAACCTGATTTTAATAATTGATCAAACTCTGCCTCGATATAAGGGCTACTCAAGTTTATTTTGACTCATGGACACTGCCAGAGAACTGCTACCCATTATGTTCAAGATCGAAGCTGTGTTTGCCACTCGATTATGTATTTCCTTTATGTAATA
The DNA here is from genome assembly GCA_029216955.1 of Iris pallida. Classification (NCBI taxonomy): domain Eukaryota; kingdom Viridiplantae; phylum Streptophyta; class Magnoliopsida; order Asparagales; family Iridaceae; genus Iris; species Iris pallida. The sequence goes on from JANAVB010000436.1 coordinate 81,963, forward strand.
TAATTTTTACATTACTTGAGTCTAGGAATACATTGTACACCGAGTCGTACTGGAAAATAGGCTACCCTAAAAATGTTTTCAAAATATCCTATGTTTTGAAAAATAGCCCCCTATTTACAAAAAGCTTCTAACTGCTTAAGACAATTTCAAAAATCTCAAAAATTATTTTTGCAAAAACCTAACAAAACCCTGACAGAACTCGGCCAGATTTCGGTTAGTAAATGTTGCTTTTTGAACTTGGTCCTCCTGCAGTAACGGATCTTGCCAAGATTTTTTTATAGAGTTCTGCCCGAATTCTGCTCGAATTCTGACAGAGTTCTGTCTTTGGAAAAGCTATAAATAGAGAAGGATTTTGATCATTTTAACTCACTCATTCACTTTCATCTCTTCTCTTTAAAGCCTACTGCTCTCTTCCAAAGTGTTTTAAGCTTTCATTTTTAAATCCTAAGCCAGTTACAATCCTCTAGTCAATTTTCCAGTACGGTATGGTCTAGAAGCTTAGGCTTGATTGAAAAAAGATACTTCACAACTGAAGTTGGTCGAGTACTTCGGATCAAAGCTCGCGTTTGTAGAAGTTGCAAGGACTTCGTATGAAAACTTGCGATATTTTTTAATAGTGGATTCAACTGGAAGCTAGAGTTCTTTCGACTAGAATAGTCCTCACAAGAGGTAAACCAGTATACATCGTCGTCTTTGCGTTTTCTTTCTGATCTCTGCTTTTACATTTATTTACTTGTGATATTTCTCTGTGATCTTGCTGCTAACTTTTAAAATCAGCAATATTTCGCTGCCATACTCTATTCACCCCCTCTAGAGTATTGCGCTTTACGATTCGTTCCTACAATTTCTATTAGAGCGGGTTATACAGGTAAAGCAAGGTAACATTGCAGTTATTTTTTTAATTTATTCTTAACTGTTATATAGATCACAGCATAACACATTGCAACTGTGAAGTTCACAAGTGAAGGCCAAGCCACAAACAGACCTCCACTATTTGATGGTACAAATTACACCTATTGGAAAACACGAATAAGTTTCTTCTTGAAATCTCTAGATTTTGACTTATGGTCTATAGTTATTGATGGCTACAAAAAGCCTCCTCATATTCTTGTTGAAGATGTTTTGGTTGAAAAACCCCATGATAAATATACTAAGGATGAAAAAAAAAAGGCCAGTCATGACGCACGTGCTATTAATGCTTTATTTTGTGCTTTAGACATGACTGAATTTAACTGGATGTCTACATACACAACATCAAATAAAGTGTAGAAACTTCTCGAAGTAACCCACGAAGGAACAACACAAGTCAAGGAGTCAAAGATCAGCAGACTTACTCAGAGTATGAGGCATTCAAGATGAAGCCAAACGAATATGTCACCCAGATGTTTCCGAGATTCCTGGATATTGTAAATCGTCTATCATCATAAGGCAAGGAGTACAGTAACCATGAGAATATTCATAAACTGCTGCGAGCTCTCACAAAGAACTGGATTTCAAAGGCTACAACAATCATTGAAGGGAACGACCTTACAACCATGTCTATTGAAACACTCATGGGTAAGCTACTCACTCACTTGTTGGAACTTTAAGACTTTGAAGATGCTACACCAAAGGAGAAGTCAGAGAAGTCGATCGCTTTCAAAGCTCAACATAGAAGAACTGTCGAAGATAATTCTGACGATAGTGACTCTGACACTGAGGATCAAGCTCTTATGGTGAGAAAATTTAAAAAGTTCTTGAGATTCAACAAAAGAACGAAGGACTACAACAACAACAACAATAATAACAACGAAGAAGATCCTATCTGCTATGGCAGTAAAAAGAAAGGACATATGAAGAAGGACTGTCCAACAACATCATCATCAACTAGGAAGAGCAGCAAATATGACAAAGGCTACCTGAAGAAAAGTACATCCCGAAGATATGCCAATACAAGCATATGGCATGAAAGTGAAGCCAGCGACTCAGAAGATAAGCAATCAGATGACGCTGCAAATGTATGTTTGATGGCTTATGATCAGGTAACCACTAACCCCCTGTTTGGTACTTATGATAATTTTACCTTTGAGCAACTAGGAGAAGCCTTTATTGACCTCTTAGGGGATTACAGAAAACTGCGTAGAAAATACCAGACCTCTAAGAAGGTACTCAAAGAGTAAAAAGGTGAATTAGAAAGACTTACCGACCTACTAGATGAGGTTAAAAGTAGTAATAATTCTAGTAAGGTAGGTGAGCTTTCTTCTGTTAAGCTGTTATTACACGAGACGCAAAGACTATCCGAAGAGGAGGACATGACCATTACCTAATTAGAGGAAGACTTACTTAAAGAGAAGAAAAGTCTCCAACAAGCTATTGTTAGAAATGATGCACTCACTACTAAATATAGCTTGTTACATGACACCTCCAAAAAGTTAGAAATTAGGTTAGGAAAATAGCCTGAAGTTGTTGCTTCCTACCCTAACACGTGTCACTTACCGAATCATCAGAACACGGTCAAACCCAACACTATCAGACCTAACCAAACCAAACCAAACCTTTGCCCAAAAAGACAAATAAGCATGCATTCTTTTACACTAGAAAACCTAGACCTACGAACAATGCACAACACACTGCATTCAACACTCAACATGCTAGATGTCACTATTGTGGCACCATTGGTCATATTTCTTCTGCATGTAGAGTTAGAAAGTTTGTTGATTTGAAGATTTGTGCATGGATACCAAAAACTAACATTCCAGGACCCTACATGAAATGAGTACCAAAGTTTTTATCTGTAAATTCTTTTGTAGATGAAACACCCTTCACATGCTAGAAGCAAATAGATTTTCGACAGTGGTTGCTCACGGTACATGACCGGTGACGCTTCATTATTCGCAACACTGTCGAAAAAGAAAGAAGGATACGTTTCCTTTGGTAATAATTTGAAAGGGTACATAATTGGTATCGAAAATATTGGTAAGGCCCCTACCCTATGATTAAAGATGTCTGTCTAGTTACCGAGGTTAAAACATAATCTACTCAGCATAAGCCATTTAGCTGACCATGGTTTTGGTATTAACTTCGTCAAAGACAAATGTACTATAGTTGATAGCTCAACTGATAGTACTATCTTTGAAGGTATCAGGGAAGACAAATATATGTTTTCTATTTGTTAGAAGATGCTAACAAAGCAGGTAGATGCTTGATGACCAAAAGTGATGAGAGTCAACTATGGCACATGAGACTCGGTCATGCAAATATGGACACAATTTTAAGATTATCCATAAAGAAGCTGGTACGAGGCTTACCGGACATTTTTTTCAAGAAGGATACGGCATGTAGTGAATATAAAAAGAACAAAGCTACTCGATCCGCTTTTAAGTCCAAAAACATTGTAAGTACCATTAGACCTCTATAATTACTACATATGGATTTATTTGGACCTAGTAAAATTGCTAGCCTAGGTGGTAAGTTATATGCTTTTGTAATAGTAGATGATTTCTCTAGATACACGTGGGTATATTTTCTTGCACGCAAGAACGATGCATTATCAGAATTCATCACCTTTTGTAAGAAAGTTCAAAATGAAAAAAGGTTTCATGATTAGTCGTATTCAAAGTGATCATGGTGGCAAATTTAAAAATACAGAGTTCAAGCAATTTTGTGACACACAAGGTTATTTGCATGAGTTCTCTTGTCCTGTGACTCCACAACAAAATGGAGTTGTGGAACGTAAGAACATGACTCTATTCGAAATGGATAGAGTTATGTTAAACCAGTTCAGTCTACCTAAATACCTATGGGCTGAAGCTGTCAATACAGCGTGCTATATTCTCAATAGGGTTCTAATTCGATCTATATCAAAGAAAACTCCCTATGAGCTATGGTTTGATAGAACACCCACTATTTCATATTTAAAATATTTGGTTGTAAATGCTTTATTCTTAATACTAAAGACAATCTGGAAAAATTTGACGAAAAGGCGGATGAAGGTATCTTTTTAGGTTATGCAGCGAAGAACAAAGGGTACAGAGTCTTCAACAAGAGAACCATGATCATCAAAAAATCAATAAATATTACATTTGATGAACTAAATCAACATTCAGTCGATGATGATGATGAAGATATAAGTACGCCAAGTACAACTCCTGCAGAACCTTCACACAAAGCACCGACTGATTCTCCAAGCAAATCACATACATAACCAGAAGTCGGAACCAGCAATCTAGAGGATATGCCAAAAGAAATGAGATTTTTGGCAGACCATCCAAAGGACTTAGTAATTGGTGAGATTACCAGGGGTATGATATCATTTTTGGATCTACTGATGGATCTCTCTGTCAAGAATTTTTAAAGTACATGTAGAATGAGTTTGAGATGAGCATGATAGGAGAGCTAAAATTCTTTCTCGGACTGCAAATCAAACAAACCAACAATGGGACATTCATTAATCAAGCCAAGTACACAAAAGACTTATTAAAGAAGTTCGATCTGGAAGCAGTCAAACCACTTGGCACTCCGATGACAACTTCGACTAAGCTTGATATTGATGAACAAGGCAAACCGGTCGACATACGTAAGTACGAAGGTATGATTGGTAGTTTACTTTATTTAACTGCTAGTCGTCCTGATATAATGTTTAGTGTTTGCTTGTGTGCACGTTTTCAGGCTAACCCTAAGGAATCATCGATGCAGCTCCTTCTCTAAGACATTTGACATTTGTCCATCTCTAGCCTTTTCAAGCTGTCCTAATCCTCTGACTAAGGGGATTCTGTTCTGATTCGTCTTTGAGACTAGCACCAGCCTTTATTCCCACAAAGCCACCCTCAACAGTAGATCCTGTTTGTGTGCATGTTTTCAGGCTAACCCTAAGGAATCACATCTGTACGTGGTTAAGCGTATCTTCCGATACCTTAAAGACACTTCTTCTGTCGGCTTATGGTATCCCAAAACCATGTCGTTGGACCTAACCGGTTATTCAGATGCTGATTTTGCTGGATGCAAAGTAGATAGAAAAAGTACCAGCTGCACATGTCATTTCCTAGGCAACGTCCTAGTCTCGTGGTTTAGCAAAAATAAAACTCTGCCGCATTATCAACGACTGAGGCTGAGTATATCGCCGTAGGACGTTGTTGTGCACAAATGTTGTGGAAGAAGCATACCTTAGAAGACTTTGGCTTAATGTACACGCACATACCCATTTTCTGTGCCAACACTAGTACTATCAATTTGAATACGAATCCTGTATGTCACTCTCGCACAAAGCATATTGAGATTCGACATCATTTTCTTAGAGTTCATCAACAAAATGGATATAAACCTTATATACATAGACACAGAGAATCAATTAGCTGATATCTTTACAAAACCTTTAGCGGAAGATCGCTTCAATTATTTACATCGCGAATTAGAAATTTTAGATATCTATATTAATTAATTTTGTTTTATCAATTATTTTTAATACTCAAAACTGTTTTTGAGACAAGCCTACAAAGGGTCTGTTTGTCAACACGACTACGGTCGAAGTGAAGCGGTATTTAATTGTTCCCCGGTGAACTCCCGTTAGCTGGGAAAATACCCCTACAGGTAATCTGAAACAGTCGATGTGTAAAGAAATTTAATTTGCAAAATATTAATTATATTAATTAAAATTTAAAATTACTGAACTTGGCAGTAAATAATTGAAAGGGGATGATGAAAAGAATGTGGCCTACAAAATTTTTTCTTCAAAATTCATCAAAAGAACCCTAGGCGAACTCGGCCCAAGTTCGGCCCGAGTTCGGCCAGAGTTCTGTTGGTGGTATGAGCTTTTAAGTCAGAACCCGATGCCCCCTTCTCTTTATCTCTTCCAAACTCCTCTTTTAAACAGTAGCTGTCGCCCGAGCCCTCTCCAAACCCTAGAAACTCTCCAACCCATTGCTTCTATTCTACTTGGAGATTTCAATCCAAAATTTGGATTCGTGCGAAGAATCTCGATCTCTACTACATACTTAATTCTCGGAAGGTATAACATTCTCCTTCTATCTCTTTCAATTCATTAGTTTCAATTCAATTTTGGAAGAAAATGCCTAAGGGATTTACCCATCCAAGAGGAAGAAGACAAATGCCAGTGAAGAGTCATCGTCTTCGAATCCACCAAAGGATTCCCTCTTTTCTTCGTCCAATTGGCCGACGGTGCGTTCAATGAGTTTTTCTTTGGAACTCATGATCACTCATTGTTATGGTATGCTGACTTTGCCATGCGTAACTTATGCACTGGAACCCCGATTAAGTAGACTGTGTTTCCTGATCACCGTCCATTGTTTGAGATTAAGGTTACACCGACTTGTTACCCTCAAATACCCTAGTAGCCCTTAGACTGTTCTACTGCAACTTGTTTTAGACACTTTCTCTATTAGAACTCGTGTCGACGGTATCAACGTCGAGTTCGATGATACCATTTTAGCAGAAATCCTTGGTGTTCATAACAAAGGTGCCCCGCTTGATGATATCACTGAGTTCGATTTTCTCGATGGCATGACTCTTATCAGTTTCAAGAATGACCTTTTTGCACCTGCCCGTGTTTGTTCTGGAAAGTTTAAGGATACAAACTAGAACTTATTTAATTATGAGTTGCATCGCATCATCTATTCCACTATTCTTTCTAAATTGACTTTAAAAGATGATGTTACAAATCTTGAACTGTCTGCCCTCTATCATATCATCAAGGGAATTCTATTTTTGGTTCCCAAGACTATCATTCAGATGATGGGACGTAGTCGCAGAAGAGATCAAAATCTCTCTTATGCGATGTTCATCCCACGTATCTTTCAGCATTTTGATGTTGATCTTTCCACTTGTTCTCTGGACCCTGAGCCCAAGTATCTCCAGCTGTCACGTCGCAGCGCAGCCGTGTCACGACCCGCACCCAATGTAGGGGAACGAGAAGTGGTTACATCCAGCCTACGCCGTAGTGTCGGCGGTAGAACGCTGTCCTAGGTCACATACATCTAACAGTTATAAGGTACCTATACAGTTATACTCTCCGAAGGGAGGAACAATATAAAGTATAGCTCAATCACAGCTAAGACAGAATCTATGGTAAGATAGATAGATAATCAACAGAATCCACTGATGAAAATACAAGATAAGAGAGAGAGCTAAATGTCTAAGATAAACAACTCCACAATATCCAGAATAATAATCCCCAAATAAGTACAAGTGTATCCAACAAGACATGATGATAAATAAGATACTGGTCTAGCTAACTGGCCTAGACTACTGGGATAATATTCTCTGCAAGGGCTGGATCCTCCTGAGAGTCCAGCTCACATGTGTTATCTAGGCCTACTCCATAGTAAGTGGGACAGAACTCCTCAATATCATATGTAATATTTCAACAGGTCCAGTCAGGACGAGAGCGAGCACAGTACATCTCATGCAGTTCATAATATGACAGGAGATATAAATATGCAATAGAGTAAGATACATGAAACGCTGCAGAATATACATGAAGTAAAAGAGAGAACTGTAATGTAAATAGATACTATAAGTAGAACTAACAGTGAACTAGTAATTTAGAGTACAATAGACATGTGAACGGCTTGAATTTGCACATGAGTAATCTAAGAGTTTGCACATGAGTATACTACTTTGGAATTATTCACATGATCATTTATACTCCCCCGTACCCCAATCAATACATAAGGATCCAGACAGGTTATGTTATTGCACATGATATCACATGAAGGCCCATAATAGGGTGCACATGATTGTATACATGGGGGCTCCGTAAACATGAGAGTACATGAATCACGAGAGTGCACATGAATGGTGAAAGCACTGGAGTACATGATGAAAGTGAAACGCACATGACATACTGTAACCCGATGCTCCCGAGGGGGATAACATCTCATGAAGGGATCCATATAGTACCAATCCATTTTAACAACGTGACAGCATCAAGTAAAGTAATTTAGAGCATAAATATAAATCCTATAAAGTATGAAACGGTCAGAGAATGTACTCGCCTGATATCCCAAGTATCTGAAATGAATACTGCCTGAAGAGTGGTGTCTGGCTCCTAATCAGAATAGCACAAGTCACAACATATCCAAATTGGTAAAATAAACTGCTACGATGCATTCTACATGATGTTTGGGTCAATCTAGGCTAAAGTCAACCCTTAATCAACTTTAGTCAACTACTCTAGTCAAACTAGGTCAACTAGGTCAAACCTAACCCAAACAAGTCTCACTAAGCCTAACCAGTCTATTCTAGCAAGCACACATCATTCACAAGTCATACAAGCTAACATCACCTAATACTCATATGTATACATTCCATATACACATAGGCTTGCACATTGAAATACATAGGCTATATTACATATGCTATATGCCATATACACATATATTGGCAACACACACATTTAATTACCACATTCACATATATACTAAATTATATATATATATATATATTATATATATATATATATATATATATATATATATATATATATATATATATAATAAAATACCAATTACATATTCATCACACAAGATATATTATATATATATATATATATATATATATATATAATATATTATATAATAAATATAAAATATATATATATAATCTATATATATATAATATATATTTTATATTTTATATATATATATATATATCTATATATATATATATAATATATATATATATATATATATACCAATATCTTGTGTGATGAATATGTAATTGGTATTATATATATATGTATATATATATATATATATCTATATATATATAATATATACAAAATATATATATATATATATATATATATACAAAAAAAAAAATATATATTATATATATATATATACATTAGAGAGATAGAGTGTCATGGGCATATATGTGTGTGGTGTGTGTCAATAGTGTGTACATGGATATAGGTTCCTGTGTGTGGCAGGAAGAGGGTGTGTGTGTATCATAGGGTCTTAGGTTTTTTGTGTGTACATGAGTGTAGTGTGTGTAAGGGTGTGTGAGTGACAGTACATAGATGTGTGTGTAACAAATCAATGTATGTGTGTGTAACAAATCAATGTATGTGTGTGTGTACAGTTCAACAGTGGCTAGGTTCTCAGATTTTGCATAGTGTGTATGATGTGTGTGTGAATAGGGAAAACAGTACATACATGACAGTGTCAAGTGTTCTCAGTTCTAGAGTACATGACAGTATTGTAAATCACAGGCTTGAGTGTAATGTGTGTATGAGTAATACATTCTCAGTTTAAAACAGTATACACAAATCAGTGCATCATTTCTCAGGTTAGACAGTAGAGGTGTGTGCGTAGATAGGGTGTTAACAATGCATAGGGTCTTAGGTCAACATGTTCTCAGTTTAACAATGTGCGCAGATGTGTGTCATGTGTATAGGAATCTCAGTGTTGCAAATCCCAGGTTTGAGTGTACACAAGGAATCTAAGTGCATACATGATAGTTTGAATTTCAGGAAAACAGTATATACAAAAACAGTTTACCAGTTTAACAGTCCAAATGCAAATTAGAAACCAAAACCCCATGCCAACATAAAAACCCAACATGTAGGTTGATCTCAGATATGTATTTGTGAACCAACATTCAATTTATCATCAAAAGAAATAGTAAACACATTTCGAATTCACAAAAAATTAACCTACTGCTTTGTATCAGAAATATTGGGGAATCCCTAAATTTGAATTCAAAAACAACTATTATTTAAATTAAAAGGTTGGTAATACATGTGTCATGCGTGAGTGTGTCATGGGTGTGTTCCAGTGTCAAGGAACTGGACACAACGTGTCCAAAACCATTCTACACACGAGCCACACAATCCAGTGCATAATTATCGTACACGTGTTCCACTTACGCGTGGACACGACACACGACACGTGTGTCCACGTGGTCATGTCCACGTATATCCCAACCCTAGGATACACACTTCTCACACCACGATGTGTCCACGTGGTGTCCTGTACAGAAACGAGGCGCGTGTCAGTGCGTGAATTCGACAGTATAACGTGCAGTACAACACGCATATGGGCCAAATATTTGTCCGACATATAATGCCTTGACCTGGCTTGGGGATGACATGTCAGTCATAGCCCCCACCTCCCTGCCAAGTGGCAGCCTCCCACGTATACTCTACGAGAAGAACAACCCCTCGAGCAGCAGGGCACTGCCTGAGCCTGCTGTGAGTGTGTTCGTGTCCTGTTTGGACACGGATAAGGCTCAAATTGGACTCAGTCATGGAGAATTTAAAGTACACATATAAAACAACATTTTCATTCAAACACTTTTCAAAAATATTAAAATAAAATTTATTGAGACATTTCCACAAACACCTAGAACTAGGCTATGATACGTGTCCGATACGGACACGAAATCAATGCAAATTTACACAAATCAAACACCAAAGTTAGGGGACACCTAGATCTAGACTAGGATGCAAAGAAATTAGAATAAAAACACAATTTAGAGGGCTTACCTATAGTGTGTCAAATGGCAAGAAAAGCCACAAATAAGGATGATTCTCCTTGCAAGCCCAAATCTTCAAATTGTTCAAAAGCTGAGATTTCTCTCCATAATCAGAAAATAGAGTAGTATTGGACTCTAATGCAAGAAACTAGAGTCAAAAAGGAATTAAAATAGAATGGTTATGGATTGGAGAAGAATGACAATACCTTTCATTTTTAAAAGTTGATTCAATACAAAAGAGACAAGAACCAAAGGAAGAGATATTATATAGGGTTGGGAATCCCTATGTGCCGGCCTAGATAAGGGACATTAGGGTTAGGGTTTAGTCTAGTGGGCTTGGGCCAAGTCTCAATGGTCATTGAAATCAATTCATGAGTCAAAAGCCTATGAACCTAATCATTAATCCTCCTATTTGAAACTTGATTCTAAGTGACTTAACTTAGGTTGACTTAAGTTAGACTAGGGTCCCACCATGCTAATCAAGTCACCATAGCTAGAGTCAACATCTAGGTTAGTCTCCAAAGTCTCAACTAACAAAAGTCAAAAATAACAATCATCACTCCAATAAATCAAAATAAATTCAAAATTAACGAAATGACCAAAATACCCTCAAGCTAAAATGGTAGTGACAAGCCGCTCTTCTACCTTCTACAGCTCCTGTACCACATCCTCAGGCTTACCCTATGTCTTTTGATGGTATTCATTAGCATCTCGCTGATCTGCGGTCATTCATCACTGACACATCCAGGGAACGTGAGTTCCGTGATGTGAGTCGGTTCCAGGCACTAGCCAACTCTTTTGTCGATCTTCGTTTTGCCCAGACTGGACATTCTGCCATTTCTTTTCCTAGAGATCCATCTGTCTCCGGCTACCGCTATGAGGATGAGGCGGTACGCACTCTCTTTTATCCGATAATGCATATGACTGGTACCATGGTTATGGTGCTACTCCACACTATTCTGGAGCTGGTCCATCTGGACATGGTGGCCGTGCTGGCACTGATGATGATGATGATGATTCAGAGGATTTGTGATCTTGACACATTGTATTTTGTCTAGATGTCACTTTTTGAGATTTTGTTACATTTATGTTTTTTGGAAATGCTCCGACATTCCAAGATATCATTCGTATTCTATCTTTTAGTTTTTGCACTAAGATTGTGATTGACTGAGCTGATGTATGGTGAACATCTTTTTATGCTTTGCTTAGCATATTTTATTTTAGTTTAGCATTTATTTCTTGTTATAACACTATATTTTATGCTTCAATATAAACTGCCTGTGAAATGCTTATTTTTTATATTATATTTATATTTCTTCACTGATTGTTCCTTATGCATAAATTGTGGGGTAGCTTTCCCTCTTTGCATTATTTTGCTAGGTGACAATGGGAGAGAAATAGGATCTAACATCTTATGCAGGATACATGAACACTTTTTTAGGATACAGTACAATTTTGATTATCTTCCAAACCTTATTGATCAAGATGTTATATCGGTTAAGGTTTGTCAATTATCAAAATGGGGGGAGTTTGTTGGCCCATTGGTCATGGTTAAACCTGATTTTAATAATTGATCAAACTCTGTCTCGATATAAGGGCTACTCAAGTTTATTTTGACTCTTGGACACTGCTAGAGAACTACTACCCATTCTGTTCAAGATCGAAGCTTTGTTTGCCACTCAAGTCTGTATTTCCTTTATGCAATATATTTTTCACATTTCTTGAGTCTAGGAATACATTGTACACCGAGTCATACTGGCAAATAGGCTACCCTAAAAATGTTTTCAAAATATCCTATGTTTTGAAAAACAGTCCCCTATTTACAAAAAGCTCCTAACTGCTTAAAACACATTTCAAAAATCCTAAAAATTATTTTTGCAAAAACCTAAAAAAACCCTGACAGAACTCGGCCTCAGTTCGGTTAGTGAACATTTCTTTTGAACTTGGTCCCCTGTAGCTACGGATCTTGCCGATATTTTCTTATAGAGTTCTGCCCGAATTCTGACAGAGTTCTGCCGTTGGAAAAGCTATAAATAGAGAAGGATTTTGATAATTTCAACTCACACATTTACTTTCTCTTCTCTCTAAAGCCTATTGCACTCTTCCAAGGTGTTCTAAGCTTTAATTTTCAAATTCCAAGCTAGTTACAATCCTCTAGTCGATTTGCCAGTACGGTACGGTCTAGATGCTTCAGAGCGATTGTAATCAGAGGATTGATTAAAGAAAGACACTTCACAACTAAAGTTGGTCGAGTACTTCGGATCAAAGCTCGTGTTTAAAAGTTGCAAGGACTTCGTATAAAAACTTGCGGTATTTTCCAATAGTGGATTCAACTGGAAGCTAGAGTTCTTCCGACTGGAATAGTCCTCACAAGAGGGAAACCAGTATACCTCGCCGTCTTTGCATTTCCTTTCTGATCTCTACTTTTATATTTATTTACTTGTGATATTTCTCTGTGATCTTGCTGCTAACTTTTTAAAATTAGCAATATTCCGCTGCCTACTCTATTCACCCCCTATAGAGTATTGCGCTTTACGATTCGTTCCTACACCTAATACCTTCAAAGATGGTACTTCCGGTTGAGCTATCAACTATAGTACATTTGTCTTTGACAAAGTTAATACCATAACCATGGTCAGATAAATGGCTTATACGGAGTAGGTTATCTTTAACTCAGTTACTAGACAAACATCTTTAGTCACAGGGTAGCGAGCCTTACCAATTTTGTCGATACCTACTAATATCCTGTTAAGTTGTTATCGAAGGAGACGTATACTTCTTTCTTCTTCGACAGTGTTGCGAATAGAGAAGCATCACCGGTCATATGCCGTGAGCAATCGCTGTCGAGGATCCACTTGCTCTTAGCATGAGTAGGGTGTTCCACCTACAAAGAAGTTTGCAGACGAAACCTTTGGTACCCATTTCTTGTAGGGTCCGGATATGTTAGTTTTTGGTATCCATGCACATATATTAAGTCAACTAATTTTCTTACTTTACATATAGGTGAGATATGACCAATAGTGCCACAATAGTGACATCTAGCATGCTGAGAGTTAGGTGCAGTGTATTGTGCATGATTGGTAGGTCTTGGTGTTCTAGTTGGATACTTGTAGTAGAATATATGTCGGTTAGTCTTCTAGACAAAAGTTTGGCTATGTTTAGTCTGACAGTATTGGTTTGACGTGTTACGATGTTTCGATAATTGACACGTGTTACGGTAGAAAGTAGCAACTTCAGACTGTTTTTCTAACCTAATTTCTAACTTCTTGGATGTGTCATATTGTGTTTTTATAACCAGTTGTGAGTGCATCATTTCTGACTAGTGCATAGTGATGGCTCTTCTTCGTTTTGAGTAAATCTTCTTAAGTTTAGCAATGGTCTTGTCGTTTTCTTTGAATAAATGTGTCTCGTGTAGTTGCAGTTTGACAGAAGAAGCTCACCAGTCTTACTAGGGTTTTCACTATTTCTAACCTCAGCTTGTAAGTCGGTAAGTCTTTCTATTTCACCTTTGTACTCTTTGAGTACTTTCTTAGAGTTTTGGTATTTGCCAAGCAGTTTACTGTGGTAATCTAAAAGGTCACTAAAAGCTTCACCTAACTGGTCAAAGTTAAAATCTTTATATTTATCACAGAGGATTTGAGTTTTCCTGATCATATACCATCAAGCATACATTTGCAGTATCGTCTGATTGTTCATCTTCTGAATTGTCTGATTGCTCATCCTCTGAATATGCCATCAAGCATACATTTGCAGCGTCGTTTGATTATTCATCAAGCATACATTTCCTTACCTTATTAGATGTTGTGCATGTAGACACCCTGTTGAATTCAGTCCTGTCTAAAGCACAAAATAAAACATTAATAGCACGTACGTCAAGACTGGCTTCTTTCTTTTCATAATCAAATACTTGTCATGTGCTTTTTCAACCAAATTTCCATCAATAAGACACGTGGATCCTTTTTATAGCCGTCAACTACGATTGACCATAAGTCAAAATCTAGAGATTTTAAAAGAAACTCATAATTGTTTTCTAGCAAGTGTAGTTGGTACAATCAAACAATAGGGGTCTGTTTGTGGCTTGGCCTTCAGTTGTGAATTTCACACTTGCTATATATGATATAGTGATCTATGTAACAGAAAAAAATAATAACAATGTTATCTCGCTTTACCTGTATAACCTGCTCTGATACCAGTTGTAGGAACGAAATATAAAGTGATATACTCTAGGGGGTGAATAGAGTAGGCAGCAAAATATTATCTATTAAAAAGTTAGCAGCAAGATCATAAAAATGTATCACAGTTATGAGTAAGTAAAAGTGAAGTGCAAATAGCAAACTCAAAGATGGCGATGATACTGGTCTCCCTTTTGTGAGGACTAATCCAATCGAGAGAACTCTAGCTCCCTGTTAAATTCTACTATGAAAAATCATAAGTTTTCATCTGAATTCCTTGCAACTTCTACAAAAACGCGAGCTTTGATCCAAAGTACTCGACCAACTTCAATTATAAAGTGTGTTACTTCTATCAAGCCTCTTGATTAGAATACACTGAACTTCTAGACCGTACCGTACTGAAAAAAATCGACTAGAGGATTGTAACTGGCTTGGAATTTAAAATTGAAAGCTTAGTGGGGCTTTGGAAGATCGTAGTAAGCTTATAGAAGAGATATGAAAGTGAATGAGTGTGTTGAAATCGTAGAATTTCTTCTCTATTTATAGGATTTCCAAATGGAGAATTCAAGCAAAATTCTATAAGAGAATCTCGACATATAGCCATTGCTCCTTAACTGCGGGAAGACTGAGTTTAAAAAGTAAAGTTCATGTAGCCGAACTCAAGCAAATTCAGGGCGAATTCACCCAGAATTCTGCTAGTCCAGAATGCGCTTAAAAACTCAGTTTTTGGGCTTTCGAATTGTCAACGTTATGAAGTAGTTTAGGCTTTTGTGAGTGTGTTTGTTTTCAAAATGGAAGAATATTTTTGAAAACTTTCTTGGGTAGCCTATTTGCCAGTACGACACGATTTACATTTTATTCCTAAACTCAATAAAATGCAAAAGTACATTGATAATTGAAATACAGACGCGACGACAAATACAGCTCTAAGTCTTGAACGGTAGCAGGCATATGCTGTCCCAGTTCGTCCAAGTAGCCCTTATATCGAGACAGGGTTAGATTATATTAAAATCTGTTTCGGCCATGACTAATGGGCCAACATTTACAATATGATATTTTTATAGCAGATGTACAGATAAAGCATATAGCAGTTTCATGGCATAACATTTCTATAGCGGGCGTACGTGAGGAATGATCGGAGACATTTCATTGGACATAAGCTTATGTCCTTTGCATATTTAGCTAACATTCTATCGATTGATTTGAGAATAAGAGGGATAAAGGGGAATGAGGGTCAAACCACTCACCTTAATTTTTTGCTTGAGGTGAGAGAACGGTTGTTTGCGCTTAGACGATGCTTATCGATCACTTGAAATCGCATAAGCAACTGATCAGAACACTGTCTCGATATAAAGGGCTACTTGGACGAACATCGACAGCCGTGTGCTACGTTCAAGACTTTAGAACTTGGAGTTGTATTGTCGTCGTGTTTGTATTTTCAATTATCAATTTACTTTTGCATTTTATTGAGTCTAGGAATAATATAAAACGTAACGTACTGGCAAATAGGCTACCCAGAAATATTTTCAAAATACCCTTTTTTTTGAAAACAAGCACACTCACGAAGCCCAAACTACCTCCTAACTTCTTGACCTTTCAAAAGCCCAAATCTGAGCTGCCAACCCAAATCAAACCAATTTTGGACTAGCAGAATTTGGTGCAATTTGCCCGAATTTTGCCCGAGTTCGGCTATTTATACGTTGGATTTTAAACTCAGTCAAATTACAGATGCAGCGACTATATGCGAGATTCTCTCTAGAATTCTTCCACAAATTCTATCAGAATTCTCCTTTGGAAATCCCATAAATAGAGAAGAAATTCTACCATTTCAACACACACCAATTCACTTCATATATCTTCTCTCTAAAGTTTACTACGATCTTCCAAAGCCCACACTAAGCTTTCAATTTCCAATGCAAGCCAGTTATAATCCTCTAGTCGACTTGCTAGTACGGTACGGTCTAGAAGTTCAGATTGATTGTAATTAAAGGCTTGATAGAAGTGAGACACTTCACAATGAAGTTGGTGAGTGCTTCGTATTAAAGCTCGCATTTGTAGAAGTTGAAAGAACTTCGGATGAAAACTTGTATTTTTCCAGAGTGGATTTTAACCGAAAGCTAGAGTTCTTCCGACTAGTTTAGTCCTCACAAGAGGGAAACCATATACATCGCCGTATTTGAGTTTGCTCTTTGCACATTACTTTTACTTACTCATATCTGTGTATATTTCTGTGATATTGCTGCTAAGAATTTTTGATAGCTAATATTCCGTTGCCTACTCTATTCACCCCTTCTAGAGTATATCGCTTTACATTTTGTTCCTACAATTGGTCAGAGCGAGGTTATACCGGTAAAACGAGGTAACATTGTTATTATTTCTTTATATATAACTGTTGTTAAATAGATCATTATATTATATATGGAAACCTGTAAATTCACAATTGAAGGCCAAGCCATAAATAGACCCCCATTGTTTGATGATACCAACTGCACTTACTATAAAACACGTATGAGTTTCTTTTTGAAATCTCTAGATTTTAACTTATGGTCAAATGTAGTTGATTGCTATAAAGCCTTTACGTGTTCTTACTGATGGAAATTTGGTTGAAAAAGCACATGACAAGTATACTGATTCTTAAAAGAAAGAAGCCAGTCTTGACGCACGTGCTATTAATGCTTTATTTTATGCTTAGACATGGTTGAATTTAACAGGGTGTCGACATGCACAACTTGAGGTATGGAAACTTTTGAAGTTACTTATGAAGGCACGGCGCAAGTCAAAAGTCCAAGATCTAGACTTACTCAATAATATGAGGCATTCAAGATGAAGCCGAACGAGTTCGTTACACAAATGTTCACAAGATTTCTGGATATTGTATATCTTTTGTCCTCCCTAGGCAAGGAATACAATAACCATGAGAAAATTTGCAGGGTGCTACGAGCTCTCACAAAGAACTGGATTTCGAAGGCTACGATAAAAGTTGAAGGAAAGACCTCACTACATGTCTCTTGAACACTCATGGGAAAGCTACTCACTTACAAGCTGGAACTTCAAGACTTTGAGGATGCCACACCAAAGGAAAAATCAATCGCCTTCAAAGCTCAACAACAAAGAACTATCAAAGAGATTCTGATGACAATAATTTCGATACTATGGATCAAGCTCTCCTAGAAAGAAGTTTATGAGGTTCTACTGAAGATCGAAGGAACCCAATAGCAACAACATCACAATAAAGAAGATCCAATCTTCTACGGTTGTAAGAAGAATGGACACATCAAAAAGGATTGTCCGACAGTATCATCATCAACCAGGAAAGACAAACAGTATGAAAAGAGTTACTTGAAGAAATATACTTCTAGAAGATATGCCAACACAAGCATTTGGCCTAAAAGCGAAGCTAGCGATTTAAATGATGAACAATTAGACGATGCTGCAAATGTATGTTTGATGGCATATGATTAGGTAAACTCAAACCCTCTTTTTGATACATATGATGATTTTACCTTTGACCAGTTAGGTGAAGCTTTTAGTGACCTCATAGATGACCATAGAAAACTGCTTAGCAAATAGAAAAACTCTAAGAAGGTACTCAGAGAGTACAAAAGTAAAATAAAGACTTACCGACTTAATAGCTGAGGTTAGAAATAGTGAAAATCCTAGTGAGACTGGTGAGCTTTCTTCTGTCAAATTATAACTACACGAGACTACACGTTTATCCGAAGAAAAGACAAGACCATTGCTAAACTTGAGGAAGATTTACTCAAGAGAAGAAGAGCCATCATTGTGTACTAGTCATAAATGATGCACTCACAGCTGACTATAACGCACTTTAGGACACATCTAACAAGTTGGACATTAGGTTAGTAAAACAGCCTAAAGTTGTTGCTTCCTGCCTGCTTACACACTTGTTAATTACCGAAACATCGAAACACGATCAAAACCATATTGTCAAACCCAATACTGTCAGACCAAACATAGCCAAACCTTTCCCTAAGTAGACAAACCAATATGCATTCTACAAAGTATCCAACTAGAACACCAAGACGTACTAAGTCTCTATTTGGTACCATTGGTCATATCTCACCTGAATGTAGAGTAAGAAAATTAGTTGATTTGAATATATGTGCATGGATACCAAAGACTAACTATCCGGACACTACAAGAAATAGGTACCAAAAGTTTCATCTGCAAACTTCTTTGTAGGTGGAACACCCTACTCATGCTAGGAGCAAGTGGACCCTCGACAGAGATTGCTCACGGCACATGACCGGTGATGCTTCTCTATTCGTAACACTGTCGAAGAAGAAAGAAGGATGTCTCCTTCAGTAACAACTTAAAAGGGTATAGAGCAGGTATCGACAACATTGGTAAGGCTCCCTACCCTGTGATTAAAGATGTCCATCTAGTAACTGAGTTAAAACATAACCTACTCAGCATAAGCCATTTAGTTGACCATAGTTATGGTATTAACTTTGTCAAAGACAAATGTCTATAGTTGATAGTTCAACTGGTGTAGAAGCTTAAAATATATCAAGACAGTGCATAGCGCCATTCACAAATGGTACTGGAATTCATTCCTCAGATGGCGCCCAATGCCTAATAGCGTCCAACACCAATTCGCACCACCTTCAGATCGCACGGGCTACCATATGGCAATCTTCCCCAAAAAGCTAAGTTGTCAGTCATGATGACCGACAATACATCAATCGATAAAATCTTTTGGAATCCCGAGAGATTTATCAAACTCGTCATAATGACGACCGTTTGTTTCTCCGTGCTATTCATCAATGGTGCAAAGTGATCAAGCTCTTCACACTCAGTGATTTCCACAGTTGGCGCTAATCAACAGTCGGTGCCAATCAGTGATTCGTGCTATTCATGTGCTGGCGTCAATCAGTCAATTCATCCAGAAGCAGTTAGATGATGTGGCGCACATGCCACAAATTTTGAAGAACGTACATGCAACACTGTCCCACGACCAGCGCACTTCTCTCACAAAATGCCGCACGTCATATACAGTTAAGCTAACCGTTCGGACGAGTGGGTCACCGCGTGCCAACGAGTCACCGCATGCCAACCAGTACCAAATCAGCCTGTATGCCAGTCATTGCAACTACTTGACAGTTATCACAAAATTCGATAAATAGAGTTCAAAATCACTCTTCAAGGCATTACTAATGATCATAATCGCCTGAGAAGTTGTTGTAGCACATTCAAGAGCTTTTCTCCTCCGACATCGCATAATCCAAAGAATAAAGTGATCGTCTTCTGATCAGATTCCTATAGTTGTACTTCCCCAGAAATCAATTATACTTTTTTTCTTTTCTTAGTTTGTATTTAAACTTTTATTTTTGCAAACAAAATGGCAACTATGTTGGGGACGACTTTCTCCTCCGATGAGAAGGTGACAACTTAATGCGATGATGCGTCGATCGGCACGACGCAAGAGACCTTGGTCGTCGAATTTGACCAAATTGCTTATGTACATCTGATTGGCGTTGGTGGTGCCAAGCGCACTTCTGCTAAGCGTGCCACTACTGCTTTTGTCCAAAACAAGGCACACGCCATTTGGACTCCAAAGTCCAATGCCATGCCAATTGCTGCTGCTGCTACTTAAGACAAAGAAAAGTGCCCTATGGCCATTCCTCACTCTTTTCTAGTCCTAGACTTGGCGAAAAACCTACTTGATTGTACCTCTGCGCCAATCAGTGCCAAAGCTGCATCTCTGAACAAGAACTTTACTTCCCAGAAAGTAGGTTCTATTCGGAGTTCACTTCCTTCTGCCCATAGGCGCTGCGCCAAATGTGTTGTGCCGATGTATGCAGAGTACTAAGGCAACTTGCCTAATTTGTGCCAATCAGGCCAGTGCCATAATTTCCCTACTTTGCACATATCAAGGACAGAACATAGAATATTGCAAGTGTCGCAGACCAACAACCAAAAAGGCTAGATGCTGACATGCACACCTATCTCAATACGCGCCGAACAAAAATAAATTAGATGGCACGCCAGAAGACTCCTGTACAGTCGTCGCCAATCACTAATTTACGGACAGTGAAGGCTTCTAAGAGCCAGAACCCACTCACTTATTCTAATGAACTTAGCACTACTTTGTAGATGCAGGGAACACAAAAGCTTAGGAATAGGCATCATATTCCTAATGTAATAAGGCAGAGTCTGTCTTATTCTTCTTCTTATCCCTATAATGTAATGAGGCTGTCACGACCCATAAAGGGGGATTCTAGGAAGCCTAATAAATGCGAGGATTCAAGGAAAACTCTGTGATCATGAGAGTACATGTCACAAGTGGTCAATGAACCATGAAGCATAGTAATACGCCATGTAAGTGAAACGCACAGAACATGTAGTACCCGATGCTCCCTGAAGGGATAACATCTCAAGAAGGGATCCATATAGTACTAATCCGTGTGACCAACGTGACAGTATCAAGTAAAGTAATTTAAAGCAGGAAAATAATTCTAAGCAAGATATGAAATGATCAGAGAATGTACTCGCCTGGTATTTGAGTGTCCGGATGAAATGTACTGTCCGAGGAGAGGTGTCTGGCTCCTAATCAGAACAGCACAAGTCACAACAAGTCTAAAATGATAGCAAGATGCAATTCAATACATTCTAAATGAATCTAGGTCAATCTAGGCCAAAGTCAACTCTTGGTCAACTCTGGTCAACCCTAGAAGCCAAACTAGGTCAACTATGGTCAAACTAGGTCTAACAAGTCTAAACTAGGTCTAACTAGTCCATACAAGTCTAACCAAGCTATATAAGAAATCAACATACAATCCTTGATACAATTTGTGTATATACATTATACATACAAAGTCAACCTATGCTATAGAGAGCTAATATATAGGCATGTATCAATCTTATATAAATATATATATATATATATATATATATATATATATATATATATATATATATTTTATATATATATATATATATATATATATATATACATACACTATATGATTATATAGAACTAATATGCATTTACATACCTAATTGGCCTATACAATACACATACATATATAATACATGTATACATAGGTCATAGTACAATACATTAGGAATCACCACACATATATATATATAAATAAATATATATTATAATATATATATATATATATATATATATATATATATATATAATATATACTACATATATATATATATATATATATATATATATATAAAATATATATATATATATATATACTACATAAATATATACACATATAATATATATTATGCATATGTATATAGAGAGGGGGGCAATGTGTGTGTGTTTGTAGAGGCAATGTGAGGGTGTATGTGTTTCCTGTGAGTGTCAAGAGAGTGTCACATGTGTATGTGTGACTGAAATATGTGTGTACTAGTGTGTGTACAGTGAATAGTGATAGGGATGTAAATAGTGTGTGGGTGAGTGTCAATGATGAACTGTGAAAGAAAAGAACTATGGACAGGGAAGGGTTAACTGTTATGAGAACAGTGATAGAAAG
Organism: Iris pallida; assembly: GCA_029216955.1. NCBI lineage: Eukaryota > Viridiplantae > Streptophyta > Magnoliopsida > Asparagales > Iridaceae > Iris > Iris pallida. The sequence goes on from JANAVB010000436.1 coordinate 104,125, forward strand.
CCCCAAACACACTCTCAGATAATACCAAGACCAAGTACAAACATTCCCAGATCCTCAGATTTCTGACCAAGGGATTCAACTCAAAAATCAATTCAAAATATCAGTTCAGTTTTTTTTGGAGCTTCAAATTCCTATTTTGAAATCGTTTAACCACCAAAACAACCCAAAATTCACACATAAGTAGAATAAACATAGGAGAACAACATTAGAGTATAAAAACAATAATTAACATCAGTTAAGCGGGCTTAAATTGCTGCCAAAGTTCAAATTTGAAAACTGTAAAAACTGGGAAATACAATTTAGTATTCAGAAATTGGGTAAATGAAAATTGACACCTAAAAACAAACTAAAATACGAAATTAAAGGTTGGTAATTATCATATAGGGGGTGCACATGTCATTTAGTGTCAAAGTGTCACACCACGAGGACACAGACGTGTCTAAATGCAATTAAACCCAAAACTAATACACTGGACACTACACAGCAGTGCACTGTCTCGTGCGTGTGTGCACCTAGGTCTAGGACACGACACAGGTGTCCAAGTGTCTCCTGGTCATGTCCCTAGGTTCGCCTCTAGGTTAGTCTAGGTGTGGTGCCTGCACGGTGTCCAAGTGTCTCCGTGTCTAAGCTACAGTCGCGTATCAGAGCCCGAATACTCGACTGATACAGTCAGTGCAATCTCAGTACGGGCAGGAGAACGTGTTCGACACGACACGAGGGCATCTCCAACTTTGAGGACCTCGTGTCAGTCATTGCCACTTGGCCCACGCCAAGTGGCATGACCTGAGTCGCCGTGTCTAGTGAGGAATCTACCCCGAGAGGCAGGATAGTGCAGCCCACACGCGTACGGCGTGTCCAAGTGTCCAATACAACATCAAAACGACACGACACAAGCTCAGACACTTAGGAACCCCTAAGCGACACCAAAACTTAATTTCCTATGCAAACACTTTCAAAAAAATAAATCGAAATGTCGTTTGGGGCATTTCATCAAACACCTATAAGAAAGGTCTGATACGTGTCCATTTAGGACACGAAATGGACACAAAACCTAGGTCTAGGCATACCTACAGTTAGGGTAGACCTAGGGTCTCTAAATATACAAAAACTGGAATTTTAATGGTGTTTACAAAGCTTTACCTATTGGTGTCCAAAAGTAAGAAAGCCTCAATAGGGGGGTTCTCCTTGCTAGCAAATAGCCCAAAATTGTCCACAAAATGAGATTGAACACCACAAACAGCAAGTATAGGTGATTTAGGAACTAATACAATTGATTTGAGAGAAAAAGGAGATAAATGGAATTTCTATGAATTTATGAAGTTGGGAAAATACCTCTTCCTTAAACTTGTTCTTTCCTAAAAGAGGCTAGCCCTAAATGGAGAAGACTATTTATAGATGGGAATCCCTAGGCTAAGTGTTGGTCGGCCACTAATGGATTAGGGTCAGGGTTAGCTAGTGGGTTGGGCTTTTATGGGCTTAATCATTAATCAATGGTTCAAAACCATAAGTCATGGCTTATGACTAAAAGCCTTCTATTCCAACTTTAGTTTAATGACTAAACCATAGGTTAACTCTAGTCTAACTAGGGTTACATGACCTAACCAAGTCCAACACAACTAGGGTTAGCTTCTAGGTTAGCCTACCAAGGTCAATGCTAGTCAAAGTCAACCTAGTTAACCATCATTCAAACAATTCCAAAATAAATCCTAAAAATTCCCATAAATTCAAATAAATTATAATAAATTCAAATAACCTTAAAAATGACAAAAATACCCCTATACTAGAAATGATAAATGAAATACCCTAATCACATGGCTAGGCTCTAGGTCACTTATCTCAAGTGTTACATTAGCAAAACACCAAATCACAAGTCATATTTTTAAATAGTTTAAAAATAATTAAAAATCACCAAAAATCATAATATAAAATAAATATCAATAAATTATAATTATAATTGCAAAATTTCAAAATTACCCTCATCTGGAAAACTGGGTGTTATATTACTACCCATCTTAGAAAAATTTCGTCCTCGAAATTAAAGGCGAAACTACACTGATGAGAAGGATAGATAATCATACCCCACGGTACAACAGATATGGGTTTCGCTCGCGCATCTCATCCTTCCGCTCCTAGGTAGACTCTCCTGGAGAATGATGCCCCCATGCGACGCGAACCAAGGGTATCATCTAGTTTCTCAGCACATTCTCTCGGCGATCCAGAATCTCCACAGGCTGCTCTGGATAACTGAGAGTAGGTCTAACCTCAATCTCCGAATGATCCAGCACATGGCTAGGGTCAGCCACATACCGTCTCAACTGTGATACATGGAATACGTTGTGGATGCCCACCAGTACAGGTGGCAAGTCTAGCCTATAAGCCACATCATCGACCCTCCCGCTAATCACGAAGGTCCGATGAAGCGCGGGCTAAGCTTCCCACTTCCACCAAAACGTATAGTGCCAGGAGTCGGAGATATCCACAGAAAAACCATGTCTCCAACCTAATCACAAGCAAGGTCTCAAGTTAGTAATAATCAAACATAATCATCAACTCAACACAACCTGCTTCTAATCCTATCTCCAGTCAACTAAGTCAACAACTAGTTAATTTCTCTACATCCAAGTACTTGGTCATCCGCTAGTCAACTTCTTAGGATTTTACCTATGCTAGCTACCTAAGTGTTGGCAACCAGAATTTAGCAAAAAGAGAACTCTATAATAGGCTAGCTCTTAACTTTCCAATCCTATCAGGGCTGATACTATAAATCATAAGCTACAGGTTTATAAACACACATTCCCTACATCAAGGACTAACCTATAATATATATATATATATAATATATATATATATATATATATATATATATATATCCACAGTTGATACTAATAGAGGTAACATCCCTATTTCCCGACAATCAAGGTCCTAAGAATTTTATCAAAACCATGCAATTTGAAGGAATAGCATACAGGGTCAGGGCATACTATTGCAGTTGGAAGTCTCACCTAGGTGCACTGGTGATTCTAGGTCAAAACAGTACTATGGTATCAACACACAAGCAATCTAGGGTGTCCTAATTGGGAAGGTAAGGGAACAACAACCATCAAGGTTGTAAGGGTTGTCTACCATCCTATATAAGAAATTAGTCATTAACAAACAACTGAGAAATTATTAAAAGGTTACTATTCCATAAATGGTAAAAATTGAAAATTTAGGCACAATAAATCACAAATAAATTTTTGTCTTGACAAGATCTAATTTGATCAATTTCGGGATAAATCGAGATTTAGGCAAGATGGGGAATCAATAAAATCAAGTATGAGCACGAGCATCCAATGATGAAGATTCAGGTCATGATTAAATTTAATTCAACTGGATACGAATACGAGGTTCATAGGAGATAAAAATAATTCCAAGGAGAATTGTCCAGGCTGTCGTGGATAAGATTTCTAGGGCAAGTTTAACTATGTCTCCATCCATGTAGATTAATATAAAAGCAAACAAAAACGCAATAGGTTGATCAGACCATCATACGCCGGTTCTGATTATACAATATGTTAGTGGGTACGCACCCAATAAAATATGTCATGATCAAGCTCGAAAAGGATAAGCTTGTAAAACTAAGGATAATTAGCAGCATAAGATATAAGTAAGGGTGGTAGTGATGAACGAAGACACATAGTCCAGATTCTTAACTAAATGGGTCAAGCAATCAAGATAAGGTACAAGGTTAAGCATTTAAGGAATCAAGCAGAACATCATCACATGTCGGGTCGAAGGAATTGAGTCAAGGCTGGATCTCTAATTAAAATCAGGAATAATTCAGTATCATGGTAGAGGTTATAGTTTAACCATTTGACCAGAAAATCATATCAAAAAATAGAGTACAAGGAGACGAATTTAGTGGGACATGATATGCCTACACAAAGGTGAGTTTGTCTAGGTCTTGCATATAAGATTTGTTGGAGGGTAACAGCTAGTATTACATTCCGAATGTCAAGGTCACGATAAGGAACGTCAAAGGATCTCAAATAGAAAGTGGGGGGGTTCAAGAGGTGGTAAATAAATGCACAAGATAAGAAGATCAAGTTTAATCATTTGTTTGATACCCTTAAGTTCATCTGGTCATAACTTGCCAATCGTATCCTTACCTCACCAGGCTCCATATAAAAAGTTAACCTTTACCTAAGCCTTTTCCATGACTACCGTAGGCAGTTTCAAATTTTCAAACATTACCCATGAAGCATAGCCTTACATTTAGGAATCAACATTAACCATTTATTTAAACTTTCAAATTCTTTCACCTTGTCTTAAATTTGGCCGAAAACCTCTAAATCCCGTTTACGAATTCTTTGAACTTGTTCAAATGGTTCTCCTCGTGTTATTTAATTTAAATACCTTTAGGCCTTACAAAACTTATCCTCCATCATAAAATCAACTTCCGTATTTTCTTCGACATACACTTTTGAATATTATTCTCCTAAAAAAAATTTCCACAACAATCTCTAAATTTCTATAACTTTATGTTACCTCTATCCCTAGTCATTTCCTTGCAATATCTTGTTCAATATCCTTATTGAATGCAATTAATTTCTCTTTTTTCATTACTAACCTTCTACATAGCCTTAGGGTAAAACTTTCCAAGAATCAATAACCAGAGTTTCGAGGTTCTCAAATCTAGGTTGACCTTGAATATCCTCATCAGTTTGAATACACCTATAAACTATCTCAAACCCCAAAATCTCCCTAAGTGTGATTGTTTCCAGATTGGTAGTATACAACTCTTGATTCTATTCGAGACTTTTACCATATTTCTATCTCAAGGTTTCAATATTGAATACTCCACATTTTGATTTCCTCTAGATCATCATATAATAATCAGTTATGTCTCCTCTGAGCTACATGATTCACATCACTTTCTTCAGTCTTTCCCAGGCAGAAGATATGAAGATTCAAGGGTTTTGAGGTACATCTGGTAGGGATGATAAGATATGGGTGATTGGTGTAATTAGACAGAGTTTAAGATAAAAAAAAATAAGAATGCAAGGAAATAATGGCAAGAAAAATAATGAAGATCTGTTCTTTCTCATCTGTTCAAACGAAATGAACCCATCAAGCTCAAATTCAATAGCAATAATGAGGGTGAATCCAAACAAGAGGAAAAAGAATTCCAATTGAAGATCAAAAAGGAGTTTCTCAGGGGTCGTCCCAGGAATCTCTCAAAGGATCCTAAGTGTGATTGAGTGCCTTGAATTTGAAAATATTAAATAAAAAATAAAATCAACAACTACAGAATTTTATCAAAATCATCAACTAATACCAGGATTCAAAGTTCTATAATGAATCCACCAAAATCAAATTCAAATCGAGGAAAAAGGTGAATCAAAATAAGGGAAAGGGAGTTCAAATCAGAGTTCAAAATGAGATTCTCAAGGGTCATCCCAGGAATCTCTCAAGGAATCCTAACAGTGATTGAGTATCCTCTCATCCTAACATCTTAATTTCTATATCCTATAGCAGGCTTTTAGTAGTACAGCTATGTCGTTGGCTACTACAAATCGTACTAATGCGAATCTCGACCTGCATGGGCCACCACTAAAAATGTGTCATGATCCGCACCCACTGTGAGGGTACGAGAACGTAACAACGCCCAGCCTACGCCGCAGTAACGGCGATAGAACGCTGTCCTAGGTCACAACATCTAACAATATAATTCTAAGCAGTTTATACTCCCCGACTGGGGGTGACATAGCAGAAATAAACTCAATCACAACTAAGGAAGAAGAAACATGATATGATATGGAACTCAAAGAGAATACAGATGATCAAAAGAGTCTAAGATAACATCTCAGTAAATATCCAGAATAATATAAACTCCAAATACAACTCAAAGTAAAGAATATACAACTCAACTCAAAGACAAAAAAATAATATAAGCCTATCTAGGGTGCATCAGCCTCTACAGCTAAGGGATCCGGCTGGCAGTCCGGATCACAAGTGTCCTCTAGAGCTGTCCCATAGAAGGTATCTAAGCAGGCCTCCTCCTTGTCCTCTGTAATATTTTCAACAGGTCCAGTCAGGATAGGAGCGAGCACAATACATCTCAACAGATCATAGCAGGTTAGAAAATATAATCATGCAGTAAAGTAAGATACAGGTACTGAAAAAAATGAAGTATGTAAACAAAGAGAGAGAAATGTAATAGAAATATCTACTATAAGTAAAGACTAACAGTGGCTAGTGAGTCAGAGTACAATATAGACATGTAAATGGCATAGGATGATTCTGATGCTACACTATGGATAGATTCTGATACAACAACATGTCACTCGATGAAAATCTCTTCAAATCCCGAGCACACAGTGCTTGGGAGATTATGTCAGACTCATCATAAAGACAATTGTTTGTTTCTTCGCGCCATTCATCAATGATGCAAAGTGATCAAGATCTTCACACTCAGTGCTTTCGACAGTTGGCGCTAATCAACAGTTTGCACCAATCAGTAGTTTGCGCCATTCATGTACTGGCGCCTATTAGTCAATTATCATCTAGAAGCAGTTAGATGACATGGCGTACATGCCACTAATATCGAAGAACGTACACGCAACACTGCCCATGACCAAGCGCACTTCTCTTATAGAATGCCACGCATCATATGCAGTTAAGCTAACCATTCGCGTGACTGGGTCACCGTGCGCCAACCAGTACAGAATCAACCTGTGCCAATCATCGCAACTACATGACAGTTATCACAAAACTCAATAAATAGAGTTCAAAATCACTCTTCAAGGCATCACTAATGATCATAATCGCCTGAGAAGTTGCTACAGCACGTTCAAGAGCTTTTCTCCTCTGACATCGCATAGTCCAAGGGATAAAGTGATCGTTTTCTGATCAGATTCCTATAGTTGTACTTTCCTAGAAATTAATTGTACTTTTGTTTTTTTAGTTTGTATTTAAACTTTTGTTTTTGCAAACAACTGGTAGTACTATCTTTGAAGGTATTAGAGAAGACAACATATGTTTTCTATTTGTTGGAAGATGCTAACAAAGCAGGTAGATGTTTACTCGTCAAGAACGATGAGAGTCAACTATGGCACTGTAAAACCTCTAAATTTCTACTATTTTTTTAATTAAATTTGGTACCGATTTAAAATTTTGTATTGTAAGTCACGTAGTCGTATTGTACGTCGCGCACAAAATTTTATTTTTCTTGCTCGTCGAGTGCGAATATGTGCGAGCGTACATATTTTAGAAAAAATATTTTTTTTTATTATACACTTTCAAAATATTATATAATTATTATTCTTACTATAAAAAGCCTTTTGTTTTTAGCAGTTATTAATCATAAATAATATTTTATTGTATACTAGGAAAAGTATAATCATGTACGCATTATTTGTACTTATATATATATTTCATAAATATTTTATTAAAGTTTATTTCTAAATAATGTATTTTTGAAATTATTATTATAGTATTTTTAGAAAACATATTTTGAAATTATTGTAGCAATTTAAATCTTGACTTGATTTATGGATATGTTTTAAATAGTAAATTAATATCTATATTTGGAATTTGATTTATCTTAATTGATTTTAAAATAAAAGATAGAATTTAATTAGATTTAAATTGGATTTTGATTTGGATTGGATTTGTTGAATTAATTTAAATTAATAGATTGAATTATCTAAATTGGGTTTAAACTACTCAATCTTTATCCAATTGGAAATTCCCACATCCTATAAATAGGCAAGTACTCCTCCAATTCATTATTCCTCTATAATCTTTCTCTCCACAACCCAAATATGCACCGTGTCGGTGTCGCCATTCTCTTCCACTATATTTCTCTTCTACTTTTATTACAGTTACACCAATTTCTCGTATCTCGATATTCGGACACGACCACCAAATACGTGAACCCATCCTACTGTGTCTGACACATCAACGCAGTACAAAAATATCAACTCTAAATCCTAACTACCCTGGCTGCCACCAGCCTTCGGCCAGGTGTCCACCGCATCCCCTGTCACCACCTCGACCACCTCCTCCTCTGCAGCACCTCTCCGTCCCTCTCCCCGTCGTCAGAAACCTACAGCACCATGAACCCCGCCATCTTCACCACCACAACCGCCCGTTGCTCCTCCTCGCCTCCTTCTCCGTCCGAGTTCCATCTCCGATCAACCGATCTACCAAAACCCATAACACCATCAGCAAACCCACGCCCACCGTCACCCCAGTACCGCCGCCCTGGCCCGGCGAGTTTCCAGACATCACCACCCCCAATTCAAGAGAAAGAGGAAAGAAATAAAACCTTAACCACCGCTTACCTCCGTCGACTCCGCCGCGTTCCAGCCGGCTAGCCCCTCCACCGCGAACCCCGAGATTCTCTCCATCACTGATTCTGTTGCCACGCGGCGCACACCATTCGCCGCCGCATGCAGCTCCGATCCTGTTCCTCCGCCTTAGCCATCCTCTCGCCGCCGGCGTCTGTCCCAGACCCGGCGATCGCCGCTCCTAGCCGCCGCAACCAGCCTCGCCTCCATCTCTGTTGCCTCCCTCAAACAGAGCCACCACTACTCCCTGCCATCAGCGTCGCCTCCACCATCCCCAGCCCATACTCGACCAGGACCCGCTATGCCACCGTGAGCCACGACCAGTACAAATCTTGGCCGTGTCTGTGCCACCGTGTGGCCGCCTCAGCGGAGCCGATTCGTGGCGGTCGATGACTCACCCAATGTCGAGCGCCGCCTGTGCTCAGCAGATCCACACCGCCACCTACCGCTCAGGCGCCTAACCACGCTCCCTCCAGCGTCCACTGTTAGGCCGGCCCTCCGCAGCCTCTTCCCGTACAGATCCGAACCCCTCCACCACGAAACATCGCGCGTCCAGCTCCCTCTTCCTCCTTCACCGCCGCCTCCTCTTTCACACTCCGCCGTGCCTCCAGATGCTCCCGCCACCGGCCGACACCCGCCTTCCTCCGAGGCCACGCTGAGACCCGCAGCCGCTCACTCCCACCGCCTCTCCTTCCTTTCCTCTCGCTCGCTCCCTCAGCTTCTCTCCCTCCTCTCTCTATTCCCCTCTTTCCAAAGTAACAGAGGCCTCTTTGATTTACTAACTGGTCATTAATATTATTAATATTATTATTGTTATTATTATTATTATTATTGTATTTATTATTATATCAGTATATTATTATATTTAATTATTTACTATATTATAAGTATTTATATTTTCAGGTTAGCTAAATATATGTTAATATTTCTATTGTTAATAAAGTTTGTTATTATTATTACCCAATTGTTATTATTATTTTATGAGTATAAAACAGTAAATACATATATATGGTATATATAAATAATTGTATAATTGTTTTTTATTGGTTATTATCACTATTTTATTATCGATATTTCTAAAACGTGTGGTAGGATATATAAAATTTTGCTTCGCCTAAACCATGTACTAAAATATTTTTAGGGTATTCTAAAAATAGTTTTACTAGAAAACATTATTTTCAAACTTAATTTTAATTATTGAACTAAATTTTGTATATATAGCTACTATTAAGTATTTTTGCGATTTAGTTAAATAGATGTTTGTCTTGCCCCTTGTTGTACCCCCAGAAAAAGTTACAAAAGATACAAAAGTTGCTGGCGTTGGATTTCCCGTACACTAGAGGGCAGCCGAGATAGTGGTGTTTGTCTTGCCCCTTGTTGTACCCCTGCTCGATCGGGGTGGCCATAGAATCCCAGCTGGCCCAGTGGTGTTTGTCTTGCCCCTTGTTGTGCCCCCAGAAAAAGTTACAAAAGATCTTCTCGATCGACACGATAACCTTCCTGGTTGGAGAGCAGGCCGCTCGGGTGTGGATGAGATGGAGTTGAGCACATGTTTGATGAGGATAATTTTACCACCTGGGGATAGGGTGGCGTTATGCCATCCTTCGATTTTGTTCCTGATTTTGGAGATCAAGTTTTCGAAGATGCTGGCGTTGGATTTCCCGTACACTAGAGGGCAGCCGAGATAGTTGAAAGGAGGATGTACCACCGCAATGGAAGTTAGGTTGGTAAGTCTGGTCGCGTTCTCGATTTTGATATTGTGGTGGGCATAGATGACGCTCTTGGAAAGGTTGATCTTCTGGCCTGAGCATCTGGAGTACCGCTCCAGGGTGTTGTGAACCACCTCCATCGATCCTATGTCCCCGGATGAGAAGATGAGTAATCGTCGACAAAGGCCAGGTGGGTGATGTTGGGGCATCCGCTGGCAGTATGGTAATACTGGAAGTTAGGGTGTTGACCATGTTCTTGAGGTTTCTGCTCAGGGCGTCGGCTACAATGATGAAGACCGTAGACGATAGAGGGTCTCCCTGTCTAACACCTCGGCTAGATTTGAAAAAACCCTCAGATTGGCCGTTGATAACTGTGGAGAACCATGAGTTGCTGATGGATCTCCACACAATATTGGTCCAATTCTCAGAATCCGAAAGCTCTGAAGACCCATATCATAAATTGCCAATGAAGTCTGTCGTATGCTTTTTCCATCGATTTTGAAGGCGATGTTGCCCCCTCTTGCTGGAAATTCTTGCATGTGATAAGTTCTTGGGCCAGTATGATGTTGTCTTGGATATTCCTACCGCGAACAAATCCACTTTGCTCCTCCGAGATGTTTGGGGAGAGTTTCTGTCATTCTAGTAGCGATGATCTTGGAGATAATTTTGTTGGCGAATGTGCAAAGACTGATGGGTCGGAAATCATGAAAGGAATTAGGGTTATCTTTTTTCGGGATGAGGATGAGATTGGCGCTGGAGATGGCTTTTGGGTAAGGGCTCCTTCATGGAAGGCAACAGCCGCTTCGGTGATGTTCTGCTTGATAATATCCCAACAAGTGCAAAAGAAGGTGCCAGAAAAGCCATCTGGGCCGGGAGCGCTATGCGCGTTCAAGGCCCACACCGCGTCTATCACTTCTTGTTCGGACAGAGGGCGATCGAGCAGCGCATTATGGAGGCGTTAATGATAGTGGGGATTTTGTCAAGGAAGAAAGTGTCTTTGTGGACCGACTCCTTGGCAAATAATTTGGTATAGAATTCGGTGGCCGCCTCTTGGATCCCTTTTTGGTCAGATCTGATGATGCCTTGCTCGTCCGCGATATGGTGTATCGAAAGTTTGTTTCTTTTGCCGTTGACGCAGGCGTGAAGTATTTGGAGTTTTTGTCCCCGTCACTGTCCCATTTCATTCTGGCTTTCTACTTCCAGAACTCGGTCTCGACTTTGAGCCTAAATTTGAGCATGGCCTTGGTAAGATTCAAGGCTCTCCTAGCCTCAGGAGATCGGTTGGAAAGGAATAAAGCTTCTGCTCGGGTGACATCATCCTCTGCGACGCGGATAGCTTGGAAAATATCCCGAAAGCGTGTTTGCTCCAATTGGAAAGAGCTTTTCTGGTGGCTTTGAGCTTGTTGCTGACCCGAGTAAGAGGATTAGGGGAGTCCTGACTGTTCCACACTTCTGCCACGATGCTCAAGAAACGGGTGATCGGTCCAAAAGTCGAGGAATTGGAAGTTCTTTTTGGATGGGTGGGATTTTTTTTAATTTCCACCAGGATTGGGGCGTGGTCAGATTCTGTAGAGTTAAGGTGGGACAGGGTGGAGCTGATCCTCATACCGTGCCAGCACGCATTGGTGAGGGCTCTGTCCAGACGGGAGTATTGACGACGGTCTCCGTCCTGTATGTTACACCATGTGAATTCGCTGCCTTTGAACTGGAGGGGAGTGAGGTGTGCGTTGAAGATGAAGTTGTTAAAGTCTTGCATGGCTGATAGTGGTGGGGGACGGCCTCTAATCTTCTCTTCTCTACAGGTGATTGCGTTGAAGTCCCCTATACAAAGCCAGGGTGTGTTGGTGTTGTGGAGATAGGTGCCGAGAAGGTCGTTCCAGAGGTGTTTCCGTTCAGCGATGACACAGCTACAGTGGACCGCTGAAAGGATAGCCCGCTCCGGAAGGTGGGGTGAGAGATCCAGCAGGAGAGGGCTTGATGGGTGTCCTGAATGATATCGAGTTTAACGTCCTTCGATCCGAGAATCCAGATGTCGTGCCTGCCAACAATAGCCGTTGGGAGGCCCAGAGCCAAAAGTTGATTTCAGACGTTTGGAGGGGATTTTGGGTTCAATGATGATGAAGATGTCGATCTTGAATTTTCCGAAGACTGGAAATTCTCCTTAATGTCAGTTTATTTTCCAAACCTCGAACGTTCCAGGATATGATGTTAAGCATTTAAAAGATTATGGGGTGTTTTTTGTTCCGCCTTGCGGCTGATCTGGTTAGGATGGTGACGGTTTTGTCGGTGCCTGATTTGCTCTGTTGGGAGTTGGCTGGGTCTGCATTCAATATAGAGGTAGAATTGTGGTTGTGGCGCTCGTGCGGACCGGAGAGGGGGCCTATCAGATTGCCAGCTGAGTCGACTGCCGTACCCTCCGAGGGGATGGCTAGGGTCGTGCGCACTCTCAATCAACAGTTGCTGGAGGGGGGCTCATGCGGCGAAGACTTGGAGACCTCTCCTCACTTGGTCGGGTCCGAGGATTGCTAGGGCGTCTTCGACTTGGGTTGCGTTGGAGGATTGATGAGTTCGTGGAAGGGGGAATGGGCTAGGGGGTCGGCCCCCTGGCTGATGGTGAGTTGTCGGTATTTGCTATGCCTGATTCGGTCGTGTCCTCCACTCGAGAGCAGATGGGGGAGGAGGGCGGTGGTTCGGGGGTGCCGGATCCTTCTTGATGGTTACCGGACTCCGGGTCCTCTGAGTCGAGAATGGCGAATTGGTTGGAGATCTCTATGTGATGGGGAATGAAAGGGATCAGGGCCCTGCTCGGTGGTTCATTGGAGGCTGGCTCTCCGTTGCTGGAATCGAATCGAATGTGAGAATTCGGAAGAGGAAG
>JANAVB010000437.1:0-83490 GCA_029216955.1 Iris pallida
AGAAATACCTCGCAACACAGCAAATCTCTGCTTTATGGCTACAGATGCTAAGGTAATCTCGAATCCTCTCTATGAAGAATTTACCTTTGATGAACTGTCTGATGCCTTCACTGACCTACTGTAAGATCAGAGGAAAATGATGGATTTGTACAAAAGTGCTAAGAAAGAGCTGAAATTTGTACAATTTGAGTTTTCTAAGCAATCTCATATGCTAGAGGATATTAGAAACTCTTCTAGTAACACGGATGAGGTTACTTCTTTAAAACTGAGTCTACATGACACTCTTGAAAAGCTTGAGAAAGCTAATCGAGAGAATGCAAAGCTCAACGATCTCTACAATCTAGAGAAAAAGAAGTATAATATTGCTGCTCAGAGATTAGATACACTCACGGCCAAGTACAATGAAGCCTGTGACGTCTCTAAAAGGTTAGAGATTAAGCTGGGCAAACAGGTTGTTAAACCTGTAGCTCAAGTGAACACAAGTCACAAGGCTAAACACAAACACAACACGACCAAAACTGCTAGAACTGCTAGAAGTCATGCATACATGTATACGTTTTCACATAAGAAATCACACATATCTTCAAAAATACACATACATGATCTTCGAACAACACCTAGCACTAACACTTTTGCTACATGTCATTATTGTGGTATAAAAGGACATGTATCACATCAGCGTAAGATTAGGAAGCTTGTAGATATGCATGTATATGGTTGGGTTCCAAAAGCTAACAAATCAGGACCCTCAAGAAAGTGGGTACCAAAGATTACATCTTCAACATGTGTTGTAGGTGGACCTTCCTCCTCCCACTAGCAACAAATAGATCCTCGATAGTGGTTGCTCCAGGCATATAACAGGCGACAACACTTTATTTGCAACTCTATCGATAAAGAAAAGCTTTGTCTCCTTCAGAAATAACTTGAAAGGACATATTATTGGAATTGGCGACATAGGTACTTCTCCCTCACCCATTATTAAAAATGTATGTTTAGTAACAGAATTAAAACATAACCTACTAACCATGATTACTCGCATACGAAGTGATTATGGAAGAGAATTTGATAACCATGACTTTAAAACCTTCTGTGACTCAAATGGTTTATCACATGAATTCTCTTGCCCCAGAACTCCTCAACAGAATGGCGTTGTGGAGAGGAAGAATACAACTCTTGGCGATATGGCCAGAGTTATGCTGAACCAGCATAATCTTCCAAGGTATTTTTGGACAGAAGTTGTTTATACAGTATGTCATGTTTTGAAAGAGTTCTTATTAGACAAATATCCAAGAAAACTCCGTATGAATTATGGTTCAATAGAACTCCTAACATCAGCTATTTCAAGGTGTTTGGTTGCAGATGTTCTATTTTAAACACTAAAGACAACTTCGGAAAATTTGATAAAAAAAAAGCTGATGAAGGCATTTTTGGGGTATGCCGCAAAGAGCAAAGGATACAGGGTATTCAACAAAAGATCATTGATCGTTGAAGAATCAATAAATGTTACATTCGACGAACTGAATAGTCAACGCAACAACGACAGTGACAATGAAGAAGAGACAACTCCCTCAGTCAAAACATCTGAAGATAAATGTTACATCCGGAAGAAATGGTAATAGGTGACGTATCAAAAGGTATAAGTACTCGCTCAAGCACAAGAGATATAGTTGCTAATGTTGCATTTATTTCCAAAATAGAACCTAAGAATGTTTTAGAAGCTTTTAATGATAAATTTTGGATTTCTGTAATGCAAGAGGAACTAAACCAATTCGAACGGAATCAAGTTTGGGAACTCGTTCCCAGACCTAATGAGCATCCGATCATTGGTACCAAGTGGGTGTTCCGAATTAAGTTAGATGAGAATGGTTCAGTCACACGCAACAAAGTACGTCTAGTAGCTCAAGGCTATAATGAAGAAGAGGGCATTGACTACGATGAGACATGCTTCAGTTGCTAGACTATAATCCATTCGTATACTTTGTGCTTTTGTAAGATTTCATGGTTTTAAACTTTTTAAAATGGATGTCAAAAGTGCTTTTCTAAATGGTTTTATAAAAAAAGTTTTTTTGTAAAAACAACCTCTCGACTTTGAAGATTTCAAAAATCCTGATCACGTATTCAGACTTCGTAATGCTCTCTACGGTCTCAAACAAGTACCTCATGCATGGTATGAGCGCCTCAGTGCCTTCTTACTTGAACACGGTTTTTCAAAAGGGAAGGTTGACTCTACTCTTTTTATAAAATCCTTGGATAAAATATTTTACTAGTACAAATATATGTAGATGACATAATCTTCGGATCAACAAATGAGATGCTATGTAACGAGTTTGCTAAATGTATGCAGAGTGAATTCTAAATGAACATGATGACTAACATTCTTCCTTGGGCTACAAATCAAGAAAAGTTTACAAGGGATATTCATCAATCAAGCAAAGTATACAAAAAACCTGTTGAAGAAGTTCGACATGGATAACGTTAAACCAATTGGAACTCCTATGGCAACGTCTACAAAGCTTGACATAGATGAAAGTGGTACACCAACTAAAGTGCGTAAGTACAGAGGTATGATTGCTAGTTTATTATACCTAACTACTAGTCGACTAGACATTATGTTTTCAGTATGCCTATGTGCTAGATATCAGGCTTGTCTTAAAGAATCACATATGAGCGCCGTTAAGCGTATCCTCCGATACCTTAAAGGTACTTTAACAACCGGTCAATGGTATCCCAAAACGTTTGACCTGAAAGGTTACTCGGACGCGGATTTTGCTGGATGCAAGGTCGATCGTAAAAGTACCAGTGGCACATGTCATTTCCGAGAAAAGTCATTAGTCTCCTGGTTTTCTAAGAAGCAAAATTTTGTTGCATTATCAACAACCGAGGCTAAGTATATAGTCGCGGGACGTTGTTGTGCTCAGATTTTGTGGATGAAGCAAACTTTGGAAGACTATCAGCTATCTTTTAACCACATCCCTATTTATTGTGATAACACTAGCTCAATAAATCTCAGGAAGAATCCTGTATGTCACTCTCGCACTAAACATATAAAAATCAGACATCACTTTCTTAGAGACCATGTCTTGCAGGGAGATACTAGCTTAAAATTTACAGATTTTTTTCATCCTAGGTAATAAAATATAATAATATTGCGTGTAGGGGGACACGTTTGGAAAATTGCAATTGGGGGGACGGCCCTCCAACTGAGTTGGCGGCTCCTGCCAGCCCTCCAACTCAGTTGGCGGGTTGGGGAGGCAACCGAGCCTCCAACTGAGTTGGCGGGCTGGGTGTTGCGGTTTCCCCAAACTGACAGCCCCAGCCCCCCTATTTCAACCTCCGTTTTCACCCCCTCCCCCTCCATTTCTACCCCCCCCCTTCTTATATTTCTACCCCCCCCCCCCAAAGTCTTCTTACCACCACATCCTCTCCCCCTCTCTTTCACAGAAGACCTCCCCCCCCCCCTTCACACTCATATTTCCTCTCCCTCCATCCCACATGAACTTGTAGCAAAAACGACAAGTCGTCCCCGGTAAGAAAAAATTTCGAAAATTTTTTAACTAGCAATAATTATTTGTGTTCCCATATTTATTGTAAGAAAATTATTATAGATTTTCATATTATAATCATATTTATTATTATTTTTTCGGCAGACGGATGACGAAAATGACGGTCTTATTTCCGGTGGACCTACTACTTAAATGATTAAGAATCAACGAAAAAATCACATATCTTCTAAGATATTTAGTGGAGAGGTATATTTGAAATAAATTTTTATATTTCGTACATATATGAATTTTACTTAGTTAAAAATAGTTTATTTAGTTAAATGTCCAATTCATTTACTGTTAATTTAGAAATTTTCGATATCTAATTTAGTTAAACTATCAATAGTTATTCGATCATAACCTTGAATTACGTACTCGGGAGCATGGAAACTGGCGGAGACAAAGAAAATATCGAACCTGGGAGTTAAATCCGGCCCAAAAGGCTTTGGTGCAGTCTTTTGGATTTCAATACTTAGATAAAATTAAGTTTCTCATCCATGACGTTCACCTTATTGTCAGTCTTGCTGAACGCTGGTGGCCAGACTGCTACACTTTTCAGCTTCCAGTGGACGACATGACGATCACCTTATGCGATGTGGCAAACATATTAGGATTGCCTATTACAGGCGATGCCATATACTTCGATCATCAGCCTACTGCACTCGATCTGATTAGGAGGTATCTCGGTGTTGCGCCTCCATCAGATATAGGAGGTAGCAGTTTTGTCAGATTAACATGGCTTCGTGAAAACTTCATGGATATATATCACCATCGACGAGGAGCAGGTTGACGTAGATGATACACGGGTATGTATCTTAATTTTGACCCATTTGTGAAGGCTTAATTTTTAGATTACTAATATGTCTATATTCAGATTATTCGATGTACTAGAACGTACTTGCTCTGTTTGTGTGGTGCTCTCTTATTTTCTGATGCATCGGGAGGTACGGTCAATGTTAGACTTCTACCATTCTTAGATGACTTGACCAAACCCACTGGTCATGCATGGGGAGTTACTACTTTAGCATATCTCTACGCAATGTTGACCGAATTTGTGACTGGAACTAATCGCAAGAGTATTTGCGGATGTATTTCACTAATTCAGGTAAATCTCTAAGCGACTTTAGCATATCTTTATTTTAGTATATCTCTAATACCATATTTATCTATTGTAGGTTTGGTCATATGAGCATTTTCCTGTTGGTAGACCGGTCACTAGTATGACTAGTGATTACGGAGTATTTCCGGTTGCTATGCGATGGTCCACAGATGTAGTCGATTAACAGCACTGTACATACAAGGCTGTGTCACTATATCGTGAACAATTTGATACATTGGAGTGTAGCGAGGTAATGATTTAATTATTTGGTAAAAAGTATTTAATTTATTATAGTTACCATTGATACACGGTCATTAAATAGGTAATTTGGGTACCTTTTAAAGAGGATGATCCAGAAATAAAAAGATCATCATATTTTTTGAGCATGCATAATCGTATGTTATATACGATCGATTCACAATGTATCACCCGGCAGACCGTGTTCTTCGTCAGTTCGGGATGAGACAAATAATTCCTGCTGATTCCAAACTTCTCGCAGAAGTCTATCAGTTTCTACTTGTTGAGCTCTACTGTCAGTAATCAATATGCATAATCCCAAACCTACAAATGATGTTCTTGAAGACGAATGCTTCAACTTTTTTTTTCTGATACGGTGACTAAGGCTTCTGCTTCTGCCAATTTGTGCCGAGAAATTAAGCCAGATGTATATTTTTTTTTGACTAAAATAATGTTATTTGAAAAGATAAAAAGAATATTCCATAAAGAACAATACTTTTGGAACTTCTTAACAACCTACCGTGCTTAGCATCAGTGAAAATCGCCTCCTTAGACTAAAATTGTGTTTTGGAAAAACATGTGTTCATCGGTGAAATTGAATTTTAATAAGGCAATTTCAGAGGTTTTGAAACTGAACAGACAGTTTGTTAATGAGTTTCAATAGTAGCGTTTCATGGATTTTTCTTAAGATAAGATATGTTACTCAAATGTCTAAAAATGCAAAAAATCTCTGTAAATATGCATTCATCAATGATATGTCAATCAAAAAAAAAAAAAACAAAACAAAAAACAAATCAATGATATGTCAATTTTCTTCCAAGGAAATAGGAAAAACGAACAACATCAAGAATCATCAATTATCTCTTACAAGAAAATAGGCAAAACGAACAACATCAAGAATCATCAATTACCTCTATGTGTAGCACCCAATTCTTTTCCCCGGATCCGAATCCCCGCTGGAGATGATACCCGGGAATACTTCCATCCAAACAAACTACAAACAAACAACAGTGCTCATCAAACTAATCAAGCAAAGCCCTAATATTCCAAATAACAGAACAACTTTTCATACGAGCGCCTCTCTCGGTGGCGTTACTGAGGAGAGTGAGGCCCACGAGATCCAGCGGCAGGTACTTGACGGCGGACTCGCGGACGGGGGAGCTGAGGGTGAGCACGAGGACGAAGATGACAGAGGCGGCGCCGACAACGGCGAGCGCGCGGTGGCGAGCGGCGGAGCGCCGCCACCAGAGGCGAAGGTGCTGGTGGATCTCGGGCGCGGGTCCAGCCATGGGTGGTGGAGTAAGTGGGTATGATATCTGGTTCTATTAGAGCATGTAGATGGAGCCCATAATGCATCTGAATAATAGAAAAAGAAAAAATTGATCTTTGGTACAAATAATGTATGGTCAAAAATTAATATGATAAAAATACTGGAAATTGCTGAGAAACCCAATTTCGGGGTGGGCTTTTATGAAATGCCCACCCGCTGGATAAGTTTTATGAAATACCCAGAATTAAGTATTTTCACGTTAAATATTCCAAGATTCCCTTTTAGATGCCACCCGCTAGAAACTGCTATTTTTATAATACCGAAACTACCCCTCCGCGCGAATTGGTCATCTATATGTATTTGAATTCAAAAAACTCAGATCTGGATTGCGATTTTCGTCTTCTTCTTCTTCACGGGAAATCTGAATTCCATTGCTCTCATATTCAGCAGAGATCGCAAAGATCGTTCGTAGTTCGGTGTGTTTTTCTTCAGTCGAACTCAGATCATCGCTCGTCATCATCATCACCATCATCATCATCTTCATCGTGGAGACATTTGAACTCAGATCTTCAATTGTGGAGAGAAGATCTTTCTTCTTCTTTTCCATAAGAATTATCATCGCTTTGAAAGAAGAACGAAACTCTTTATTCCTGAAAAAACTAAATTACACGTTTTAACACTGGAAATGACCATTCTCCGTCTTAATTAGGACGGAGAATGGCATTCTCCGTCTTAATTAAGACGGAGAATGGCATTCTCCGTCTTATTTAAGACGGAGAATGACATTCTCCGTTTCCGTCTTAATTAGGACCGAGAATGTCATTCTCCGTCTTAATTAGGACGGAGAATGGCATTCTCCGTTTTATTTAAGACGGAGAATGGCATTCTCCGTCCTAATTAACACGGAGAATGGCATTCTCCGTGTTTCTAACACGGAGAATGGTCATTCTCCTGCGTTTTAACACTAGAATGACCATTCTCCGTGATAAATTACACGGAGAATGGCATTCTCCGTCCTAATTAAGACGGAGAATGGTCATTCTCCGTTTAATTTAGCACGGAGAATGGCCATTCTCCGTCTTAATTAGGACGGAGAATGCCATTCTCCGTGTAATTTATCACGGAGAATGACATTCTCCGTTTCATTTAACACGGAGAATGGCATTCTCCGTGTTTCTAACACGGAGAATGGTCATTCTCCTGCGTTTTAACACTGGAATGACCATTCTCCGTGTAAATTAAGACGGAGAATGTCATTCTCCGTCCTAATTAAGACGGAGAATGGTCATTCTCCGTGTAAATTAAGACGGAGAATGCCATTCTCCTGCATTTTATGGTTAGCTGAAACTTTGGAGGGCCATAACTTTTGACTGGGAGGTCGAAACGAGGTCCTGTTTGTCGCAAAATGAGCGTATCGTCGAGGAGACTGAAAGTAACAGCTTTATCGTTAGACGGCCTTCCGAAATTTTAGATTCGCAAAAAAATGATGTTTGGACCTCCGTTTTAGCACTTTTGTCGTTCGTCCCGGTCTTTCCGAAATTTTTCGACGAGTTTTTGAAGATTTTTGAGGAAAAAACCTAGATTCGAAAGTGAGCAGCGTATGGAAGAAGATGGAGTATTGAAACGTTTTTTTAAGAGCAGTTTTGTGGGTGTTTCCAATAAATTAAAAGAAAGGGCAAAAGGGTCATTTGGAACCCGCTTTGGATAAGTTTCTCTAATTCTGGGCACGCGATGAAAGTTTTTTTAGCGGTGGGTTTTACATAAAACTTTTTTAGTTTTTGGGCATTTCATAAATCTTCTATAAAAAATAATATAAAATTTAGAATCTAAAAAATTTGAGTCTAATTTGGGACTTACTATTATACAAAATAATTTTCTACATTTTTAATGTAGAAATTCTCAGGCCCAACCTCTTGCTCCTGTGGGGTGGATTGGACCTGAGAATCTAAAAATGGAACTTGGAATGGGCCTTACTATTCAACCAAACAACCTCTTAAATTTTGAATCTAGAATCTAGATTCTGGTATGGACCTTGCTAATGATGCTCTTAGTGTGTAGGTTGTTGGCACATCCATGATTTCGATAATTTTCTTTGGTTAACTTTCGTACTGTTTTAGTCAAATTATTCTACAGATTCTATAAGAACAAAAGAAATAAGCATCAAGACAATGCCAAAGACAAATAGAACAGAAGCAAGCATGAGGTATTAACAAAGCTTAAAAATTGCACTCAAATATTCCAGATCAAAAGCATGCCCATTGTTAGTTCTCTAATGTTTGTAAGTGTCTAAAAAATCTTGTAAACACATTGGTAATGGATGTCAAACCAAAAACTATACTATTTAAATACATTTATCTTTTACTATGAAGAAGCGGATCATCCGTCGAAAATCTGCGAATATCTTTCGGATAATCCCAATGGTACTGCTGGCTGTTTTAAATTCAAATCCAATGACATCATGTCAGTGCATTTATTGCAATCCAACGGGTATAACTATATCTGTTACAGTTGACTTTGAAAAATCCATCGGACGTCCGCGGATCACCGAAGGATGTTCCAAACGTCTGCAGGAATTACTTTATGCTCTTGGATTTGTATAAATAGACTTCTAATTCTTTATAAATGCTCATCTACTCGAGTCTTAAATTTTCTCAACTACCAAAGAGTCTCTCCATTGCTCTACAAAGTTTTAATTTGCTATCCACCAAAGTGTTAGAGTTGTTCAAGAGTTGTAATCTTGATCTTCCAAGTGTTCTCGAAGATCAAAACCCTTCCTCGTAAAAGAAGTTGATGAGTCTTCGGATCAAAGCTCGTGTGTAAGAAGTTGACGAGCCTTCGGATCAAAACTCGTGTGTAAGAAGTTGATGAATCTTCGGATCAAATCTCGTGTTGTACTATTTACTCAAATAGTGGATTAAGCCGGAGAGAATTATGGGACTGGACCGTCCTCCAGGAAACTAGTGTTGGCCCATTTGTTAATGATCACACCTGATTTTGATAATCAACGTCAACTTTAATCGATATACAAAATATACATACTGCTACAGGATTACAGGTTTCAAATGAGAAGAATGTCTGCATCTACATCCTACTGCTACAAAATATAGACATCACATCGTCATCAAGAATCAATCATACTGGAATCAAGATCAAGTTTTTCATATTTTCTTCTGTAATTTTAACTTTTATTAGAAAAATATGTGAGGTTGATCAGGATTGGTACTGGCTTATATTTTTCTCAAGTCCACAAGCAAAAATAAGCCTACCCATATAAATGCAAAAAGTCCACACATCCAAAAAGTCCAAAATCCAACAAATTTGGTCCAAAAGTTCTAACCAAACCTAGGCAGAAGTCGGATAGAACTCGGCCCAAGTTCGACCAGGTCAATTTTGAATTTAGTTTTGAAATCCCTCTAAATCTGCCTACAACGTTCGAATGCGAGATTTCTGCATCCGAACTCTGCCCGAATTCGGTCTGCAAAAATATTATAAATAGAGATGAACCTTTACCATTTCAAATCACTCATTCACTCTATTCTTTATCTATTCTTAAGTGTTTTCTACGAGCAAAGCTTTCAAATCAAGCCTATACCACTCTTAGCCAAAGCTAGTACAGTTCTGTTCATTTCAAACTAGAGTTTTGGTACTGAAGAATTGTATCAGTGGCTACATTTCAGAAAATGTTCCAGTTTTCAAAATCGCCTTCTGGAGTCGGTCGTGCGCTTGTCACCAAGCACGATGTTGTAAGAGACTACAAGCTCTCAATTAGCTTGTGCTATAGTGGATTAACATCGAGCAAGAGTACTCGAGACTGGACTAGTCCTCTCAAAGGAAAACTAGTATACATCGATGTGTTACTAAGTTTGATTTATTGACTCTTACTTTACCGCATTTTATTTACTGTCATTTATCTGCCATAGTATAGAGCTGCTTAATTTTTAATTAGTGATAATTTTTGCTGCACACGTATACACTTTATTCACCCCTCCTCTAGACACTACAAGAAAATTGATTTTTTTCAACGTTTTATAAATGTCGGGAAAAAGGTCAAAAATGTTGGCATAGAAATTCTCGACATTTTTTTAACTTTTTAGACAAATGTAGCTGTGTCGCTGAGTTTGATTTTCTTGACTATTACTTTACTGCAATTTATTTACTGTCATTTACCTGCCATAGTATAAGTTCTGGATAATTTTTAATTGGTGATATTTTTTGCTGCAGACGTACACACTCTATTCACCCCCTCTCTAGAGGTGCTCAACGGTCCTACAATTGGTATCAGAGCAGGTTATATATATACATAACCATCTAGAGAGTATATATTTATGACAGTCGTTAAATTTATATTCAACGGTGAAGGATAATCCATAAATAGACCCACACTATTTGATGGAACAAATTACACATACTGGAAAATACGGATGAGTTTCTTTCTAAAATTATTGGACTTCGATTTTTGATCGATAGTAAATAGACGGTTTATAAGAAACCGCCTAGAACAGTGATTGATGGTGTACTTGTAGACAAGCCACATGACAAATATACAGAGCATGAAAAGACACATGCTAGTCTAGATGCACAAGCCATCAATGCACTATTTTGTGCAGTTGAAAAAATCGAGTTTAATTGCGTAACAACTTGTACGACGTCTAATAAAATTTGGAGACTTCTTGAGTAACTCATGAAGGGACTTCCCAATTGAAGGAATCCAAAATCATTAGACTAACATAGGAATATGAATCTTTCAAGATGAAACCTGGTGAGTCAATTACACAGATGTTCACTCGTTCTCTTGATATTACTAGTCCTTTACAATCTCTTGGTAAGCACTACAGCAATCACGAGAAGATCAAGAAGGTACTACGGGCTCTAAAAAAGAACTGAAACCCGAAGGCCACCGCGATCATAGAAGAAAATAACCTCACCATAATGACATTGGAGACACTGATAGGCAAGCTCATGACCCATGAGCTGGACTTGCAAGAATTTGAAGAAGCACCTCCCAAAGAGAAATCAATAGCCTTCAAAGCTCAAGCCAGAAGAGTCTCATGCAATGATTCTAACGAAGAATCATCCAATGGTGATGAACAGGCCCTGCTGGTCAAAAACTTTAGAAAATTCTTGAAGTTTGAGAGATCAAACCGAAAGAAGAAAGACATCCACAAAAGCAACGAAGAAAAAATAAGGCAACTAGGCCTTCTTTTAAATCCATCAATGTTGTAAGTACTTCTAGACCTTTGTAGTTAATTCATATGGATTTATTTGGTTCTAGTAGAGTCGCTAGTCTTAGCGATAAACTCTACGCTTTTGTTATAGTTAATGATTTCTCTCGATATACTTGGTTTTCTTTTTATCGAACAAAAGTGATGCCATTTTTGAATTTCAAGTATTTTGCAAAAAGGTATAAAATGAAAAAGGCTTCATGATTACTTGAATCCGAAGTGATCATGGTGGCAAATTTGTAAATGCTGATTTCAAAAAGTTTTGTGATAATAATGGATACTACAACGAGTTTTCTTGTCCTAGAACTCCTCAACAGAATAGTGATGTGGAGCGGAAGAATCGTACTCTAAGCAATATGGCTAGAGTCATGTTGAATCAACATAATCTTTCTAAATATTTTTGGGTAGAAGCTGTTAATACTGCATGTCATGTTTTAAATAGGGTGTTAATTCGACCTATCTCGAAGAAAACCCCTTATGAATTATGGCTTGGAAGGATTCCAAACATTTTATATTTCAAAGTTTTTGGTTGTCGCTGTTTTATCCTGAACACCAATGACAACTTGGATAAGTTTGACTCGAAAACAGACGAAAGAATATTTCTCGGGTATGCTGCCAAGAGTAAGGGATATAGAACACTACTAAAATCTGCTTAATTGGCGACGTATATTTAGCGACGTTCGATTAACGTCGCTAAATTGTGTACATTAGCGACATTTTATATAAACGTCGCTAATAGTCGCTACTAGCGACGACCTAAGTGACGTAACAACGACATATATTAAGCACATGACCCAGTCGTCATGAAACGTCGCTGGGACGTCGCTAATAGCGACGAATTTAGCGACGGTAGTTTAAGCATCGCTAAATTCTAATTATATTCCCGCCCCAACGTTTTATTTCCCTCCATTTTCCTCTCTCACTCTCTCTCCTCTCCCCCGGTGCTCTCACTCTCTCCGGCGGCGACTCTCACTCTCTCCGGCGACTCTCCTCCCTCTCCGGTACGTGACTCTCCCCCTCCCTCTCTCTCTCTCTCTCCGTCTATTTTGGTTGTTGGTGGTTTGGAGGGGTGCGGGTGGCTCGGAGGGAGGTGCAGGGGGGATGCGGGTGGTTGGGGGTGAGTTGGGGTGGCTGGGGGGGTGGGGCAGGGGGGACGAGGGCGGCTAGGGGAGGAGAGCTAGGGTTAGGGTTCGGGTTAGGGTTCATTTCCCATTCGGTGCTGTCACTCTCTCCGGCGACTCTCCTCCCCCCTCCGACGCTCTCACTCTCTCCGGCACTGTCACTCTCTCCGGCGACTCTCCTCCCTTTCCGATACGTGGTACTCTTCCCCTCCCTCTCTCTCTTTCTTCGGCTGTTTTGGTTGTTGATGGTTGGGGGGTGCACGTGGCTCGGGGGGAGGGACAAGGGGATACGGGTGGTTCGGGGGTGAGTGGGGGTGGCTGGGGGGGTGGGACAGGGAGGACGAGGGCGGCAGGGAGAGGGGAGCTAGGAGTAGGGTTCGGGTTAGGGCTAGGGGTGGTATAGGGCGGGTGGCTTGGTCAGGGGCACCGATAGTGCCGAAAAATCTGATAATTTAGTAATAATTATTTGTCTTCCGACACCGAAAAATATGATACTACGATTCGAACGCACCGATAGTACCGATATTTATAACAAGTAGTTTTGTTGGTTGGTTAATTGGTAACATGGTGATCAGGACATATAGTCCCTGCAGCCATTCGACTGGCGAGGCAAAAACTATGGTACGACATGATGATCAGGACATAGTTCCTGCAGCCATTCGACTGGCGAGAACTAGAAAGCACTGATCCTTCCTTCAGTTTGATGGAAGAGAACTAGAAAGCACTTATCCTTCCTTCAGTTTTTTCGTTGAGGATACTGAGTTTGTACGTATTTGCGGATATTGATTTGGTTTGTTGAGGATATCATATATTGACATTGTTCGTTGCGGATAGAATTTTTTCTCTATATTTTTTGTATATTTTGGAATGTATTGTGCGTGCCGGTGTTGAGTGTTCCACCGAGGGGGTCGGCGAAACCAGGGATTGGATTTTGTATTTTATATTCTGTATTTTGGCTCAGGCTCCAGCTCCATTTGCATTAATCTACGGTACGACATGGTGATCAGGACATAGTCCCTGCAGCCATTCGACTGGCGAGACAGAAACTATGTAGCCGTAGATATATAAAGTTGACTGTCCTCCGACCCTCATCCCTCGGCAATGATGATACGACAACCTATCACTATATCTTATATAGTAGTAGATGACGTCTTAGTATTACATTATGTGAGTTCATCTTGATTCTGTTACATTCTTCAGATACTAGATACGATAAGAACATATACTATACCATATGTACAGAACATAATGATCCACACTAATGTATGCTAGAATGAATTTTGTGTTGTGTTCTGAACCATTTGTTCTCACACTTAAATAGATATGAATTAGTACTGTGAGTGCGCCGGAGAGAGTGAGAGCGCCGGAGGGGGAGGAGAGAGAGAGTGAGAGAGCAAAATAGGAAGAAATGAATTAGTGGGGGAACCCAGGGATTTGATTCTGTATTTTGTATTTTGGATTCTGTATTTTGGCTCCATCTCCAGCTCCATTTGCATAAATCTACGGTACGACATAGTGATCAGGACGTAGTCCCTGCAGCCATTCGACTGGCGAGGCAGAAACTATGTAGCCATAGATAAAGTTGACTGTCCTCCGACCCTCATCCCTCGGCAATGATGATACGACAACCTATCACTATATCTTATATAGTAGTAGATGATGTCTTAGTATTACATTATGTGAGTTCATCTTGATTCTGTTACATTCTTCAGATACTAGATACTAGATTCGATAAGAACGTATACTACACCATATGTACAGAACATAGATGATTCACACTAATGTATGCTAGAATGAATTTTGGATTGTGTTCTGAGCCATCCGTTCTCATACTTAAAACACATATGATTTAGAACTGTGTGTCAATCTTTGTTTTTGTATTTTCGGCGAACCCAGGGATTAGATTCTGTATTTTGTATTTTGACTTTGTACGTATTTGGGGATATTCAGTTTTTTCGTTGAGGATACTGAGTTTGTACGTATTTGCGGATATTGATTTGGTTGTGTTGAGGATATTATATATTGACATTGTTCGTTGCGGATAGTATTTTTTTCTTTATATTTTTTGTATATTCTGGAATGTATTGTGCGTGCCGGTGTTGAGTGTTCCACCGAGGGGGTCGACGAACCCAGGGATTGGATTCTGTATTCTGTATTTTGGCTCAGGCTCCAGCTCCAGCATCATTTGCTTTCTGGAACCTATTTTTTTATATTTTTTTAATTTAGCGACGTTTTTAGCGACGTTAGTATTCGTCGCTACATATTAGCGACGTCAGTAAATGTCGCTAAAAGCGTCGCTAAATTTTGACATGGCAACACGTGGCACCAAATCTGATGTCAGCTCGTTGTCGCCAAAACGTCGCAAAACTGTCGCTAAAAGGCGACCACGCAATAACGTCGCCTTTTACGTCGCTGATTAGCGTCAAATAACAAACGTCGCAAATTATATTGCAAATTAGCGACGTTATTGACGTCGCGAAATGGTGTCGCCCTAGCGACGTTTTGTGACGTTTTCTCGTTTAGCGACACGTTTTTTTCCGTCGTTCCTGAAACGTCGCCCTAAACGTCGCTAAATTGATTTAGCGACGTTTTCGCTGAGATTAGCGACGTATTTAGACATCGCTAATCTGACAAATTTTTGTAGTGGAATTTTTAATAAAAGATCTATGATTGTTGAAGAATCTGTTAACGTTACTTATGATGATGTCAATAGTCGGAGATCTAGCGATAGTGACGATGAGGATGTATAAAATAAATCCAAGACACCCGAAGATACTGCTACTAACGAGGGCTATCTGGAAAGTCTACCTAAGAAGATAAAATTCATGCAAGATAATCCAGAGACACTTGTAATAGGTGATGTATCTAAAGGCGTAGGTACGCATTCTTCTACTAGAGATATAGCAGCAAATGTAGCATTCATTTCTCAAGTAGAACCTAAGACAGTAGTAGATATTTTTTCTGATGAGTTTTGGATTGACGCCATACAAGAGGAACTTAATCAATTTGAGAGAAACCAAGTTTGAGAACTTGTTCCTAAACCTATTGGTCAATCGATAATTGGTACCAAATGGGTGTTCCAAAATAAACTAAGTAATGATGGACAAGTTCTACACATCAAAGCACGTCTAGTCCAACAAGGTTAGAATCAAGAAGAAGAAATTGATTATGACGAGACATATGCTCCCGTTGCTAGACTATAATCCATTCGTATGTTTTGTGCATTTGCATATTTTCATAATTTTAAACTTTTTCAAATGGACGTGAAAGTGCATTTTTGAACGGATTGAAGCAGCCCCCTGGTTTTGAAGATTTTCAAAAACCTGATCACGTTTTCAAACTTAGAAAAGCGCTCTATGGACTCAAACAAGAACTTCGTGCTTGGTATGAAAGCCTAAGTGCTTTTCTACTTGAAAATGATTTTTCAAAAGGAAGAGTTGATACAACCTTGTTTATCAAATCTTTAGTTGATAGTATATTACTTGTGCATATTTACGTAGATGACATTATTTTCGGTTCTACTAATGAAAAACTTTGTCAAGACTTTGTTAAGTGTATGCAGAGTGAGTTTGAAATGAGTATGATGGGAAAGCTAAACTACTTTTTAGGACTCCAGATCAAACAATACTCATAGAAAACATTCATCAATCAAGCCAATTACACGAAGGATTTAATAAAGAAGTATAATTTCGACAACGTAAAACCTATCGGCACGCCAATGGCTACATCAATACGACTTTACATTAATAAAAGTGGCAAACCAGTCGACCAGCATAAGTATCGATGTATGATTGGTAGTTTACTTTACTTAACGGCTAGTCGCCCTGATATAATATATAGAGTTTGCATTTGTGCACGATATCAAGCTAATCCTAAGAAATCACACATGCACCGTTAAGGTATCTTCTAATACCTTAAAGGAACTTCTACAGTCGGCTTATGGTATCCTAAAATCACATCTTTTGTCATGACCCGCACCCATAATTTGTGCATGAGTCGTATGCAGGCCCAGCCTACGTTACATAGTCGACGGTAGAACGATGTATAATCATAATATGATGACAACCACGCAATATATACTCCAATTGGAAGGACAACACATAACCAATAAATACTCAATCACAGCTCTAGATAGATGGAATAGAAAAAAAAGATATATAAAGTCATAAACTAAATAAAACTCCATAACTACATGTCCAATCAAACGTCAAATAGTAATGTCAACTAAAATTCGGAGACGAATCCGACCTCAAACTAAAACTGATCTAACTAAGCAAAAACAGCTAGGTCAGGTGCTGCAAACTCCTTCTGTGACGTAAGATCAGGCTCAGCTATATCTCCTATATATGGACCGTATTGATTAGGGCACCCATCCTCATCATAATCACCTAAAATATTTATCCAGTCAGGATAGAACGAGTACAATTCATTGAGTGCAGTTCCAAGTATATGATAACGACTATAAAATATAGGTTAGTCATAAAATACATGATAAAGGAAACAACTACAAGATGGTAATATAATGAACAATAGACATGAAATCATATGAAAACATGAAAAGAGTGAAACAAGGAAATATAGCTATGTAAGTGTGTTGAAGTACTCCTTTCGATATGCGATCGGTCTGGGCCAGTTACACCGCACGACCTACATAGAATTTGCATCCTCACGGACTTAATAGCAAAATAAAATAAAGCACAGCCTACTGGTCTGATCGCACATCTACTTGGTACTTCCCCTCCCCGACAGACATGTAAGAAGTATGACAAGATATGAAAAAAAATCCATGATGTGATATCCGGTAATGAGCGTGTCGAGAA
This sequence comes from Iris pallida, assembly GCA_029216955.1. Classification (NCBI taxonomy): domain Eukaryota; kingdom Viridiplantae; phylum Streptophyta; class Magnoliopsida; order Asparagales; family Iridaceae; genus Iris; species Iris pallida. The sequence continues at coordinate 17,312 of JANAVB010000437.1, forward strand.
ATCAAATATCATACAACTAACAATAAGATATAGTAATTAACAATATTAGAAACAAACAATAAATGTACTCGCCTGGTGTCCTGAGTTGACGGTATGGTTCCGGTGCCAAGCTCGAGTCCGAGTAACATATTTTTAGGAATTTATAAAATTAATGAGTAAAACCAAATCAAGATTTCCCTATCTACTTGGGTTTTTAGGTTACTAGGTACATCCTACATACCTATGGTTCATTATTACCTACTTGGTATATTAAAGCTATATCTACATATTCCTATATGCATAAGTAAGTATCCTAGGTACACCTTTCCAATATCTTGACACTAACACGTGCTTATACTTACCTAGTATGCTCATCCTTCAACTTACCTCCCCTACTTTATTCAAGGTACATGTGTGCCATGATACCACATTACCCTTTGGATACCCCTTAGACCTTTAACCAGACACATCAAGTATACCCAAGCATTACAACACAGCAGTCCGTATCTGCATTTGCTGCTATATACAGTTTGGAGGAATGCACCTATTACTATTGCTGTATTTTCCATTGTTTGTAAAAACAAAAGTTTATCTTTATTTCACAAACTTTGTAAGAAGATTACAATAGAATTCTGGGAAAGTACAACTGTAGGAATCCGATCTGAAGACGATCGCTTTATCCCTTGGACGATGTGAACTTTGAAGACGATAGCCTCTGAAGTTGAAGGCGATAGCCTCTGAAGAATACAGCAGCACTTGGACAAGAACTCCTGAACTCTCTGATTTTTCTGATCTCTCTGTGATCCCCCCTAGGAAGGACTTGAAACTCTATTTATAGAGTTCTGGAAATAACTAATTTTTAGTTATTCTGGATTGCGCAGGATGGATTGCGCATGTATTGGACTGCGCAGACATCAGACTGCGCTGGCAGTTATTTGATCGTGGGCCAACTGTATTGGACACATGGCATCATTTGATTGAAATGCGCATGATCGTATACAGACGGTTGCCACGTGGTGAGCAATTGATGGCATGTATGCCACGTACAAAATTTCAGTTTATCTTGATGGACTGCACCACATGAATTGCGCTAGCTTCAGATTGTGCTGGGTTTGGATTGTGCTGGATTGAACTGCGCTGGATTGAATTGTGCTGGCTGTACAGCTGTCCTCGAGCGCTGTGCTGCACGAGAAACGAACAGTTTCTTCGTTCTTCGTGCTGTCAGCTGTCAGAAGATCTGATTTTCTGTCAGGTAGTGATGATGCGGCCACGTCAGCTAGCGCACTTGGAAGTGTGCGCAATTCAGCTTACGTAATTTGAGGTGGTGCGCAATCTGTCTTCTGTGCAGTTCATTTGAAGGATGCACACTTTGATTTTCATGGCTTTGTTGATGGGTGCAACTTGATTTTTAGGACCTACAAGACCCCCTTCAAAGTTTTCGAAATTTGAAAATATTCAAAGTTTTCGAAATACTTTGAATTTTGATTTTTAAATCAAGTTGCGCACGTAATGACTTGTCTGCGCAATTGGAGGAGTCAGCTCCTATTTTTTCGGTGCAATCCGAGGCGATCATTACTTTAGAAGAACTATAAATAGTTCTTCTTCTTCCTTCTGTCATTCTTTACTTGTTTTGTCACGACCCGCTCCCGAATAATCGGATACGAGTCGGACACGCCCAGCCTTCGTCATTGGACACGACGAAGTAAGCTGTACAATACTAAGGAAAACTCAAAGTCACAATGTAATTAAACAAAACACAGCTTTTATAACGTTCCCAAAAATCACCAATATCCATCAAGTGTTTTAAATACAAACTCAGCCGGAGACAAATCCGGTCAAATGAAATAATATACAATAATGAATCTCTATAATACAATCTCCAGAAAAAAATAAACTAAAATAAAAGCTGCAATATCCAAGCAATCACCAGCTCCATGTAATCTCCTACTTACCTGCAACGATCCTATCAGAAAAAGAGCAAAGTACAACCCTGACCAGACAATATACAATGTAATCTGTGATCCAGAGTACAAGGTGAAACTAGAATACCGGAATACTAGAACATGAAATGAAAGTGAAACTGCGGTACCAGAAATGAAATGTAAAAACTGCAGGCAATGGACGACAATCAATATGCTAGACAATGAACACGGCTATCAATGTACAAGGCAATGAATCACGACAATCAATATGCAAGTGTGAAAATTTTGAAATATTAAAACTAATGTGTGACCGGCTTAGGAGTAATCAATCAATCAATGAGGCAATGAGTCAATGAGTCAATTCTACAAGGTCCGGCTTCATCGTACGTGAAGTGTACGATTAGGCTATCCACAATTTCCTATGTTGGGTGTGGTCACACAAAAGCTAATATTTCCCCCAATCCCCGCAATAAACAATAACTCACAAGCAATGAACAAGGGTACAAGATAATCGTGTGTATCTCGTGTCCGATATGAGAACATGGCACATGAAGGTAAGACAGAAAACAAGGTACAAGTCAAGTCAGTGTACTTGCCTCGATTTGTTTGCACGAGAGTAGTACTGCATGGTTGTAATGAATCACCTGTTATATTTGTACAATTATTAGGGTTTTGAATAATGACATTTAGCTAGATATGATTAACTTACCAAATCTTTAATTAATAAACCAAGAAAATGTTTATAGAAAATACTTATTGATATAGCTTGAAATTATCTTTTAACTATATTTAGTAAAACCTTGGAAGTAACATTTGTTAATATGCTTCAATAATTATAACAAGTAATAATTAGAATTTTTAGATATGCTAATCAAAATAAATACTAGGAAAACATTTCATTTTCAGGAAATACTTATTTATTTTATAATTTTAGTCACTATAAATGCTAATGAAACATACATCTAATATTTTATAAATTATTAGAACATTTTACTAGTAAAGTGTAAAAAAATAGAATCACTTTATTATTTAGACAGTAATTAATCAAGGAAATATTTTTTAATAAAAGTAGTTTAAGTTTTAGCAAATAGTTTATATTTTTAAAATACTACTATGCTATCCAAAATATTTTAAGAGGGTAATAATAATATTATTACTGGCAATAATGGTAACTCTAACAATAATAGAAATAACAACAATATATAACTAATGTAAATCTGTAAACTCACAGTCCAAGATCTAAATTAACAACTAAAGAAAACAAATAAATGAATCCCAGCCCAGCCCAACTCTACTTCTAAAATTCCAGCTCAATCCTATTAATTTCCTACTGTTAAAACCGAGCAGACTGGAGCCCACTGTTACAGCCCAGCCCAGCTCTGTTAACTGAAAAATTTAACTTAATTTTCTTTAATCAGGAACGGCCCAATCCTGAAGCCCAGAAACCCGGCCCATCAGCTTACCAATATTAATCCCATTTCTCATTCCCTCTCTTCTCATTTGCACTCAACGAACAAAACGTTCGAGAACCCAGCCGAAGACTCCGCCCCTTCTCTTCGTCTTCTCCGTCGACTCCGACGAAGAACTCGTCTTCTCCGGCGACTTCAAAGTAAACCCTAACCCTAAATATTTCCTCTATGGCCACAGCCTTCGTCTCTCTCCATCGTCTTCTTCTTCTGGCAACTTCGAAGGAAAACCCTAGGTTTCTTCCTCCATGGCTGCTGCTACAAACCCTAACCCTAGGTTTTCCAACTCCGGTCGACTACTCCTCCTTCCTCACAGTCATAAACCCGAACCCTAACCCTAAGTTCAACGTCTTCTTCCCTCTAGCCCAGTCCCAAACCCTAGAATTCTAGATCTGAACCCTAGGTCCTTCTCCTTCCTCCTTCTTCCTTCTTAGATCCTTCTTCTTCACTCTGCTGGAAAACCTAGATCTAGGTTCTTCCCCAGCTTCCACAAACCCTAGGTTCTACTCTGGAAACCCTAGATCTACAAATACAAACCCTAGATTCTACAGAGGAACAAGGAAGAGAAGGGGTCAAGGAGATCGATGGGGAAAGCTCACTTTGGCCGGCGGGGTCGTCGATCCACGACGGCGAGAGATCCAGCTGGTCGGCGATGACTTCGTCCCTGGCGATCGACAGCTCCGAATATGGCTCGACGCGGTGGAGCTGATCTGGCGGCGTCGAGCGGCTAAACGGCCCGAGCCGACTTCTCTGTAATGCTGTCGTCGAAGGTCGAGCGGCGGTGCTTGATGACGAGGACGGTGGCTTGGTTCTCCGGTCGGTGGCAGCGAGCTCGATGAAACTCCTCGGAATGTCCGTTCGACTACTGATGGCGGTGGCTCTCTGGCGGTGCTCACGGCCCGAGGTGGCTGTCTCTTCGAGCTGACAGCACTGCAGTCGAGGCAGTACTGTCCTCTGATGGCGGTGGCACTGCAGTCGAGGCTTCTGCTGTTCACTGGAGTGGCGGCACAGTCCTCGAGGCTGCGTTATATGGCGGTGACGACGGTGGTCGACGAACTCCGGTGACGACGGCGGTGGTCGATCCTCGAGCAGAAAGGAGAGAGGGAACAAAGAGAGATGAGAGAGAGAGGTGACGTGTAGAGAGAGAGAGTGTACTGTGGTGTCAGAATTGCATTGTACTACGTGTAATATTTTAGTATTATTTATAGTGTAATAATTAGTGGCAGTGTAGGTAAATTAGGGTAGATCTGGGGGTAATTAGAATAGTGGCAGTGTTGAAATTAAAAATAGATCTGGGGGTAATTAGAATAGTTGTAACAGAATTGCAATTAAAACAATTTTTCAAAATTCAAAATGATTTTCAAAGCAGCTTTCCAAAAAACTAATATTCCCTCCAATAGATCTCCAAAAGAACATATTTCAAAACAAAAATTCAAAACAGTTTAAAATGGAATTTTCGAAAATAAACATTCCCTTTATAGATTTCAAACTAATAACTGTTTCAACACATTTTTTTCTAATCCGAATATTCACACCTTTCCAAATTCAAATATCCAACAGTTTTCAAAAAACAAAAAATACTAGCCTAATAATAGGATTAGTTATTAAATAATTACTTAATAACCAACTTAGTCAATAAAATCATAGCTGTCACACATATTAATTACGAAAATAATTATTAGCAAATCTTTTCTTAACAATTCAAAAGAACAATAATAATTTCTAAAATCAAATTATTTAGGACTTCAAGAGAATTAGTATACAAAAATACTTTTCAAATGGGAAAATTCATTAATAGTAGAAATTCCTATTACTCAATTTATTCAATCGAAATTAGGTTTTTTTTTGTAAGAAACAATATTTAAATTCAAAAAAATTAGAAAAATCCTAAAATTTACCAAACATGATTTTGGGAGTTACATATTTCCACTTTATTCAAGAGAGAATTTTTGAGCCCACTTTGACTCTTCTCCTTCTTCTCCGTCGACACTAATGGCTCCAAAACGATCCGCCGCCAACAAGGGCAAATCCTCCGCCGAGTCTTCGACTCGAGCTGCGCCGCGCATTTCACGACACGAAGTCGGTCATCCCGCACTGCAAGGTAGTCGATCGATCAAAAACCCTTTTTAGGGTTCTTCGACATAATTGAATCTTCAAACCTATCTCTTTTTAGAGATTTGGTTATATTGCGCTGCCCTGTTTAGGGTTTCGGTTGCACAAACCTAATAGTTTTCATTTTTATGAAGACTATTTTCTTGCACAATCGATTGGAAAGCGCTGGCAAAAGTCAGCGCACTCTATCTGTTTGCGCAAGTCTGTCAGCGCAAACTGTTGCCTTGCGCAAGCTTGTTAGTGCAATCTGATGGCTTGCGCAAGTGAATATGTTGGCGCAACTGGACAGTTTGCGCATAGAAGCTGTTGTTGCGCAATCTAATATTTTACAGACAGCGCAATCTGATGCTTGCACAATTTGCTAATTTTTTTGGAAAGAATCTTTGATTTTGCATGTATTGAATTCTATATTTCTGTTTGATGCAGTTAACATCAGGGAAGACCCGAACTATGAAGTCTTTGCAGGGACCCTTGCTGAACCAGAGTTTAAAGAAGATTTGTCCCACATAACATTTCCCCAATATGCTCTGCCATCTTCCCGTCAAGCCATCTTAGTAGCACAAGACAACGAAACTTTATTTAGTCTGATGAACGGGCAACCTCTGTAGACTGCCAATGCCATTATTCACAAGAAACCCCTGTTTCTATTTGGTGAGGCTGTTGATAAGTGTTCTCAGCTGAGACCTCGTGTCGAGCAGAGACTCCTTCAGAGAGCCGAGAAAAGGATACTCTTGCTTGAGACTTCCAGGTGTCTTCCCTTAGCTCGCTATGCTCATGCGAGTTATCCCAGGAGAATGGACTGGGATATTACTCCTCTCCAGCAAGCCAGAACAGGGAACATCTGTGTAAAGAAGGGGCCGAACAATAAGGATATGTTCTACAACTCCTCTGAGCGTCACAGCTCACTGCTCAGAGGATTGAAGCCTGGCTACATTCCGCCAGAGAACTCCTCCTTGCTACTGCCGGTTAGAACACTGTTTTCCATAAATAAATTCTTTTATTTATTGTGTATCTGGGAAAATTACAACTGTGGGAATCTGATCTAGAAGACGATCACTTTATCCCTTGGACTATGCGAAGAAGAAAAGCTCTCAAAATTTTGACAGTAGATAACTATGTATCTGTACAATGAATGAGAAAAAGAACTCTATTTATAGAGTCAAAAATAAATCTGAAAAGCTAACTGTCTTCACAGCCTGTGGTTAGTTGAAAATCACGCAGGATTTAACATACGCAAGGTTGTGAGAAGTTACTGGACGTGGCCTGTAACTGTTGGACACATGGCGATATGCATGAGTCGTGTGCAAGTTACAGGACACACAGGCGAGAGATCAGTGGCATGGCTGCCACGTACTCCAATTTGATGAAATCTACGCAGACTTGTTGAAGACGAAATCCACGCAAACTCGGTGTAGAAAGCTTCAAAATCCACGCAAACTTGGGGCAAGAAGCTTCAGGATCCACGCAGATTTGGTGAAGAAAACTTCAGAATCCACGCAGACTTGAGGAAGAAAACTTCAGAATCCACGCACGTTTGAGATGAAGATCTCACAAATACACGCAGACTTGAGATAGAACTGCCAGCTGTCTTGATTTGGCATGCCTCGACTGACATAAAATCTCTGACAGTGATTGCTTTTGTCAGTCGCATTAAATGACAAGAAACTCTTTTAGTACGCCAACATGACGAAGGTTGAGTCTTGCTGAAGAAGATTTCGAAAATCACGCAATAGACGGCTGTGATCTCTCGAATTCTGTGCATACGTGGCATACGAAGAGACATTCTTCGACTGTTGTGCTGTCAGTCATAATTTCTCTCTGTTAAATGATGAGCTGTCCCTCAGCGTGATTTGTAAATATTGTCTGGATCAACTGAGCGTGACTTTTGACTTTGCCCTGATCAACTCAGCGTGACTGTTAGACTTGTTCTGATCAACTCAGCGTGACTGTCATTTTTAAAGGCCTACAAGACCCCCTTCAAAGTTTTCGAAAATTGAAAAAGACTTCAAAATTTTTCGAAATACTTTGAAAAATAAGATAATAAAATGAACTTAGTCACGCTGAGATGACTTCAAATTTTTTGGAAGTCGGAAAGACTTCGAAGTTCTTTGAAAACATCCAAATGAACTTATTAAATGTCATGATGACTCTTCATTTTCCGAGACTGATTGCATCCAGTTTATGGTGGAATATGAACCGCCGGCGAGCTCTGTTATATAAACAGGGAGAGGATTCATTTAATCTTCATCTTACGTCAACATGACACCAAAGGAGAAAGCTGAGGAAGAAGCACGCAAGTTGGGCTTTTGTTCCCATGGTGATCCCACTTTTGAGGGTAAAGAACCGGAGCCTCTGGTTTTCGAGTTCAGACGATCCCATGCAATTAGCCAAGAATTTCTTGAGCTATTTTGGCTTGGATGGCTCGTCTTCTTCTGATGGACGCAGCTTTGCAGAGCAGCGTGAAATGTTGAAGGCTCTGTTACACCGCATGGGGGTTAAGAGTGTAGAAGAATTGGGCACTAAGCTCAGCCGCTCTGTAAAATAGAGCGTGTCTTTTATGCTTTTGTCTTCTTTTGAAAATATTGCACTTCTTTTTTTGTCTTTTGTAAGGCCATCAGTGCCTGTCTTGAAGAATGTAGTACAACTTTTGTGTTTGAACAGCGTGCATTAATGAAGAATGTTAATTAGCACTCTTTGACTGTTTCTAATGTTGCGCTGTCTTCCAAAACACACGTGTCATTCATTCCATGGTTTACGAGCGCTATTCACGCGGATCTTTTCCAAGAATAAGCTTGTACTTTGTCCTTTAAATAGATAGCTGAGTTTCAAAGATACTCATCTCCCATTCTTCTTCTTCTTCTCTGAGAATGAAATTTTTGGGAGATTTCATTCTCAAACAGGAAAGCAATGCTTTCTAATGTTCGATTTCTGTGCACTGTATCAAACATGGGTTTGCCAATCCTTAGCACCAAACTTGATGGTAAGTCCGCGTACCATTTTTGTTGCTGTTGAAGATAGGCTTTTATGTTTCTGACTGAAAAATGCACGCTTGACTAGCCAATGCGTGCCAAATGATATTTCTGTTGATTAATTCTCTTTTTCCTTGCTGTTCTCTGCAGAAGCTCGGTTGAAAATTTTCTTCAGAACTGGCATTGGTGATGTAGATGCTGTGGAGAATATCCTGCTGACACCTACATCAGGGAGCTCATACGCTTTTGACGCGTACATCAGACAACTCAGAACTCTTCGTGGGATAGAAGGGTCTTCCTCAGATGGTAGGAAGAGCCTTTATACACGAGAGTTGGATGGTGGAGTCAACTCTACCCCGAGAAATCGGGTAGTAGAGTTCCTTTCAAGGCAGAACTAGGAATTGTATCCCAAGGTTTGGATACATTCATGTCTTCCTTGAGAGGTTACCCCCAATCCACCAATTGTATTGGCAGCACCACGACTTCGGGCTGCCATACTCTGTGGTTCTCCTCTCGTCTGAGAGAGAAGACCAGAGTTTGATTCCTGCTGATCTGGTCGTGACTGGGACCAGACAGTCAGGAACTGCCACCAACAACGAACCTGACGGAGAAGGTCCGACGGAGAAGATCCAAAGAAGAAGATAGATCTCTATTAGGTTATTGTTGTGATGTAGAATAAAAATCTAAGATTTGTAGTAGATTTCCATTATGATTTGTAAGCAAGTCTAAGAAAATGTAATAGACTTTTTGTGGTGAAATGAGAATGGAAATGATAATTCTTCTATGCTCAAAGATTTGTATTTGTGGATGAATTGTGGACATGATAGATAATAAAATCTTCTTTTCTGTTTTAGAGTATATGATATTATCAGAGGTATTATGGACGTGATAATATGTAGGAACTCAAAAGAAAATAGATTGATTTCTATGCAGAGGTCAAAAATGACAAATGAGCAAGTAGATTCGGAATTGATTCAGAGGTTATAAAAACGTGATCAATAACGAATTCCCACTTAATAAATTGATAGAAGATTATGAACGGACGAACCGTTTAGGAAATGATGAACGGATGACCGTCGAATGAATGTAATAAATGAACGGATGAACCGTCAAGTATTAATGAATGTATGAATCGTCGGATGAATGTGACGCTTCATTATTTGAGGAACTTCTGCCTATAAATATAGCAGAAATCTGACAAGAACGAACGCTTCTTCTTTCAAACATAAAAATGTCGTCTGAAGAAGCATCCAAGAAGGCTGAAATCGCCATGAAGGTTCAGAAAGGCACTGAAGAACACCCTGTAGATCCAGTTCAATCCAAGAAGGCGGAAGCAGGCGAAGGTTCATCTGCACCCAAGCCACCAAGGGATATTCTGGACTTCCTGCTCGAACCAGGAAGGACTGAAGAAGAAGAAGCCATGAGGATAGCCGCTTGCAAGTTCCTCGTAAGTTCCAGCAAGGAGATCCTCGGCTCTTTTGCTGATCACGTCTTCGAGAAGGATGATAGTGGACCACGTCCAAATGTAGAAAAGGATGATAATGATCTTCCTTAATATCATGTACCATCATTCATGATTAAAATAAAATAAAATTTTTATTTTTTAAACATGAATTTGTCTGATGATTACAAGCATTTACATTTATACATAGTACTTTTTAAGGAATTTGCCATTGATAGGCATCAAAACTTTTCGACCATCCAATTCTGAGAGTTGATAAGCTCCATTTGAGAAAACTCTGCTCACAATATAGGGTCCTTCCCACTTTGCGTCAAATTTGCCCTTGCTCATATGAGTCATAGTCATAGGACGTCTGACTGTTAGAACAAGTTCTCCTTTTTGATACGATCGAACTCTGACTTTTTTATTAAAAGCTCTTGAGATTCTAGCTTGATAGAATTCAATATTCTGTTGAGCAGATAATCGCTTTTCATCCAGAGCTTCTAATTCTTGAAGTCGAAGACGATCATTATTTTCAGCAGTGAGTTCATTAGCGATTGCTATCCTTAAAGAAGGAATTTGAATCTCTAATGGAAGAACAGCTTCGCAACCATACACCAGAGAGAAGGGTGTACATTTAGTAGCATTACGAACTGTAGTGCGATAAGCCCACAAACATTCACCGAGCTTCTCACTCCAATTACGTTTGTTAGTAGAGACAAACTTCTTTAGGAGTTTGATGATGGTCTTGTTGAAAGCTTCTGCTAATCCGTTAGCTGCCGGATTATACGCGGTAGAAGCCACATTGTTGATCCGGTGATCGTTACAGAATCGAGTAAACTTCTGACTGACGAACTGTGGTCCGTTATCATGAATAATGCGTCGAGGAACACCAAATCTGTAGATGACGTGGTGCTTAATAAAGCTGATGACATTGGACGTCTTAACTTCAGACAAAGGAATGGCTTCGGCCCATTTGGAGAAGTAATCGGTTATTGCGAGAATAAATCGATGACCCTTGGATGACGGCGGATTGATCGGGCCGATAATGTCCATGCCCCAAGCTTCGAAGGGCCATGATGCTGTCGTCGGATGTAAAAATTCCGAAGGTTGATGAATAAAATCCGCATGGATTTGACAAGCTTTATACTTCTTTGCATATTTGATGGCGTCTGATACCATAGTGGGCCAATAATAACCCATACGTCGAATACGGTCTTGAAGTTTTGGTCCAGGCTGATGCGCTCCATAAATTCCATCATGTGCTTCGCGAATAATTTGTTGAGCCTCGTCACCGGCAACACATCGAAGAAGTAAACCATCATAAGCTCGACGATATAAGGTCTTTGTTGTATGATTGTAGTAGAATCTGAGTGATCGTCGTCTGATAGATGCTGCCTCACTCGGATCATCCGGAAGAATATCATACAATACGAAATCTAAGAAAGGAAGTCTCCAATCTTTATCCGTATTTTGATTCTCGGCCGAATTACTGAAGATGAATTCTATGCTGGAATCAGATGAAGACGACATCGATTTACGACTGAATCCAAATCCTCTTGTTGTGTTGACGTCATGAGATGTTGATTCTTCAATGTCAATTGGAAGCCCTGGAGTTAGGTTATTTTCAAGATGAAATAATTCTCGATTACGAACAATAATCATTTGTTGTCGTTTGATCGGAATAGCCAACACCGCTGCAAGATTAGCTAGAGCATCAGCTTCTGTGTTACATGCTCGCCTAACATGTTCAATGAAGAATTCTTCAAACGAAGAAGCCATAGATATAGCTGATCTATGATAAGGAACCAGATCTTGATGGCGAACTTCATAAGTACCCCTTATCTGATTGACAATGAGTTTAGAATCTCCATACGCCTCCAAATATTGAATATTCAGATATTTGGCGAGTTGAAGACCAATGAGTAATGTATTGTACTCAGCTACATTGTTTGAACATGGTTGATCGAGAGAATAAGCTCTTTGGATAGCAAGACCTTCTGGCGATACAAGAACGATTCCAACTCCAGCGACAATATCACCATTAGGACCTATCCTTGAAGCTCCATCAAAGAATAGACGCCAAGTAGGATCTTCTTCAACAATTTGGTTTGAATCTAGGACTTCATCTGGAATTTTGTCATAGAGTTTTGAATCTTCTGGAATTGAATGAGCAGCTAGAAAATCAGCTAAAGCTTGTCCTTTGACTGACTTCTGAGGAACATAATGCATGTTATACTGAGCAAGTAGGATTCCCCAATTAGCCAGTCGAGAATTCAAAACACTGGGTTTCTTCATCATGATCCGTATAGGATTGATCCTGGAGATGACATGAATAGTCTGGCCAATGATATAATGTCGTGTCTTTTGAACAGCGAACATCAAGGCTAGACATTCTTTTTCGACCGGTGAATAACGAGGTTCAGCTCCGGTCATAGTACGACTGAGATAATAAATGGCTTGTTCGTGACCATTTTGATTCTTTTGAGCGAGTAATGCACCCACTGAATGACTCATTGCTCGAGTATATAGGAGAAATAGAATTCCTGAAACGGGAGGTACCAATACTGGAGGGCTCATCAGATATTGTTTTATATCATCGAATGCTTTCTGACATTCATCATTCCAGACAAAAGAAACACCTTTCTTCATAAGTTTATTGAATGGTCTGCAGCGTCCTGATAAATTAGAGATGAATCTCCTGATATAAGCGATCCTTCCTTGAAATCCTCGTAGCTCTTTTAAGGTGCGTGGAGGACGCATCTCTTGGATGGCTTTGATCTTCTCGGGATCCACGTGTATACCTTTAGAGGTAATGACGAAGCCGAGAAATTTACCACTAGAGACGCCTAAGAAGGACTTAGTAGGGTTCATCTTTAATTGATGCTTACGCATTAGATCAAAAATAGTCTTCAAATCTTGGATATGATCCTCCTTTTGTCGACTTTTGACTGCAATATCATCAACGTAGCATTCGACTGTTTTCCGCAGATGTTCACGGAATATAGTGCTCATGGCTCGTTGATAAGTTGCTCTTGCATTCTTGAGACCGAATGGCATAACTGTATAACAGTATGTACCAATCGGCGTTCTGAAAGAAGTGTGCTTCTCGTCGTCTGTAAACATTTTAATCTGATTGTACCCAGAATACCCATCCATGAATGACATTCATTCAAATCCACAGGTATTATCGATCATGACATCAGTGATTGGTAGAGGGAATTCGTCTTTAGGACATGCCGCATTGAGACCGCGGAAGTCTATGCATACTCTGATCTTGCCAGTCTTTTTAAGGACAGGAACTATGTTAGCCACCCAATCGGGATGTTGTTCCTCTCTAATAAACCCGGAGGCTATGAGTTTATTAACTTCAGCTTCAATTGCATCCATAATGTCTGGACGAAATCGTCGCTGTTGTTGTTTGACCGATTTAGCATTCGGCAAGATATTGAGCCTGTGAGTTGCAATTTGGGGATCAAGCCCTGGCATATCTTCATAACTCCAAGCGAAGACGTCGATGTAATCACGAATGAGTTTGATCATGTCTTGCTTATCAGTTTCTGAAAGACTTTCACTGATGAATATTGGTTTGGGAGATCCCTCTTCACCAACATCTATTTGAACAAGTTTGTCTTCAGTCGGAGGTTCTTTTTGCTCGAAATGGAACTCCCATTGATTATCTAATCTTTGGGCCCATTGTTCTGATTCAGGTGAGATTTCAAACTTTTCTTTGTCTTCATCACTTTCTTCAGAATGGTCAATAGAAACCATATTGGAAGACAGAAGGTTGCAATGGAAGTCACCGATACTCGTATCGGAATCCCAAGAAGTGGTACTGGAAGAATCAGATCTCTTATCTTCATCAGACTCGGGATCTTCATGAATAATATTGACAAAAGGAGTAGGAACTATATAGCCCAATCCGCATTTCGTCCTTCCATATTTCAGAGGAGGAATACGAACAGGCATTTTTCTTCCTTTTCCACTATTGAGGCCAGCCCTGAAGTCGTAGCCCATATTTTTGATGATGTCTTTAGATTGCTGACTATAACGACGTGGTTGTAATCTTCCAGTATCATCATTTCTGTCATGATCTTCTAAATCAGAAGGACTTTGAGGGCCTTTGTAGAAGAATATTGAAATGTCTCCTGGCTTTCTGCTGGGAACTAGAAAGTATGAAGATTGTACAGGTTCTAGAGATACATCTGTATGAACAGTCTGTACAACTCCTATGGTTATTGTGCTCAAGTCATCTAACAGATATAAATAACTATGAACATAATTGCATACATCAGCGTACTGCAAAGATGGAGACTTTTCATTAAATGTAAAAGCAGCAGTATTTACATTGGGAGAAGGCTGAGACTTAGAGATTTTAGCCAAGTCAATAACTAAAGGGGGAGAAGAAAAAGAAGTTTTGTTTCGATTAAGATCGATAACAAATGGCTCAGACGAGGTGAGCTCCCTTGAAGCTTGAGATGGAAGAGTAGTCCGCCCTCCAACTGGAATTAGCAGAGTATCCTGTGAAGATACAGGAACTGTAGTACGCCTACTAACAGGAACGATCATTGTGTCTTGAGCAGACGACTGAGGCAACGGAGAGATCCGTCCAGTCACTGGAATGATGAAAGAACCTTCTCCAGAGGGTTTGGGAGATTGTTGCTGAGTAGTTCGACCTTTAACAGGAATTATTAAGGTCTCACTTTGTGCATCCTCTTTCTCCATAGCTTGTATGACCCTTGTATACTCTTCTTTGTACATTCAGAAATCATTGAAATAAGCTTCAATCCCATGGAAGGGATTTATATCAGCAACTTCTTTTTGTACTCTTCCATTGCTATCAATGTATTTAAAACACTGATGAAGAGTAGAAGGCACCACATTATTTTCATGAAGAAAGGGCCTCCCAAGAAGAAGATTGTAGGATCCCACAATCTCGATCACATAGAAAGTGACTTTGGATCTGAAATCGCCTATCTGAAGCTTCAGATGAATCTTTCCCAAAGGCTCGCTTCGGCTTTGATTGAATCCCAGGATAGTAGTAACCGTCTTGGAGAGTTTGTGAAGAGGGATTTTCAGTTCATCCAACAGACTCTTTGGCATTATGCTTATAGCAGACCCTGGATCAATAAGGATACGATCTATCTTCATCGTATCGATATAACCGGTGTAGTAGAGAGGCCGATCATGTCGATTATCCTCCAGTAGCATGTCATCTTATGTAAAGGTGATATTTGGGATAATCTTCAATACACTGTTGCAATGTAAGCAAGTGGCAGGTTCTGCATCTGGCTTCTTCAATTGTGCAAGACAAGAGTCTGCTTGAAGAAGTGCTTCACTTAACGTCTCCCGAGTTTCTTTGGAAAGACGTAGAAGTTCAAAGAGGGACATTCTAGCTGGAGTATTAGCAAGTTGAGCTAGAATGTCGAAGTTGTAAGGCTTCTGAAGCCCAAGAGGAGAGGACTTCTTGATTGGTTTATCAAATCGAGCCTGTTGTTTGCCTTTCTCCAGAGCTGTAGACTTGGGAGGAACAGGTTCAACCGGTGTAGTTGAAGGAACAGGTGCAGTAGATGATTCTTCTTCAGGAGGAATATTAGGAGCATCTTTATCAGCTGGAGGGATATCAGAAGTATCCTCAGGATTCTTGGAATAATCCTTTAGATAAGGTTTTCCCGTTCGAGTAGCACTAACAAGTGCTTCTTCTTTATCTTTTGGCTCTGTGTCGGAGGTAGATCCAAGAGACGTCATATGACATGACTTAATCTTTCCAGCCTTCTTGGACTTTCGAGAAGTAGTCTTTTGAGGAGAAGGCGATTCAAAATTTGTCACTAGATCAGGATGAATCCACATGATTTCTCCAGTTTCTAAAGTGATTGGTACTAATCCTTCAGATTGTGGAGGAGGAATGTTCACTATTTCAAGAGTTGCCTTGGGAATAGGAACAATCCCACTTTCAAGGAGTTAAGGAGGGAAATCTCCGAATTGCATAGAGACGACATTGGAGGTGACGGTCTTCTCTTTTGGAGTAAGGGAGATAGCTCCAGATTTAATCATTTCTTGGATCTTTCCTTTCAGTACATAACATGTACGAATTGTGTGACCCAACATTCTGTAATATGGGCAGTATTTGGGATGATCTGTCTTACCAGCTTCATCAGGTTTCTTGATTTCAGGTAATTGTATTTTATTACCTTTCAGCAGACATTCAAAGATACCAAGGACATCGTCATCATCGAAAGAGTATTCTTCTTTGGGACGAGGTGTTCTTGGTTGTTGAGTTGTAGAGGTAGGAACCGTTGATGCATCTTTGCTCTGAAGATTAACTTCAAGAGTTTCTTTTCCTTTGCGAGCATTGTTTTTATTGTTAGTACCTTGACCTGTTTCTTTGGGAGTCATCTGCACTCCTAAACCTTTGAAGGTTTTAGCACTAATTTCTGCAGCCTTGGCACTAACTATGAAAGAAGGCCAGTCTTGGAATTGGGTGGATCCTGTCCACATGCTGATGATAGGTAACAAGTTTGATTTGCATGTGTCGATGGTGACAGCATCAGGAGTTCCAAGAGGCATCTTCAGAGCTTCTCTTCGAAACCGTTCAATGTAATCCTCTGTAGTTTCATTATTTTTCTGTTTGATTCTAATAAGAGCAGACATAGTCATGTCATTGAGCCCTTCATAGAACCGTTCAAGAAACATCTGTTTGAAACTGGCAAATGAGGTAATGCTCCCATCTGGGAGACTTCTATACCATTCATAAGCCGTTCCCTTGAGACATCCAACAAACACCCGAGTAAGGAGGGCGTCGCTTGGTTGCAATTGATCAGTCATCACTTCAAAGTGATTAATAAACTGACTTGGAGAAGTGGTTCCATCATAGAATGAGATAGTAGGAGGCTTGTATTTAGGAGGATACGATACTTGCTTCCATTCTATCGGATAAGGTTGCTTGATGCCTAACCTTTGTAAACCATCTTTCTGTTTGAATGCTTCGAATTGAGTTTTGAGATTCCTCAATTCTTCATTAACAACTCCGAAAGATTGTGGAGTTGTAACTTGTAGAGAATAGGTGGGAGGAGGAACAGCATTGTAAGCACTACCTCCAGTTCCAGAGAGACTAGGATTTGGTTGAGCTGTCCAGGAGTATTGGATTGTACTGCTGGAGGAACTTGTACTGGACTTATATCAGTGTTAGTTGGTATGGCATCTGATATAGTCTGTCGATTCTGCATCTGAGATGTCATGAGTTCATACATCGACTTCATAGTATCAGCCATAGACTTCATTTGCTGTTCCAAAGAAGCAATCCTTTGATCTTGGGGAGTCACCGAAGAGGAAGGTTCATTGTTCAATTCAGTATTTCCATCTACCATATATGTAGTGACTGTACGAGGGATTATTGATGAAGTAGTGGATGTGGTATGCTCTGAATCACTGCTTCGTGCATCAAAGTCATTTATAGGAGAACTACCCCCAGTAGGAAGAGGTGGGAAGTTAGATTCTCCCAGAAATTCAGAATCATCTTCAGAGATCAAATTTCTTTGACTAGAAGCTAGGACTCTTACTCTGGTGTTTCTATATACTCCATCTGGACTATCAGCTCTACCCCCAGCATCCCGAGAGGTCATGTTGACAGAAGCAAACAAAGGCTCATCTTCATCAGGCATAGGTTCACACTGAATCCGATTGAAGACAGATTGTCGTTTAGTTTGACATCTGCATTGCATTGTGACTCTTGGCTGGAAGTCACATTCATGATCAACATGGTCATAAGCCATTGATTGACATCTGCATTAAATTATGACTCTTGGCTGGAAGTCACATTCAGCATGTTCTTTTGACACATAATTACTTCTTCTCTTCTGTTGAAGATATTCTCGTAAATCTGTTTGTGAAGATTGAGGAGTATATTTCCTGTTCTTGGTTCTTGATGGCTCTTGATTATATAGAGAATGATTAATATGAGCCACATAGTTTCTTGCATACTCTGCATCTGGATCTCTTATCCTTGTTTCCAACTGGTATGGTTTCTTAACACCAGAAGTGCTAAGTTTTGTTCTTAGATCAATTGGAGGTGACACATTGGTTTTGGAAACATGGAGTTTTCCTTCCATTGATCTGGATATTTGCAGAGAAGGAAAAGTTGAACCACCCCCTTGATTAGGAGTTGGTAACAAACCCTCTTTTATGGACAGATTCTGTGCCCAATTCGAAGAAGTCATAGAAGAAGACACTAAGGAATGTTTCTTCTTAGGCTCATTCAAGTTTTGAGACATAGAATGTCCAGAAGGAAGAGTAGTCAAAAGACCATCTTCTTTTCTTTGACTAACAAAATTGTCAGTCAAAGCTGTTCCTGAAGTAAAAACTACAGGAACAGAAGAAACAACTAAAGAGTTATTCCTTTTCGAAGGGACTTTGTGTGGAAGACCACCCCCAGTTCTAGTGGAACTTGGCAAAGAAGAAGAGATAGCTAAAGAGCTATTCTTCTTAGATGAAATACACGCTGAAACAGGCTTGGTTAAAGAACCAATGCTGTTAGCGTGACTTTTGACTTTGGAAGTACACGCTGGAACAGACTTGGCTAAGGAACCAGTGCTGTCAGCGTGACTTTTAACTTTGGAAATACACGCTGGAACAGATTTGGCTAAAGAGCCAGTAATGTCAGCGTGACTTTTAATTTTAGAAACACACACTGGAACAGATTTGGCTAAAGAACCAGTACTGTCAGCGTGATTTTTGGATGTGAGATTGTACACTGGAACAGATTTGGCTAAAGAGCCAGTACTGTCAGCGTGACTTTTGATTGCTGTCATCTTCGAGCGCACAAGAGTGTGCGTACTTGCAGTAGAGTTCTTGCCAGTGTTAGGAGTAGACACTGTGGCAGAGACTTCACCAATGGCTGCCAACTGATTCTTAGGGACATAGACAGAGTGTCCTTTCGACTTGGCAGTGATGATGGAGGCTGTAGTGGGCTTACCACTCTTAGCCCGCTGCATTTCTTCATAGGCGAGTTGATCGAATTTGATCGTCATCACCTTCTTCGTCGAGCCGATTGACGAAGTGTCGCATTGAGTTGTTGCCATCTCAGAAGAGGAGATGGTTTTTCCCAGCAGAGTCGCCAATTTGTTTTCCATAAATAAATTCCTTTATTTATTGTGTATCTGGGAAAATTACAACTGTGGGAATGGGAATCTGATCTAGAAGACGATCACTTTATCCCTTGGACTATGCGAAGAAGAAAAGCTCTCAAAATTTTGACAGTAGATAACTATGTATCTGTACAATGAATGAGAAAAAGAACTCTATTTATAGAGTCAAAAATAAAACTGAAAAGATAACTGTCTTCACAGCCTGTGCTTAGTTAAAAATCACGCAGGATTTAACATACGCAAGGTTGTGAGAAGTTACTGGACGTGGCCTGTAACTGTTGGACACATGGCGATCATGCATGAGTCGTGTGCAAGTTACAGGACACGCAGGCGAGAGATCAGTGGCATGGCTGCCACGTACTCCAATTTGATGAAATCTACGCAGACTTGTTGAAGATGAAATCCACGCAAACTCGGTGTAGAAAGCTTCAAAATCTACGCAAACTTGGGGCAAGAAGCTTCAGGATCCACGCAGATTTGGTGAAGAAAACTTCAGAATCCACGCAGACTTGAGGAAGAAAACTTCAGAATCCACGCACGTTTGAGATGAAGATCTCACAAATACACGCAGACTTGAGATAGAACTGCCAGCTGTCTTGATTTGGCGTGCCTCGACTGACACAAAATTTCTGACAGTGATTGCTTTTGTCAGTCGCATTAAATGACAAGAAACTCTTTTAGTACGCCAACATGACGAAGGTTGAGTCTTGCTGAAGAAGATTTCGAAAATCACGCAATAGACGGCTGTGATCTCTCGAATTCTGTGCATACGTGGCATACGAAGAGACATTCTTCGACTGTTGTGCTGTCAGTCATAATTACTCTCTGTTAAATGATGAGCTGTCCCTCAGCGTGATTTGTAAATATTGTCTGGATCAACTGAGCGTGACTTTTGACTTTGCCCTGATCAACTCAGCGTGACTGTTAGACTTGTTCTGATCAACTTAGCGTGACTGTCATTTTTAAAGGCCTACAAACACCGATCTGCCCAAACGAGTTTACGAGGGTTGAAGGAAGATACCCGGATCAGGACATCCGACTGACAGGTCTGGTGAACCCAGATAACAAAAGATGGAACTGCATAGCCAATTGGATATTGATTCAGTTCGAAGATAAGCTCAAGGAGATTGAGCTATACCAGCCGATATTCTCTACCGTATACGGCTTTCATCCCAACCCTCATCTGTTCCTTGCTTTGGCAGAGAGGTATAACTTTAGGACAGGGACGTTCATGACACCCTGTGGAGAAATTGGACTAGCTCTTCATGAGATGAAGTATATCTCAGGCTTGCCAATGGGGGAATTCCCCTATGAGGAGTTCGTTCCAATAAATGATGAATTGGACCGACTTCGTCGGGAAAATGCTGAAATGGTGGATGTTTTTGAAGAACTGCTGTGCCATTATAAGATCTGCTCTTTGTATTACAAGAGTGGTTCTTCTGGTACTTGCTACTCGTCAAAGTGGTTGCCTTATCTATTTCTTAGCCACGTCATAAAGAAGAAGACTAAGGATCATGATAAGTGTAACCCTAGTTTCTTCAGACCACTCAGCCATAGTGAGGTGATCGGACTGATGGAGGAGAACAAAGAAATGGACATCAGGGTCAATGACGAACTTTAATATCCTCCTTTCAAGACAGGAGATGTTATTGAAAGTTTCATAAGGCTGGGCTATAGGCCCATGTCAAAGGAAGCCCAGCTGGCGGGTTTCCTCACATATTGGCTTCGATGATTCGTCGTTCCCGGAGCGAGCGCTGTCGATCGTTCCACCGCGGCGTGCTCTTTGCTGCTGTCCGGTTAGTCTGTGGCTACCGGATGGATCTGCTATCGGCGATGACCTACAGAGTAAATGCTGGTCTTCGTCTTTATGTTGAATCGATGCTCAAATAGAAGGGCGAGAAGGGGAACTTTCTTCGGCTGGAGCTGCCCTATACTTATTTGTTCGGATGGTTGCTTCTGCACCATCCGTAATTGATGAACCCTGATATGGGGGCAGTCGGCGGTAGCTATCTGCGGAGATTCTCCCGGGGTAAATGGATATACACCAGTCTGAAAGATTGCAAACGGGCTTTGAATCTTGGAAAGGGGTAGAATTTCTACTGTGTTCCCCCTCCAACTGGCTATGAACATATGTCTGTTTGCCATTAAAATTGTTTGATTGAAAACTTTAATACAAACAGAACAGTGTTACAATGTAGGACTTAGATGTAGTCCTAGGAGTACACTTTTGTTTAAGCTGGGTCCTTAGTGCCAATGGAGCGAGTGGTAATGCGTTGACTCCGTTGACGGGCTGACGACGGTTATCGGTTCTCTGAAGGTGTGGATTGCTCTGGGCGCTGGAGCTTGCTGAGAGGAGGAAGACGTTGAATGTCTGTATCTGCCTCTCTGGTGATTCCTCGTATGTTCGTTGTGGATTCTGTGTGTGTGTGTGAAGGAGAAGATCCCTCTATTTATAGTTTTGCAGGCTGGCTGCTCATGCGCGCATGTAGGATGCGCCGGTGTGTGGGGACGCCACGTGGAAGTTGCTGATGGAGGCGCGTAGATGATGCGCCCTGATTGAGGGGGAGAACTCTTCATACTGCTGTTGTGAGCCGGCACGTCGCAGAGGAGAAGATCTTTCTGTTGCTGAAATCTTGGACGAGTTGAGTCAAAGGACACGTGTCATCGACCCATGGCTCAAAGATCTCGAATTTGGGGGGAGGCAGTGATCTGGTGAGCTGCGCCTTGGATCTGGGCGCAGGAGGAGGCTGCGGCTTATAACCTTTAGGAGTTACAAACCATTTAGGGCTTATGGCTTTTGAGGCGCATGCAGGTGACCTTCCTTCTGTCTTTCGGGATCAGAGATCAGTCTGGGGCGCATGGCTTTTGAGGCGCATGCAAAGCTTCAACTGGAGACTCTTCTTCTGTCTTTAGGGATCAGTGAAGGGTCTGAGGCGCATGGCTTTTGAGGCGCATGCTGGTTTGGACGCATGGCCGTAGAGGCGCGTGCGGATGGCCACGTGGCAGTAGCCGTCGGAATAGAGTCATGATGATGCTGACGTTGCCGACGCTTCGTTCTCTGAAAAAGCTGTCAACTGTTCAGACTTTGGGAAGCGTGCTGCCAACTCTGGTGTCAGTTCAGCATTTAATGTTTGTGATGTTCGATGGACAGCTGAGTGGGCACATTGGTTGGTGTTCCACTTGGCATGGAGATGTGAGGGAGGGCGCATCCTCTGTGATGCGCCGGGTACTGTAGGGCGCGTCTGTGTGATGCGCCTGATGCTGGAGGGCGCGTCCGTGTGATGCGCTGTTTGGCTGGCGCATCCGACATGTCCTTTAATGACGCGGCTGTCTCGCTCCTCGAGTGCTATAAATAGCCGTTTGGCTGAATTCGAGGCGTCCGGTTCATCCATTTAATGCAAATTCATTGCACAGAATTCGGAGAGTCATCCACTTGGCGCGTGGGTTTGATTTGCCCGGCCTATAAATAGTGGCATGGAGAGAAGGTTTGCTCCTCATTCCCTCACGTACTTCCAACATGAACTTGGATATGCATTCTGTTGACGAAGTGCTCCCGAGGGTAAAGATGAGACGTCGTGTTGTCTTCGATGTACTTGAAGGTGACTGTTACATCCAAAAGACGGAGTCGAGGGCTTCTGAGGCAGGCGGAAGGTGCCTATTGCATCCAAAGATAAGGATGTTCGGGCCTCGTCTCCGTTGTTCCGGAAGAGCCGTAGATCGGAATGGTGGTGCTAGGCTCTCTCTTCCTTCAAAGTGGGTGCCGCCCACTTTGATTGTGTTGAAAGCTCCTTGTGCCATGATTTCGATCACGGTCTTCCTTGGTCTTTGGAGGCTCTTTCGAAGCCTCCCCTGGCCACAGCATTTGCGGTGCTCTTCTCTTCCTTGGTTCCAGCCAGAGGGTTAAATGCTTTGCTTGGCAAAGCACTTATCAGGCGAGCTTGGCTGGAAGAGCGGCACATAACTGGGCTCTGCTCGGCCAGGTGAGCCTGGTTGGAAGAGTTGCTCATAACTGAGCTGCTGAAGGGATGCACATAACTGAGCTGGATGCACATAACTGAGCTGCTGAAGAGATGCTAGGATGCGCCTGGCTGGAGGCGCATGACATCTGCTGCGCCTGGCTGGCAGCGCATGGTGACTGCTGCGCCTATCGGCGCATGGTGGTTGCTGCGCCTATCTGGAAGGCGCATGGTGGCTGTTGGCTGTAGATCTAGGATCCTTCCTTTGTAGAAATTCTCCTTTGTACAACCTTTTCTATACATGTAATAGACTTTTATATATATAAATAAAAAGTCCTTCTTCGGATGTCTATGGCTTATTTGATTAGCTGTCTGAGTTCTGGCGCATATAATGCCTGGCGCATGGGCTTTCTGGTTGTGAAATTCTATGCTTCTACAAGACCCCCTTCAAAGTTTTCAAAACTTTTGAATAAGTTTTGGAATACTTTGAATAAGAAGCATGGAGGTCAGGGCGCATGATTTTTGGGCGCATGCTTGTTCGGGCGCATGCTCCTTTCAGTTGATGATGATGACGCCTTGGTAACCCAAAAGATTAATGATGATCTTTTGGTTGTATTTGTTGTTATCTCCTCACGGAACCCGAAGCGACGGCTGAGATTACACGTCATCGGTTCACGCGTGCGACCAAGCCCTATAAATAGGTAAGGGTTGGAGAAAGAGAGAGAGTTCATCTGCTCTGTGCCTTTGCTTTCTTTAGAGTTTTTTCTTCAAAACCCTAACTTTTTCTTCTCTGAGAGAATGGCTCCCAAGACTCCTCGCGGTGGTGCCGGCAAGGGGAAGGAGAAAGCGAAGAAGCCTGCGAAAGTTGTAACGGCCGACGTTCCTCGACGGCCTGTCGAAGTTCGGCCGGAGGTGGTTGGTAAGTCTCGTTTTCCGTACGCCAACGCACATAGGCCTTGGGTCTTTAATGATGTGCCGCGGTCTTTGTTCGCCGACGCGCATGGGTTTAGACCCTGATGATGCGCCGAGGCTGCTGACGCGCATGGGCTTAGACACTGATGATGCGCCGAAGCTGCTGACGCGCATGGGTTTAAACCCTGAATGCGCCGAAGCTCTTCTTTCTCTTGTTGCTTCTAACATTTTTCTGATCTTTGCTAGTGTCAGTAGCGATCCCGCCTTTGAATGAAGTGTTCTTGGAGGCTGTCTTCAACCAGATGGGAGTAAAGTATGATGAGGAAGTGATAAACCCTGCTCAAGAGGCTCTTATGCTGGATCAGCCTCCCGAGAGAATGACCCAAATCTGTGAGCAACAGTACGGGTTCCTCAAACGGATGATGGAACGTGGTGTTTTAAAATCTTCCACATCTGATAAATTGACCTTCTTAAAGCCTGAGTTCCTATTCGGAGACCGTCTCACTACTACTGATGCGACGGTGTAGAAAGTCAAGGAGGACTGGTTCTTTACAGCGAATGGGGTGCATATGACTGTCAAGCAACTTGAACGTCAATGGTCTTTGACATCCTTCTGTCGCCTTGTTTCCCAGAGGAGGATGTCTTGGGATCTTACCCCTTCTCAGGGGGGAGCGGTGACTGGCGTCATCCAAATTGATTCTACCTTCGACCAAAGGGATACTTTGACCGCCACACGGTCTGGGTCTTCTTTCACCTGGCGGACTCTACGCCCCGGGAGCCTCTACAGTGACGTACCCATTGATACGTTTGCTTATAGTGCTTTGACCTTTACACATCGTATGCTTTTGATGGAACGCTCATCCCCGAAAGGAGATTTTCGGGTAGAGGGTTGGTGCCATTACGTTTCCAAGTGGGATAAACTGACACTCTGGATCTTGTCACGGTTTCGGACCGAGCTTCGAGAGATTGGGTTGACTGCCGCGATCCGTGCTACCCAGGCGGGTGTTGATCTCAACAGGCACATGTTCCTCGCACTACTGGAGATGTTTGATGTCCATACCGGGACCTTTTTTACTCCGGTGGGGGAATTAGGTTTCCAACTTCATGAGATGTACGAGGTGTCAAAACTCCCTTGGGGGTCGGAACCCTATGAAGAGTACTTTCCCACCAACGAGGAACTTCAAGTCCTGGGGGACAGGGCTGAGGAGATGACGGCCGTCTTCAAGGAAGTGGCGAGTCATCATTACTATATGCAGAGACGGGATAGGAACGGGACGCAACCTCATGTGACCGCTTGGAGAGATTATGTCTTTAGACAAGACAAGGAGGATCCCTCACAATTTTCTACTCCACCGGCGCTCTCTCGTAGCGAAGTGTTGTCCGAAATGAGCAGGTTAGGGGAGAAAAATCCCCGAGGAAATGAGGACCAGCAGTCAGATGCACGCTCCTACAGCTGCTTTTGGCATCTTGCTTATCGGATGTCACCCAAGGCGGTGTTGGCGTCCTACCTGATGATATGGCTCCGGGATTGCGTGTTCGCGGGCGGATCCGGTGCCGTAGAGAGGGTAACCCGAAACTTAATCCTGCCAGCCGTGAAGCTGGTCTTCGGCCGGCGTTTGGCTCTTCCCCCGCAATGGTATGTAACCTGCAGCGAGGTTTGAGAGAGTTTGCTGGAAATGTGATTCATGACAGAGGCCGAAACAATAACTTCCCGCGCGCCGAACTGTCGTTTCACTATTTGATGGGATGGCTGATTTTGCATCATCCCAGTGTGATGAGTCCAAGCTCGGAAGAAGATTATAAGGCTGGAGATGCACTCCTTCGTCGTTTCAATCGGAGGAGCTGGTCACATACTGGTGTCCCTGTTTGTAGAAAGGTTTTATCCCGTCTTCAGGGTTGGGAAATTACCAAAGTTGGTCCAATCTACTTGGGCTTTGAGGCCAACGAATGTCACGCCCCGATTTGGTAGAATCGATAGTCGTCCCCCGGGCGTGATGCCGTGCAAACCTAAGTTGCGCTTGCACAAGGCGGTTCATAAGGTCATCCGATACAACATCATATACATATAAGAGTACGCAGAGAAATTGAACACATTCATATAGAAGGAAAACTCAAGCTTTATTGATAATGAACATCATGTTACAGACTCGATATAAGGACGCCGTGCGGGCTTTTTACAAACTGACTCCATTACAAAATGAAGGCCGATGAGATAGCCATTCCATACATTTCATCCCTGATTACAACCAGCATTTCAAAACCACCTGGGATAGTGGGCAGTCGCTCCATCTGTCTTCTAGCTTTCAACAGCGGAGTCTTCAAAAGAGATTGGATCCAAGCTTCGGCCGCACGAACGAAGCTTCAAAACACACGAGCGTTTCCTTCTTTCACGTGGCACGCTCCTCCTGATTTAGCGTACCTGTGGAGAGAGCGAGGATCAGTACAATCAACATGTACTGGCTAGTGACTAATTAATTTTCGGGCTCTCATTTGGTTCAAGAATAGATAAAAATCATATGACTTCCTTTTTGATGATCTTTCTAGCCACCCTAAACATTTTATACAAAGCATTTTGACGTTATCGTTACCTTCCATGCTCATTGTTAACAATTATACCAAGTGTTTGATGTGAAGGTCACTGGCAATAACTAGCCATTTGGACATAGCCTGGTAATACGGGACCCTTGCAACGCAAGTAGCGAGCTCCGATGCAAGTCCCCGTCTTACCGGTTGCTTCATACCCAGCTCGGCTATAACCTGTTTCTTCCTAGGCCGAGACGGTCCCGTGGCCCCGGGTTGCCGCTCGAAGAAACCATCGCCCTTGTCGACAAGTTGTCCAAGACCGTAATCGATTCATTTACTTGTTTGTTTTGCAGGCTTGTAATAATTCTATCTCTTTTCTACGCAACACATCTTTTTCTCCTCTAACCCATAGGACTTGTATTCTTTAAGCAATTCATTCAATTACGATATCATTACCTGAGTTCACATTTTGAAATAGAGGGTCGAGACGAAGGAGGTCAGCCACTCACCTTGAGTTTTGCTTGAGGCGAGGGACTTGTTGGCTGCGCTAGACGTCGCCTACGCGATCACCTGAAATCGCACAAGCAACCGATTAGAACACTGTATTATGCAAGAGTTCGATAGGAAATGCGAGCTCGAAATGTAAACCATGAAAACCATCGAAAACATTCACGAAAACGCATTCAGAAAACCAAAGCCAAAACCAACGCAAGCGGCGTGAAAGGCAGAGCAACGGGAGGTCTCTCCCGACTCAGCCGCAGAGTCAATCCTCGAGGCGCTACCCGCTGAATGTGGGACTTGGTTTCGAAGAAGCCATTCCATAACGTGGAATGGATCTTAATTCAACCGTTCCCGTTCGATCGATTCGATCGATCCCGACCTATCGGTCCCGACCGAGTCGATAGCGACAGTGTTCCTTTCTCGCGCACCCCGTGGACGGACAACGGGGCACGATGTAGGGACGGGGCACTACACCATAACCAACTAAAAATAAGTTTCGTCCTCGAAACTTAAGAACAGAACCTACCTCTATAAAAACAATGAAGGGAACTTTTCCTTCATCTCAGACTCGAGTTCCCATGTCGACTCTTCTGCCGCATGGTTCCTCCAAAGTACGCGAACGAGAGGGATCGTCCGATTCCGCAGCAGCTTATCCTTGCGTTCTAAGATTTGAACTGGCACTTCGACGTAGGATAAGTCAGACTTTAGCTCCAGCTGGCCAAAATCCACCACGTGGCTAGGGTCGTGCATGTACTTCCGCAGTTGGGAGACGTGGAAGACGTTGTGCACACCTTCGAGCGCCGGCGGTAGGGCAATTTTATAGGCCACTGGGGCGACCCGCTCGAGTATTTCAAACGGCCCAACGAATCTCGGGCTCAGCTTCCCCCTCGCGCCAAACCGAGTAACTCCTCGCATAGGCGACACCTTCAGGAACACATGATCGCCCACCTGGAACTCAAGCGGTCTTCGATGGGTATCGACGTAGCTCTTTTGCCGACTCTGTGCAATCTTCAGTCTTTCCCGAATGAGCTTGACCTTCTCCACAGTCTGTTCCACCAGCTCCGGGCCGAGTATCTGCCGTTCCCCGACTTCATCCCAGCAAATGGGCGATCTGCACTTCCGGCCGTACAAAGCTTCATACGGCGCCATTTGGATGCTGGACTGATAGCTATTGTTGTATGCAAATTCTGCCAACGGTAGGTGGACGTCCCAGCTTGATTTGAAGTCAATTGCGCAGAGCCGTAGCATGTCTTCGAGAATCTGATTAACGCGCTCCGTTTGGCCGTCGGTCTGAGGATGGTAAGCTGAGCTGAATTGCAACTTGGTACCCAGCGCCGACTGAAGGCTACTCCAGAATCGCGACATGAACCGTGAATCCCGATCAGAGACGATGGATACTGGAACTCCGTGCAGCCGTACTATCTCGTCAAGATAAATCTGTGCCAGGCGATCAACGCTCCAAGTAACTTTGATGGCAATGAAGTACGCTGACTTGGTTAGTCGATCGACGATGACCCAGATAGCGTCGTTCCCCCGTGGAGTCTTCGGCAGGCCAACAATAAAGTCCATCGTGACATGATCCCATTTCCACTCTGGAATGGCAAGGTTCTGCATCTCCCCGCCCGGTCGTTGATGTTCAGCTTTCACCTGCTGACAGGCCATGCATTGCGACACGAAGAGCGCCACATCTCTCTTCATCCCGTGCCACCAGAAGGTCGTGCGGAGGTCCTTATACATCTTGGTACTGCCTGGATGCAATGTATATTTCGTATAATGGGCCTCCGACATTATCTCCCTTCGTAGTTCTTTATCATCCGGAACGCATAGTCGGCCATTCATTCTCAGCACGCCGGTCTTGTCTTCCGCAAAGTCGGTCGCACTACCTGTTGAAATTCGCTCGCGCATTTTCTTCAGGTACGGATCATCCTTCTGAGCGGTCTTAATCTTTTCCAGCAAACTCGGCTCTAACTGCAGCTGCGCCAACCGTATATCCCTGAATCGAACCCGGAGATCGATGCCCATTTCTTCTAAATCTTGTAGTAGTCTGCGGTCGATGGAGAGCGAGGCAAGATATTTTCGACTCAGAGCGTCCGCCACAACATTTCCCTTGCCCGGAGTGTAGTCGATCGTCAAGTCATAGTCTTTTATCAGTTCGAGCTAGCGCCGCTGTCGTAAGTTCAATTCCTTCTGAGTGAAGAGATACTTGAGGCTCTTGTGGTCGGTATAGATCGCGCACGCCACACCATATAGATAGTGATGCCACAATTTCAACGCGAACACAATTGCCGCTAACTCCAAGTCGTGTGTAGGATAGTTCTTCTCGTGCGGCTTCAATTGTCTCGAGGCGAAGGATATCACCTTGTTCCGCTGCATGAGCACACATCCCAAGCCCTGGCCTGAAGCATCGCTGAATATCTGGAAACCCTCTGGCCCATCCGGAAGCGCGAGTATAGGTGCCGAAATCAATCGCCGTTTTAGCTCCTGGAATGAAGCTTCACAGTCATCCGACCACTCATACGCGACTCCCTTTTGAGTGAGGCGAGTCAATGGCGATGCAATCTTCGCGAAGTCTTTCACGAAGCGTCGATAGTATCCCGCCAAACCAAGAAAGCTTCGAATCTCACTAGCAGACGCAGGTCGCCTCCAATCAGCAACGGCTTCCACCTTCTTCGGATCGACTGCAATACCTTCGGACGAAATGATGTGACCCAGAATGGATACGCTGCTGAGCCAAAATTCGCACTTACTCTGCTTTGTATATAGCTAATTTTCTCGAAGTGTCTGGAGCACGGTCCGCAGATGTTCTGCATGCTGCGCCCTGTCTTTCGAGTAGACCAGAATATCGTCAATAAAGACTACGACAAATTTATCAAGGAAGGGTCGAAATACCCGATTCATCAGATCCATGAAGGCGGCAGGGGCGTTCGTCAGGCCGAATGGCATCACCAGGAACTCGTAGTGGCCGTAACGAGTGCGAAAGGCGGACTTTTGTACGTCGTCTGACTTGATCTTGAGTTGATGATAACCTGAGCGGAGATCAATCTTCGAAAATACCGAGGCGCCTTGCAGTTGATCGAATAAGTCGTCTATGCGGGGCAATGGGTACTTGTTCCGGATGGTGGCTTTGTTCAGCTCCCGATAATCGACGCACAGACGCAGGGACCCATCCTTCTTCTTTACGAACAATATGGGCGCTCCCCACGGTGAAACACTAGGCCGAATAAACCCTTTATCGAGTAACTCTTGTAGCTGGACCTTGAGTTCCTTCAGCTCGGCGGGAGCCATTCTGTACGGGGCCTTAGAAATCGGTCGAGTATCGGGAAATATATCGATGCTGAACTCGATCTCTCGGTCGGGGGGCATGCCGGGTAGCTCGTCCGGAAACACATCGGGGAATTCTGCCACAACGTCGGTCTGACCTACGTTTGCACCTTCCTGTCGCATGTCTCGGACGGACGCCAAGTAGCCTTCGCACCCAGAATGCAGCATCCTCCGAGCAGAGATTGCCGAGATCAACATGCAGGTCGACGACACCTCACCACACGAAAAGCAGAATTCAGGCACTCCTGGTATGCGAAAAGTGACCGTCTTCCTGGCACAGTCTATGGTTGCGTTGCACGGCCCGAGCCAATCCATTCCCAGAATGATATCGAAGTCATTCATGTCTAGGACCATCACGTCCAGACCAATCTTTTGACCGCCGATACAGATAATCCCGTCGTTGCAGGCTGAATTAGTGAGTATAGGTGTGCCCGAAGGTGTGCTCACGCTAAGGTCGAGGTCTAATGATACTAATGGAAATTTGTGCTCGACGGCAAAGTCCGCCGCTATAAAACTATGCGAAGCACCTGAATCAAATAGTACGCGAGCAGGCACATTATTAAAACTAAGTATACCTGTCACGACCGTGTCTGATGCCAGCGCTTCATCTCGAGTCATGGCGTAGACGCGGCCCTGGGCATTGGGGCGACGGTCTTGGCCATTTTGCGGTACAGGTTGCTGGGCTCGAGGCGCTGGAACTTGATTCCCTGGGTGGTGTTGCTGAGGTACCGCTGGACGGTGCTGTTGGGGCGCCGTTTGGGTTCGGCCTTCTGCTTGGACACTCAGCACGAATGTGGCCCTTCTTGCCACAGTTCCAGCATCCATCCACTGGTATCGGACAATCGACGATAGTGTGACCGTTCCGACGGCAGCGGATGCAATATGGCCATGGGTTACGCCCTTGGTACCCGCCTTGTTGCCTATTGTTTGGACGCTTGGTCCCATTGTTTCCTCCCACGTGGCTAGGGCGTTTGTGATTGTAGGTATGCACAGCGCCGGCAGCACTTGGAGGGTATTGGCTTTCAAGGCGGAGGGCGTGGTTGAGAGACTCCCCCATCGTTTGGTATTTGAGAACAGACACATGGGCGGCGATAGATGGTCGTAGGCCCACTTCGAACCGTCGTGCACGACTCGCCATGGAAGGCAGGTATTGTCCAGCAAACTTGGCTAACTTGTTGAACTCTGCTGCATACTGCCGCACCGTCATATTCCCTTGCTTTAGCTGCATAAATTCATTCTCCTTCTCTTGTCGAATGGCATTGGGAAGGTACTCGATCTCGAACGCCTCTCGGAAGGTAGCCTAAGATATCGTCGCTGCCTCGTTGTCGTGTCTGATTGCTCGCTTTTGCACGGCCCACCAGTCGTGCGCGTTCAATCGGAGTAGAAGTTGAGCGCAAGCGACTTTCTTGGACTCATCGACGCCCAGAAGCTCGAACCGGTCTTCCAACTCCTCCAGCCAATCGATTACCAACGAAGGGTCTTCAGTACCGCAAAAGGAAGTACGGAAGCTTTTTGTGAATTTTGACACGTCGAAGTTGGAACTTCTCGGTGCCGCAGGCATAAGCTCGGGTACCTCCGGTTCGATTTCGCTTTGTCTGGCCGCAGGCTCGGTCACGGCAGGAGTCGTCGCGGAGTTGTTGTTGTTGGCCACCACTGTCTGTACAATCTGCAGAAGAGTATCAAGCTGCTTCTGCTGCAACTTGAATTGTGCATCGAATCGGGCCTCGAACTGGGTCTGGCGTGCCTCTACCTCCCGTCGATGTGCCTCAGTCTCCCGTCGATGTTGCTCATTTAGGCGTTGATTCTCCTGAGCTTGTTGTTGTTGCGCTTCCAGCATGCGCAACATCCGCTCCATGGCATCGTTAGAGGGTCCGGGCCTCGAGCTACTCGAGCCGCTCGAAGCACTTTCTTCGTTCACCGCCGCACTTTCTGGAAATTTGAAGGCAAAAATACATTAATACTTATCACGGACTCACTCGTATGGAATGACATATCTCATCGACACGAGACCAACGGTTTTGAGACTAGAAACTCGACACTGGAGGCCAAGGACGTAAAGCCGTGCTCTGATACCATTATGTCACGCCCCGATTCGGTAGAATCGATAGTCGTCCCCCGGGCGTGATGCCGTGCAAACCTAAGTTGCGCTTGCACAAGGCGGTTCATAAGGTCATCCGATACAACAGCATATACATATAAGAGTACGCAGAGAAATTGAACACATTCATATAGAAGGAAAACTCAAGCTTTATTGATAATGAACATCATGTTACAGACTCGATATAAGGACGCCGCGCAGGCTTTTTACAAACTGACTCCATTACAAAATGAAGGCCGATGAGATAGCCATTCCATACATTTCATCCCTGATTACAACCAGCATTTTAAAACCACCTGGGATAGTGGGCAGTCGCTCCATCTGTCTTCTAGCTTTCAACAGCGGAGTCTTCAAAAGAGATTGGATCCAAGCTTCGGCCGCACGAACGAAGCTTCAAAACACACGAGCGTTTCCTTCTTTCACGTGGCACGCTCCTCCTGATTTAGCGTACCTGTGGAGAGAGCGAGG
The DNA here is from genome assembly GCA_029216955.1 of Iris pallida. Taxonomy (NCBI): domain Eukaryota; kingdom Viridiplantae; phylum Streptophyta; class Magnoliopsida; order Asparagales; family Iridaceae; genus Iris; species Iris pallida. The sequence continues at coordinate 50,123 of JANAVB010000437.1, forward strand.
ATCAGTACAATCAACATGTACTGGCGAGTGACTAATTAATTTCCGGGCTCTCATTTGGTTCAAGAATAGATAAAAATCATATGACTTCCTTTTTGATGATCTTTCTAGCCACCCTAAACATTTTATACAAAGCATTTTGATGTTATCGTTACCTTCCATGCTCATTGTTAACAATTATACCAAGTGTTTGATGTGAAGGTCACTGGCAATAACTAGCCATTTGTACATAGCCTGGTAATACGGGACCCTTGCAACGCAAGTAGCGAGCTCCGATGCAAGTCCCCGTCTTACCGGTTGCTTCATACCCAGCTCGGCTATAACCTGTTTCTTCCTAGGCCGAGACGGTCCCGTGGCCCCGGGTTGCCGCTCGAAGAAACCATCGCCCTTGTCGACAAGTTGTCCAAGACCGTAATCGATTCATTTACTTGTTTGTTTTGCAGGCTTGTAATAATTCTATCTCTTTTCTACGCAACACATCTTTTTCTCCTCTAACCCATAGGACTTGTATTCTTTAAGCAATTCATTCAATTACGATATCATTACCTGAGTTCACATTTTGAAATAGAGGGTCGAGACGAAGGAGGTCAGCCACTCACCTTGAGTTTTGCTTGAGGCGAGGGACTTGTTGGCTGCGCTAGACGTCGCCTACGCGATCACCTAAAATCGCACAAGCAACCGATTAGAACACTGTATTATGCAAGAGTTCGATAGGAAATGCGAGCTCGAAATGTAAACCATGAAAACCATCGAAAACATTCACGAAAACGCATTCAGAAAACCAAAGCCAAAACCAACGCAAGCGGCGTGAAAGGCAGAGCAACGGGAGGTCTCTCCCGACTCAGCCGCAGAGTCAATCCTCGAGGCGCTACCCGCTGAATGTGGGACTTGGTTCCGAAGAAGCCATTCCATAACGTGGAATGGATCTTAATTCAACCGTTCCCGTTCGATCGATTCGATCGATCCCGACCTATCGGTCCCGACCGAGTCGATAGCGACATTGTTCCTTTCTCGCGCACCCCGTAGACGGACAACGGGGCACGATGTAGGGACGGGGCACTACAACGAAGATCTAAGGGATCTGGGCGAAGGTACCACCACTCTGCCTCAATGGGGATTCCGCTGGTTGCAGAGTATCCGGCCGTCTCATCTGGTATACAGGAATAGGAATCAGTGCTACCTGGAACCATACTTGCCAAGCCGTTTTGCGCGGCAATTTGGTTATGTCCAGATGATGTTGGATAACCCCAGTATTTCTCTGGGGTATATTGGAAGTTTGTTGGATGGTGCACGAGCTTGGCATTACTATAATGCCGGATGTACTGGGGCTCGTTTTACGTTGCCCGTCCCAGATCCGCGGCCGCCCATTCTTTACTCAGCCGCCAAATTTTACTGTGCTATGGCTGCTGCGCCCTCCGGATATGACAGGGAGACCAGTCTTATTGCAGGCACCCAGTTAGCGATGACCGGAAACGTGCCGGTGAAGGCCCGATCGCATCGTCCGTCAGGGATAGGTCAACGGAGTGCCCCTTCCGCCTCTCAAGCAGAACCCTTGGGCGATCGATCAAAGCGATGTGCAGACGAAGGGATTGAATCTCCTGTACCGAAGAAGCAGAAGAAGGCGTCGTCACCGACGGCGTCATCGGATTCAACGTCCGCAGAGGTAAAGGCGTCCCACATAATCTGATTTTGGTTCCACTATTTACGAGGCTTCATCTTCTCTTGTAGGAACCGTTAAAAAGAAAACCTCGCACCCCAAAGTCAGGTGGGAGCAGGCGAGAAGGAATGGCGGGCTCGTCTGAAGTGCGTATCCCGCCGACCATGATGTCTCCCATGGAGGAAGATCCGGAGGATGCTGTTGACGTGGAGATTCCGGTATCCCCAGATTACGTCAGGAGGAAAACTGAGGATGCAGCAGCTTCCGAGACGGCAAAGGCCAGAACGGAAGCTTCAAGTGCCGAAGGTTTAACAAGCACGCCATTTCCTGGTGGTGAAGAAGAATGGAGTTCGTCGTCTTCCGATGACGTTGCTCCAGAGCTGCAAGAGCCTGTTGCGAAGGCAACAGAAGTAGTTGAGACAGAGGAGAGGGTTGAATCCCCTCTTTATCATGATGAGGGGAGGTCGGCTGCATCATTGCCGAGTCCCACTCCGGCTTCAACCGTGGAAGTTGAGGCGGCTACCACTCAGGAGGTAGCGACAGATTCTGTCCCTGTTGAGGGACTCGATGATGAGACCCGTCTGCCAGTCAAGACTGCTGCGACGGGTCAAGAGACAAGTGATAATCTTCCTATTCCGCCAAGGGAGGTGCCAACCGTTGAGAGGACGTTGGGGATAGAAGAGGTGGCCGTTGACATCGGTGGTTCCTCCGGACTTGAGAAGGGTAAGGGTGTAGAACCCTGTGTCGCTCCTTCTACTTGGGGGACCATCTCGACGCCTGTGCCGGCTCCTTCTGTTGCTTCGGCTCCTCGGGCTAGAAGTCCAGCCCCTGTTGATGAAGAGCCCATTGATGCCGAGGTTCAAGCCTCGCTGATTGAGGTTGGCGGATCTTCTTCCGGTCCGCAAACTGTAGTAGCTCCTCCAACTCCCGCGATGACGCCGCAGGTCCTGGCGGATGCAGACGAGTATGTAAAATTCCTCGTCGAGGGGGTGTACAAAATGTTGCAGAAGGGTGTATCAGCTGTGATGGATGCCAATGGGAGTTTTGCGACGGCAAAAGCTCTGGCAATGCCCTGCATCGAGCTGATTCGTATTCACCAAGGCCACGACCATATGGCCGAAATTCTGGAGGCTTCGGTGATTGAGCTGGATGAGCGGCTCGCGGAACTTCAACGCATCCAGCGAAACGACCTCTCTGTCCTGATAGATGCGGAGAAGGGAAAGCTGATCGCCGAGATCGAGTCTTCATACCAGGCCACCGTGGGCGTTTGGGAGCACGAGGTGGCCGAGACTGAGGCTGCGGTAGAGCAGTTGTCTCAGTCCATGAAGACGACGGTGGAAACTCGAGCTGCATTGGAAGCTAATATCGAGGATATCGACACCCAGATGCGCCGCCTCGAAGACCAACGGGCCCGACTCCAGTTAGAGGTCGAGCGTGTCCGGGCTGAACATGCAGCATTTAAGAAGGATGAGGCGACCTTTACTCAGCGGACTCTTGCCTTGGCGCAGCAACGACAACAGCTTGATGAGAAGCATGCAAGTGATACTTCCGCTGGGGCCGTTGAATTGATGCGCAAAGAAGCAGAGCTACGAGTCCTGGCGACGGTGGAGGCCCACGCAGTTGACTTAAAGCTTCGAGTCAGGGAGCTCTCAGCCCATCCTGGGGAGATTCAGGGACCATAGCTTTTTCCCTTTTTCTTTTGTGTTCTTTTGCAACCCTTACTGGGGGGTGATGTAGTTTCTTGTACTCCTTTTTCAGAAGAATAAAGAAGTCTACAACCTTTTTTTGTGATGTGTTCATCTTTTGTTGTCATGAACTTGATGATTTGTGTGGACCTATTATCTTTTGCGCACCTTGGTTTTTAGGTACAGATAATAAGTTTGAAGGAACCATTATGTTTGCTCAGAGGTAATGTGGACATGGCAATCATTGGGTTCGAAATGATAGAATCTCCCTACTCAGAGGTATTATGGACGTGGTAGGAATGATCTTGGGGGATACGCTGAACAACTCAGAGGTTATATGGACGTGGAAGTTCTGCGATCAATGTACAATAACGCAGGGGTTGTTTGTACAAGATGTTTACTCAGAGGTAATGTGGACGTAGTAAACATGGAGGGTAGCGTAGGCTTACGAAGTGTAAGATTCTGCTTTGTAGGGTGTAGAGAGACAACTCAGAGGTATTATGGACGTGGTTATCTTTCTACTGGAAGATGCCACGGAACAGCTGGGTTCCGGAGGCGTATGAGTTTGTGGAAAGAGGTTGTTTGAGGAAGTACATGTCTGGAGGATGTCAAGAATAGTACTTCTTTAGGAACTTGTCGTTGATGGGCATCATGAACAAGTCCCCATTGGGTTTGGCGAGGCGGTAAGCACCGTTTGAGTATACCGTCTCCATGATGAAAGGTCCTTCCCACTTGGGCTCGAACTTTCCTGGTGTCTTGTGGGTCAAAACCATTGGTCTTCTGACTGCTAAAACCAGGTCACCAACCTGGAAAGTCCTCTTTTTGACCTTTTTGTTGAAAGCCTGTGATATACGGGCTTGGTAGAGCTCGATGCGTTGTTGAGCTAAGAGACGCTTTTCGTCAAGTGCCTCCAGTTCCCGCAGACGACGACGTTGATTGTCCTCTTCTGTGAGTTCGTTTGTGATTGCTACGCGGAGCGAAGGTATCTGTATCTCGAGAGACAGTACTGCTTCGCTCCCGTAGACCAGGAAGAGTGGAGTGTTGCCTGTTGGGGTCCGTACCGTTGTGCGGTAGGCCCAAAGGCATTCGCCAAGCTTTTCGTCCCAGTCGCGTTTGTTGGATGACACGACCTTTTTGAGTAGCCTAACGATAGTTTTGTTGAATGCCTCAGCCAATCCGTTTGCTGCCGGATTGTAGGCGGTTGAGGCCACGTTCTGAATGCGATTCTTGTCACAGAACCTGCTGAAAATGTGGCTGATGAACTGAGGACCATTGTCATGGATGATCCGCCGGGGTACTCCGAAACGGTAAATGACATGGTGTTTGATAAAGCTGACCACCCTGGAGCTTTTTACTTCTGCTAGTGGAACTGCTTCCGCCCATTTGGAGAAGTAGTCGGTGATGGCCAGGATGAAACGGTGTCCTCTCGATGAAGGAGGGATGATTGGCCCTACAATGTCCATGCCCCAGGCTTCGAAGGGCCAGGAGGCGACTGTAGGATGTAGCGGCTCCGATGGTGTATGTATGAAGTCTGCATGAAGTTGGCACGCGTGGCACTTCTTGGCATATTCGACAGCATCGGCAACCATGGTTGGCCAGTAGTAGCCCATACGTCGCAGTCGATCTTGCAACTTGGGACCGGGTTGATGAGCTCCACAAGTTCCGTCATGAGCTTCTTGAAGAGCTTCGGCTGCTTCTTCGTTGGACAGGCATCGAAGGAGGAGCCTATCGAAGGAGCGTCGGTACAGCGTTTTGGTAGCCGTATCGTAGTAGAATCGAAGAGAGCGTCTCCTGACTGAGACGGCTTCCTTCGGGTCCTCTGGAAGGATTCCGTAGATAGCGAAGTCGATGAACGGGAACCTCCAGTCTCGGACATTAACACCAGTGTTTGTCGGCATGGCGTGAGCCACCCGCAAGCATAGGTTGTTTCTGGGACAAATCAGATCTCGTCCTGTTACCGTGATATAGTGTTGAGTCCCAAAGGGCGCTGCTAATGAGGCTGCGAGGCCGGCCAGAGCATCGACCTCCAAGTTTTGTAAACGGGGGACATGTTCAATGAAGAACCCGGTGAAGGTTGAAATGATGTTCAACGTGACTTCATGATAAGGGATTAAGTCTTCATGGCGAACTTCGTATTATCCCCGAACCTGGTTTACGACGAGTTTTGAGTCGCCGTAAGCTTCCAGATGGTCGACCCCCAGCTGTTGTGCGAGCTGGAGTCCCATGACGAGTGCGTTGTACTCGGCAACGTTGTTGGAGCACGGCTTCGAAAGAGCGTACGCACGCTGGATGACCAGCTGATCGGAGGAGACTAAGACTACCCCCACTCCTGCGATGATTTGGCCTTTGGGGCCTATTCTCGAAGCGCCATCGAAGAACATCCGCCAAACGGAGCTTCCTTCGGTGACGTTGGATTCTTGGACCTCATCCGGGATATCTTCATAGAGTTTTGAGGATTCTGGGATGGGGTGCGCAGCTAAAAAGTCAGCCAGAGCTTGACCCTTAACAGCTTTTTGCGGCACAAACACCAGGTTGTACGGTGTTAGCAAGATCGCCCATGTAGCCAGCCGGGAGTTCAATGATCCTGGCTTCGTCATGAGGACTCTGAGCGGATTGACTCGGGAAATAAATTGTCTGACCCGAGACATAATGACGAGTCTTCTGGATGGCAAATACCAAAGCCAAGCACTCCTTTTCGACGGGGTTGTACCGGTGTTCGGCCCCGATGAGTGTTCGACTGAGGTAGTAGATTGCTTGCTCGTAGCCTGTATCGCTGTTTTGAGCCAGCAGAGCGCCAAGAGAATGATCCATGGCACGGACGTAGAGGAGAAATGGTTTGCCGGTGACTGGCGCTACCAGGACTGGCGGGCTTGTCAAGTAGGCTTTGATGTCGTCGAAAGCCTTCTGGCACTCCTCTGTCCAGACATAAGAGACTCCCTTCTTCATGAGCTGAGTGAAGGGTTGACATTTACCGAAAAGGTTTGCTATGAACCTCCGGATATATGCCAGACGTCCCTGTAGGCCTCGAAGTTCTCGAAGGTTCTTCAGAGGGTCCATGTTGAGGATGGCTTTGGTCTTCTCAGGATCAACATGAATGCCTTTCGCTGTGATGACGAAGCCCAAGAATTTGCCGCTAGAAACCCCCAAAAAGGATTTAGCGGGGTTCATTTTGAGTTGATGCGCCCGCATGAGATCGAAGACCGTCTTCAGGTCCTGTAGGTGATCTCTTTTGAGGCGGCTTTTGACTGCGATGTCGTCAACATAGCATTCGACTGTCTTGCGAAGATGTTGACGGAAGATGGTGCTCATAGCTCGCTGGTACGTTGCACCGGCATTCTTCAAGCCGAAGGGCATTAATGTGTAGCAGAAAACACCCTTTGGAGTCCTGAATGACGTGTGTTTTGCGTCATCGGGAAACATCTTGATTTGATTGTAGCCTGAATACCCGTCCATGAAGGACATGTGCTCAAAGCCACATGTGTTGTCGATCATCACATCAGTGATTGGAAGCGGGAATTCGTCCTTCGGGCAAGCAGAGTTAAGATCCCTGAAGTCGATACAGACTCGTATCTTCCCGTTCTTCTTGGTGACAGGAACGATGTTGGCTACCCAATCCGGGTGTTGTTCCTCACGGATGAAGCCGCTAGTCAAGAGTTTGTCTACCTCCTGATCGATGGCATTCATGATGTCCGGACGGAAGCGTCGCTGCTGTTGTTTGATAGGTTTGGCATCAGGTAAGATGTTCAACCTATGCATTGCGATCTATGGATCGAGTCCCGGCATGTCTTCATAGCTCCAGGCGAAGACGTCGATATACTCTTTAGCCAGTTGGATTAAAGATTCTCGATCTTCTCCTTCTAGGCTTTTACTGATGAAGATGGGTTTGGAAGAAGACCCCTCCCCGAGGTCGATTTGCTCGACTTCGTCTTCGGTGGGAGGTTCACGAAGCTCAAAACGAGATTCCCATTGTTCCCCTAAGCGTTGGGCCCAGGGTTCTTCTTCGAAGGGTTCTGGCGCTTGGTCTTCGCCTTCACCTTTTTGAGGTTGTGCTGACGTCATGTTAGCTGACAGCACTTTCTTGAAGACTGATCCGATACTGGTATCGGAATCCCAAGTCGATGCTTCGGACGAGTGGGAATGTTCTATGTCTTCTGCATCTGAACTCTCTGGGGTTGATGGCGGCGTGACATAGCCTAACCCTCGTCCAGTCCGATTATAATAGTCCTGTGGCTTTCCATTGGGCATCGAAAGCCGGACAGGAAGATGCCGACCCTTGCCGTAGTTTAAGCCTTTGTTGCTTTTCAGGTCATAGCCCATCTTTTGGATGATGTGCTTAGCCGCATCCGTGTACCGATAGACTTGTACTCTGCCGGTATCAGGTTCGGGCTCGATTGATGGGAGGTCCCGATGACGCTCGACTTTGCCCGAGATGATGGTGCCTTGGTCTCGGCTCCGTGGAGGGACTATGAAGACTCCTTGAGACGGGACTACTCGATTATGGTAGACGGTCGTTATTTGTGTTTGCAACGACCGTAGAGCGTTGTCTAATGTATACATGGCATTCCAGTGTGGAAGACAAGAATAATTAAAAGACACTCTATTATTGATAAAATACGAGATCTTATCCCGTGGGATTACATTGTCAAAGGAGGGTGCCTCTACGTCAGCCGAGATATAATCACCAAGCTCCTCGTCTGTAAGAACTAGGGGCGGACTAGGAGAGTCCAACACAGCTTTGGGGTCTGAGAGGGTTATATGAGCCTTCTCTGACACCTTGGATGACTGCGGCGGCTTGCCCTTGAGACGCACCTTGAGAGGCGCCTCGGTTGCGCCTCCGGTGAGTGGTGCCTTCCCTTGTAATTTTGCCACCAGGGGAGCCGATGTTTGAGGTGGCTTTTCCTTGAGGCGTATCTTCAGGGGTGCTTCGCGAGCCGGCGCTTTCCCTGATAGCTTGATGCTCATTGGAGGCGCCTTCTGGGGTGGTTTCCCCTTTAGTCGAATTTTCAAGGGGGCGTCGGGAGTCGTCTCAGGCTCCATGTCCGGCTCTGTTGCCGTCTCTGCCTCATCATCAGCGTCGTTGGCTTCCTCCTCGTCAATGGGCTTGTACAAATCGGAATCGGTGAAGTAGGCTTCAATTCCTTTGAAAGGATCGATGTCTGCAAACTCCGTCCGGATGACGCCATTGGTGGATACATACTTCATGCACTGGTGGAGCGTGCAGGGCACCACCATGTACTCATGCAGCCATGGTCGACCGAGCAGGATGTTGTAGTTGACCTCGGCATCTACTACATAACAAGTCACCTCAGTTTTGAGGCTGCCAATGTGACACTTCAGTCGGATCTTGCCCAATGGCTCGCTCTTGCTAGCATTGAAGCCACTGATGGTTGTATTGGAGGGTACCAGCCGGTACATCGGGATCCCCAGCTTTGATAGCAGCGCCTTCGGAATGATGCTTAGGGAAGACCCAGGATCGATCTGAATCCGGCTCACCTTGACCGAGCCAATGTACCCTGTATAATACAGCGGTCGGTTATGTCGGTGATGCTTGAGCAGCATGTCTTGTTGGGTGAAAGTTATGTTTGGGATAACTTCATCCGCACAATGACAGTACGCACAAGTAGTTGGGAGGTCTTCAGGCTGCTTGATCTGACTGAGAAAGGATTCAGCGTCCTTCAGAGCTTCGCAGAGAGCTTCTCGGGAATCTTTAGAAAGATGCAGGAGCTCGAACAAAGACATGCGCGCAGGTGTACTGGCTAATTGTGCCAGAATGTCGAAGTTGTGAGGCTTGGACAGCCCCGAAGCATTCTCCTTTCGTAGAGGTCTGTCAAAACGGGCCTCCACCTGCTTCTGCTTATTGGCTGCTGAGGGCTTAGATGGACCCTCTTCAGGGATGGTGCTAGGAGGCACCACCTCGGCGGCGGCTTCGCCGAATTGGGAGCTCTGTTGTGCACGTGTTTGCACTGGAAGTGCCTCTTCTGTTGAAGAAGAGACTGTGCGACAAGACATGATCTTCCTGCCTTTTGATTTGGAGGTAGGGCGTACCTCCGATTGAGTCACCTCGGAGATGAGGTCGGGGTGAACCCAGAGGACCTCTCCTCGAGATGTAGTGAGCGGGGTGAGTCCACTCACATTGTCACGAGTAGGTGGTAAGTTTACCACCTCCATTGTCGCCTTAGGGATGGGGACGACGCCATCTTGTGTGGTAGTTGGCGGCAAGGTGCCGAACTGAAGTGAAACCACATTGGCCGACACCGTCTTCTCTTCATAGTCGACGGAGATTACATCCGCATTGATCATGCGCTGGATGTAATTCTTGAGGACGTAGCAGTCCTTGGTCGGGTGTCCGACAAACCGATGGTAGTGACAGTACCTTGGGTTGTCCACTTTCCCAACTTCATCGGGCCGCTTTGGGTCTGGTAGCTTGATCTTGTCACCCTGCTTCAGTATCTCGAAAAGTTGCAGGGTGTCGTCATCATTGAATGAATAAACCTCCTTGGGTCTCGGTGCCAGTGGAGGCTTCTGAGTAGGCGCAGATGCGCCTTTTGAGGCATTAACAGTTAATGCCTGTTTCCCCTTTGCTTCTCGTCCGGAGCTGTTAGTTGCGGACTTTTTTCCCTTATCGTCAAAGGCGGGGAAGCTGACACCCAGAAGACGTGCATTGGCCGCCTTCTTTTCTGCAGCTTCAGCTTCGATGATCAGGAAGCTCCAGTCAGGAGGGGGAGTAGAGTTGAGCCAGAGCTTTACTGCAGGCAACATGTTCATGCTGCAAGCGGAGAGGAGCGCATGTTCTGGCATGCCTGGAGGTAGCCTGAAGCAAGCCTGTCGGAAGCGTTCGATGAACGCCCGAACCGTTTCCTTCTCCTTCTGACGTATCTCTATGAGAGACGCCATCGTCATGTCCTTCCCGCCGTCGTAGAAGCGGTCGAGGAAAAGGCGCGTCAGGTCGTCGAAGGACGATATGGAATTATCGGGGAGACTGCAGTACCAGTCATACGCCACCCCTTTTAGGGCCCCAACAAAGATGCTGGTGAGGAGCGCATCCTCCTTTGGAAGATGCCCCGTTTGCGACTGGAAATATGTCAGGTACCGACGTGGAGAGTCCTTCCCGTCGTACGGCGTGAGTGTTTGTGGTTTATATTTTGGAAGATAAACCACCTTGTTCCATTCGAGGGGATAAGGCTGGGGAATGCCCATCTTCTGGCGCTCCTCTTGCCTGTTTTTGGACTCGAAGCGCTCCAGCAAGTCCTTGATCATTTCGACCACATCCTCCGTGGAGCTAGGAGTCGGGGAAGGTGGTACTACCTGGAGTGGAGCGCTTGAGGGCTCCGACGTCCGGGGTGCTTCTGTATCTGAGGGTGCCCGTTGAAGGGGTACACTCGACTCCCCATTAGCTCCTGGGTCAGGACCAGTTGAAGGTGTCCTGATCAAGGCCGACCGCATCTCAAACACTGCTTGAGTCAGTGCTTGCAATGAGGCAGAGAGGGTTTTGAGTCCTCCCTCCAATGAGTCTATGCGCTGGACTATGTCCTGTGATGGCGCATCAGACTCGACATCATCCCCAGCCATGTATACTGTCCTAACACGGCCAGGAGTAGATGGATTGGTTGAGGCTTCGCTTTCGGCCTCACTCTCATGCGGGGGAGTCACTTCTCCTGGTGTTGGGCCACCCCCAGCCACATTCTGGAGTTCATCTTCAACAGGCGCATCTGCAAGGGTCTGCTTGCCCTCAGCTCCGTCTTGAAGGACCTCTTCGTTTCCAGAACTACCCCCGGCAGTGTCCTGGAGGACATCCTCATTTTGAGGGGCTTCAGGGAGAGTAATTTCGCCTTGATGATGAAGATCCGCCGCAGCTGTGCTTTGGACATCTTCGTCTTCGGAAGGAGGCTCAACAAGGGTCTGGCTACCCCCAGCTTCCTCCGAGGACTTCTTCCTCGACCGAGTGCCTTCAAACACTCCAGAGGTCGAGACAGCTGCCTTGGTTTTCCTCGGCTGGCTTTTGGATGAAGACGAGGAATTGGCAGTCGTCTTCCGGATTGATGAGGAGTTGGAGACCACGTTACATGAAGCGACCTTTGGCTCCTCTTCAGCTGACACCTTCGTCCCAAGGCGACGTCGAAGAGGTGTCGATGATTGTAGTCGTTGGAAGACCGACTGTCTTGGTGGAGCTGCCGCCTTGCAACAGCAGTTGATGGTGACACCGCACAAGTATGCCCCGTAAGAGGCGCATCGTGCTTGTTGGTCGACTCTCCTGACCGGCGCTTGTGAGTGATCACGTTGCGCAGGTCGTTGGAGGAGAGTGGTACCTTCACACCCCCTTCAGACGTATGGCAAGGCCAAACGCCGGGGTGGTCAGGTGAGTGCTGCGCCCCCTGATCTAATACCAAGCAGGCATCACGATCAGTAGTGGGAGAACCACAACATTTGAAGTGACTTGAACGGACCTCAAACGCACAACCAGAGGAGGCGCGGGAGTTCAAGACCACTGAGTTTGCCTCTCTCGACTTGGTTGTACACGCAGTAGATGCGCCCAAGCGAGATGAGGGCTTTGAAGATCGACTCGTTGTTGGTGCAGGAGCACTTGAGTCAACCTTGTACAGCTTGCCATCGGCAGCGCGCGTGATGACGAGCGCGTGCCTCTGGCCAGCTGCTGGCATAGCACGTTTGTGGCGCATGGCCCGTGCCGCCTTAGATTTCTTCGTACCAGCCCGCTGGGGCGCATAGTACTCAGCATCCAAATTCTTCTCGCCATTACAGCGAGTGAGTCTGTCAAAGACAGAGGCTTTCTGTGGCGCATCAGAGGTGATGCGCGGGGCATTGGCTGCGCCCCTGCTCCGTCGACGTATCTTCCTCGCCTGAGAGGGAGATAGCTGGGGAACGTGGTCGGCCGCACGCTTCCCCAAGAGATGCGCTGCATCGGCAGGCGCACCTTGGTTGCTGAGAACGTCAGCAGGAAGGGAAGGCTGGATTGCTGCATCCCCTTCAGTGGTGGTGCCCGAGGCGTCGACCTTGCGCACCCAGGCCGTGCGGATCTTCTTCGGCTTTGGTAGCCGCTTCGAAGGACTCGCACTTCCTTCAGAAATGAACTCCTCGTACGCCTGTTGATTGAGGCGCACGACCAGCGTCTTGTGGGAGGAGCCCACCTTCACGTCGTCGGCCTGTGACACGACTTTCTCGGAAGAGGAGAAAGAAGTCCCCAGCAGAGTCGCCAGCTTGTTTGCCATTAAAATTGTTTGATTGAAAACTTTAATACAAACAGAACATTGTTACAATGTAGGACTTAGATGTAGTCCTAGGAGTACACTTTTGTTTAAGCTGGGTCCTTAGTGCCAATGGAGCGAGTGGTAATGCGTTGACTCCGTTGACGGGCTGACGACGGTTATCGGTTCTCTGAAGGTGTGGATTGCTCTGGGCGCTGGAGCTTGCTGAGAGGAGGAAGACGTTGAATGTCTGTATCTGCCTCTCTGGTGATTCCTCGTATGTTCGTTGTAGATTCTGTGTGTGTGTGTGAAGGAGAAGATCCCTCAATTTATAGTTTTGCAGGCTGGCTGCTCATGTGCGCATGTAGGATGCGCCGGTGTGTGGGAACGCCACGTGGAAGTTGCTGATGGAGGCGCATAGATGATGCGCCCTGATTGAGGGGGAGAACTCTTCATACTGCTGTTGTGAGCCGGCACGTAGCAGAGGAGAAGATCTTTCTGTTGCTGAAATCTTGGACGAGTTGAGTCAAAGGACACGTGTCATCGACCCATGGCTCGAAGATCTCGGATTTGGGGGGGGGCAGTGATCTGGTGAGCTGCACCTTGGATCTGGGCGCAGGAGGAGGCTGCGGCTTATAACCTTTAGGAGTTACAAACCATTTAGGGCGCATGGCTTTTGAGGCGCATGCAGGTGACCTTCCTTCTGTCTTTCGGGATCAGAGATCAGTCTGGGGCGCATGGCTTTTGAGGCGCATGCAAAGCTTCAACTGGAGACTCTTCTTCTGTCTTTAGGGATCAGTGAAGGGTCTGAGGCGCATGGCTTTTGAGGCGCATGCTGGTTTGGACGCATGGCCGTAGAGGCGCGTGCGGATGGCCACGTGGCAGTAGCCGTCGGAATAGAGTCATGATGATGCTGACATTGCCGACGCTTCGTTCTCTGAAAAAGCTGTCAACTGTTCAGACTTTGGGAAGCGTGCTGCCAACTCTGGTGTCAGTTCAGCATTTAATGTTTGTGATGTTCGATGGACAGCTGAGTGGGCACATTGGTTGGTGTTCCACTTGGCATGGAGATGTGAGGGAGGGCGCATCCTCTGTGATGCGCCGGGTACTGTAGGACGCGTCTGTGTGATGCGCCTGATGCTGGAGGGCACGTCCGTGTGATGCGCTGTTTGGCTGGCGCATCTGACATGTCCTTTAATGACGCGGCTGTCTCGCTCCTCGAGTGCTATAAATAGCGGTTTGGCTGAATTCGAGGCGTCCGGTTCATCCATTTAATGCAAATTCATTGCACAGAATTCGGAGAGTCATCCACTTGGCACGTGGGTTTGATTTGCCCGGCCTATAAATAGTAGCATGGAGAGAAGGTTTGCTCCTCATTCCCTCACGTACTTCCAACATGAACTTGGATATGCATTCTGTTGACGAAGTGCTCCCGAGGGTAAAGATGAGACGTCGTGTTGTCTTCGATGCACTTGAAGGTGACTGTTACATCCAAAAGACGGAGTCGAGGGCTTCTGAGGCAGACGGAAGGTGCCTGTTGCATCCAAAGATAAGGATGTTCGGGCCTCGTCTCCGTTGTTCCGGAAGAGCCGTAGATCGGAATGGTGGTGCTAGGCTCTCTCTTCCTTCAAAGTGGGTGCCGCCCACTTTGATTGTGTTGAAAGCTCCTTGTGCCATGATTTCGATCACGGTCTTCCTTGGTCTTTGGAGGCTCTTTCGAAGCCTCCCCTGGCCACAGCATTTGCGGTGCTCTTCTCTTCCTTGGTTCCAGCCAGAGGGTTAAATGCTTTGCTTGGCGAAGCACTTATCAGGCGAGCCTGGCTGGAAGAGCGGCACATAACTGGGCTCTGCTCGGCCAGGTGAGCCTGGTTGGAAGAGTTGCTCATAACTGAGCTGCTGAAGGGATACACATAACTGAGCTGGATGCACATAACTGAGCTGCTGAAGAGATGCTAGGATGCGCCTGGCTGGAGGCGCATGACATCTGCTGCGCCTGAATGGCAGCGCATGGTGACTGCTGCGTCTATCGGAAGGCGCATGGTGGTTGCTGCGCCTATCTGGAAGGCGCATGGTGGCTGTTGGCTGTAGATCTAGGATCCTTCCTTTGTAGAAATTCTCCTTTGTACAACCTTTTCTAGACATGTAATAGACTTTTATATATATAAATAAAAAGTCCTTCTTCGGATGTCTATGGCTTATTTGATTAGCTGTCTGAGTTCTGGCGCATATAATGCCTGGCGCATGGGCTTTCTGGTTGTGAAATTCTATGCTTCTACAATGTCAACAAATCTGGTTGATCTTGGGAGGCAGCCTCTAGGTCGTGCAATATTTGAGTGGCTGAAGACGATCCGACCGTCACATTTGGTTTACAGATTTGAAGAGGAATGTTACTTGGAACCTTATCTTCCCAGCCGTTTTGCGCGGCAATTCGGCTATGACCAATTCCACGTAGGCAATGCTATAACTTGCCTGCAAGGAAAAGGTTATCTGATTGATGGCGCCAGGGCTTGGGCTTATTATAACGCTCGAGACACAAGAGCAATGTTTTCGATGCCGACCAAGAGCGATCACGACCCCCGGATGTTATACACATGTTCGTTTTTTTATACAGCAGCGAATACATTCACCGAGAACTTCAGCCTTGTAGATAGATTCGCGACAGCGACGCGATTGAAAAAGGGAGCAACTGTTATATCAGCTCCAGGTAATGACGAAGAGCATGAACCAGTGGATGACCCGTTGGAAGCCTCAAGGGAAGCTAACTTCCCCGAGGAAGTCAACGAACCATTACGAATTTCCTTGAAAGTTGTCAAGTCTCCAGCCAAGGAGAGAAAAAGAAGGATTGACGAACCTTCTTCTCCGGTTGCAAAGAAGAAGCTTATCCTAGATCCATCAGAGAAGGTCACCACCAGGTCACAATCTCGGTAACTGGCCGAGTCGACCCAAAGAGAAGAAGCGACTACACCGACTTCTCTTCCAAGGCAGGTCGATGTAGTAGATGTAGAGAGTCCAGAGAGACCTCTACATCCAGAAGAAGAAAGAGGGTGGTCACTCCTCCGAGACAAATCGTGTCCTCGGTGGTGGCTAGTGCTGTTGCTGGAATCACCATGTCATCCCCTACACCTGCCCCCAAGCCTAGGCAGGAAACTCCTAGTCCAGAGCAGAGGGACGAGGTTGAGCAGAGGGATGAGGCTGAAGCTGAACAGAGGGATGAGGCTGAAGCTGAGCAGAGGGATGATGAAATTTTACGATCTCCTTCTCTTGCGGTGGAAGCTACTCAGCTTCCTGCTACACCAGGAACACTCCGTGAAGAAGAAGATCGTTTAATGATTGATGCTCTAAACGATTGTGACTTCGGTCTGCAAGACGATGTCAATCAAGCCACCACCGCAACTGCTAGCGAGGAAGCACCAGAAGATAGTATAAGCAATGAAGATACATCAATAGAAGCTGTTGATGATACTTTAAATCCAGAAGAGGACGCTGATGTCCATATATCTCCCGAACCTGTTGATGACACACTGGATCCTGAAAAGGATATTGAGATGCATGTGTCTCCAGAAAAGATTGCGGGTGAAGAAGTAGCACCGGAGAAAACTACTACTGCCGATCCCAAAGGTATTGAATGAGATTATCAATTTTCTTTTCATAGATTAAATGGCTGACATCTCTATTTTTAATCCATACAGAAATCGAATCATCTCCAATTCCTCCTCTGTGCACAGATATAGTACCAATAGCGGCAATAGCTAGTAGTAGCCGACCTTTTTCGGGTGGCTCCGAGGCAGGTAGTAGCCAGGCAGTGATGTCTGAGGCTACTTCTGCACAGTTGGAATCTGTGCCAGCAGACGACAGACCTGTTACTGGACTAAGCCATGGTAAGATTGCTTTTACTTTTGATCCTCTTCGATTAGTTGTTAACGACAACAACAAAATGATAATGTTCATTTGGTTTGCAGAAGAACATCTGGGAGGAGTAGCCACCTCAACCATGGCTCCCTTATCTAAAGAGCCCTCCACTAACGTGCAAGAAGTTGTACGTCCATCTGTACAGGCGCCTACTGCTTCATCGTCAATAGGAGTAGCTGCTACGCCTGGGGCCCTGGCTACTAACCAATTTATCATAAACTCCTACACCAAACTCTTCTTTACATCATTGGGACCCTTAGTAGATAGGGTGGTAGAGAAAGAAGAAGCTGGTTTTTCCACAGTTAGAGGTCCAACCTCTTATCTAGTCAATGCCATCCGCAGTCAAGGCAACGAAGCTCAGGCTATTTTTCTTGATCATATACTGGATGAGTTGGAGGCATCAGTCAGGACCTACAAAGAGCTTAATAGGGGGAAGTGGAACCCTTGGTGCAGGCCGAATTTGAAAAGATGTCTCAAGAGGCTGCGGTAGCGAAAGTTAATTTCCAAGTTCTCATGGATACTTTCACTACTAAGTCCGCTGAGTATAATTCCCAAATAGAAATAGTGGCATCTGTTGCTGAAGAGAAGGAAAGGAGAGTTGCTGAGCTGCAAGCGAAATCTGCCCGCCTTCAGGAAGAGTTAAGACTTGTTCAAATTGCTCTGGAGTATGAGGCCATCCAACATCAGGATGTAGTTCAACAACTGGGTGTTCTGACTCAAGAAAGAGATGAGTATGTTGCAACTTATCAAGCTGAAATCTCTCGCAAACTAGTAACCATGCCGTCTTTTGACGATAAGTCTGGGATGGAGGAAGCTAGAAAGCGAGTGGTGGACTCTCGTGAGGAGCGACTGCAATATTTAAAGCAGCAGATGACTAGCTTGATGACTCCGTCGGCCGAATAGAAAGACTCTTTGTATCTTCTTGTTTTGTGATATGTATCTTCGTAATGTCTTTCAATTTTGATCAATAAAAAGCCATTTTTTTGTGGCTCTATTATTTATTGCATATCTTATTCAGATATAAATAATAGCGATAGAAAATATATTCAGAGGTGCAGGACATGATATATTTCTTAATTTTTAGAAAATAATTATATTCAATATATCTGCTCAGAGGTAATATGAACATGGCAGGATATAATTTGTTGAATATCATTATTTCAATAGACAACTTAATCAAAGATGATAAATTGCTAGTGTGAATGGATGGATGAATGAACGAAAATGAATCATCAAAATGTGTGAACGAAATAAATCGTCGGGGTGAACAGATGAACCGTCAAGTGAATTGAATGAACAGATAAACTGTCGGATGAATGGAATGAATGGGCGAACCGTCGAATGAATGTAATGAACGGATGAACCGTCGAATGAATATGATGAACAGGAGAACCGTCAAATGGATGGAATGAACGGATGAACCGTCGGATGAATGGAATGAATGAATGAACCGTCGGATGAATGTGATGAACGGGTGAACCGTCAGATGAATGGAATAAACGGGTGAACCGTCGAATGAATGTGATGAACGGATGAACCGTCGAATGAATATGATGAATGGGTGAACTGACAAATGGATGGAATGAACGGATGAACCATCGGATGAATGGAATGAACGGATGAACCGTCGGATGAATGTGATGAACGGGTGAAGCGTCGGATGAATGGAATGAACGGGTGAACCGCCGAATGAATGTAATGAACGGATGAACTGTCGAATGAATATGATGAACGGGTGAACCGTCAAATGGATGGAATGAACGGATGAACCGTCGGATAAATGGAATGAACGGATGAACCGTCGGATGAATGTGATGAACGGGTGAACCGTCAAATGGATGGAATGAACGGGTGAACCGTTGTTTTCAAGAATCTCTGTCTATAAATAAAACAAAAATTTGGATGGAACGACCACTTTCACTTTTCAACACAAAAATGTCGTCTGGAGATGCATCCAAGAAGGCTGAGATCACCCCGAAGGTCGAACGCTCGGAGGAACATCCTGCCGATACAAGCCAGCCAAAGCGGATAGAAACGAGTGAAGGTTCGTCTGTACCCAAGCCAACAAGGGACATCTTGGACTTTTTTCTTGAACCAGGGACGATGGAAGAAGAAGAGGCCATGAGGATGGCTGCTTGCAAGTTCCTAGTGGGTTCGAGCAAGGATGTTCTCAGCTCTTTCGCTGACCATGTCTTCGATAAGGATGGCAGTGGCCCGCGTCCCGATTTTGAGAAGGATGATAGTGACCTTCCTTGATATTATGTACTATCATTCATGATGAAATAAAATCAAATTTTATTTATGAACTTGTCTGATGATTACAAGCACTCTTTTACATTTATACATAATACTTTTTGAGGAATTTGCCATTGATGGGTATCATTGCAACTCGACCATCCAATTCTGTGAGTTGGTAGGCTCCAATTGAGAAGACTTTGCTTACGATATATGGACCTTCCCACTTTGCATCGAATTTACCTTTGCTCGAATGAGTCATAGTCATGTGACGTTTGACTGTTAGAACGAGCTCTCCTTTCTGAAAGGCTCTGACTTTAACTTTGCGGTTGAAAGTCTTCGAGATGCGGGCTTGGTACAACTCAATATGTTATTGAGCCATTAACCGTTTCTCGTCGAGCGCCTCCAATTCTTGAAGTCGAAGGAGATCGTTGTTCTCTGTAGTGAGCTCGTTGGCGATGGCAATCCTTAAGGACGGGATTTGAAGTTCCAAAGGAAGAACAGCTTCACAGCCGTATACTAAAGAAAAGGGTGTACAGCCTGTGGGGTTACGGACCGTAGTACGATAAGCCTAAAGACATTCGCCAAGCTTCTCGTTCCAGTTCCGTTTATTCGTAGATACAAACTTCTTGAGGAGCTTGATAATGGTTTTGTTGAAGGCTTCGGCCAAGCCGTTAGCAGCAGGATTGTAGGCTGTTGAAGCGACATTGTCAATCCGATAATCGTCACAAAACCTTGTGAACTTCTGACTGATGAACTGTGGTCCATTGTCATGAATGATCCTTCGAGGTACACCAAATCTATAAATAACATGGTGTTTGACGAAGTTGATGACGCTGCTGGTTTTGACTTCAGCTAGGGGTATAGCTTCAGCCCATTTGGAGAAGTAATCGGTTATTGCTAGTATGAACCGATGTCCTCTAGACAAAGGAGGATTGATGGGACCTATAATGTCCATACCCCAAGCTTCGAACGGCCAGGAAGCAGCAGCCGGATGCAAAAATTCTGAAGGTTGATGGATGAAATCTGCGTGGATCTGACAAGCTCGACATTTTCTTGCATATTCGATGGCATCTGATACCATAGAGGGCCAGTAGTAACCCATGCGTCGGATGCGATCCTGTAGCTTAGGACCGGGTTGATGTGCTCCACAGACACCATCATGAGCTTCCCGTAATACTTGCTTCGCTTCATCACCAGCGAGACAGCGCAAAAGAAGACCGTCATAAGTCCGCCGATAGAGAGTCTTGGTGGTTTGATTATAGTAAAACCGGAGAGATCGTCGACGAATACTTGTAGCCTCCTTGGGATCTTCAGGGAGTATGTCGTGAACTACGAAATCGATGAAAGGAATTCTCCAATCTTCATTGATAACATTGGCTTCAGTGAAGTTACTGAACTCAATATTACGATTGTTCTCCATGCAAAATAATTCCCGGTTAGAAATAACCACCACCTGCTGTCTTTTGATAGGGATGGCTAAGACTGCTGTAAGATTGGCCAAAGCATCTGCTTCAGTATTGCAAGCTCGACGAACATATTCAATAAAAAAAGCTTTGAATGATGTAGCCATGCTGATTGCTGCTTCATGATAAGGCACTAGATCTTGATGGCGAACTTCATAGGTTCCTCTAACTTGGTTAACAACAAGCTTGGAGTCACCATAGACTTCAAGATACTCGACGTCCAGTTGTTTGGCCAATTGAAGGCCAATGAGTAGAGCATTGTATTCAGCTACTTTATTGGAACAGGGTTCATCTAGGGAATAGGCTCTTTGAATAGTTGACCCATCTGGATAAACTAGGACAACTCTAACTCCTGCGACGATGGCACCATTTGGTTCGATCCTGGATGCACCGTCAAAGAATATACGCCAAGTAGGAAATTCTTCGGAGATCATATTTGATTCCAATATCTCGTTTGGAATTTCGTCATAGAGTTTGGATGTCTCTGGAACAGGATGAGCTGCTAAGAAATTTGCCAGTGCTTGACCTTTAACAGATTTTTGAGGTACATATACCATGTCATACTGGGCTAGCAGAATAGCCCATGTAGCCAGCCAAGAATTGAGTGTGCTAGGCTTCTTCATCAATACCCGAAGAGGATTAACTCGGGATATGACATGAATGGTTTGACCAATGATGTAATGCCTTGTCTTTTGAACAACAAACATAAGAGCTAGGCATTCTTTTTCGACCGGACTATAACGGTGTTCAGCACCAATCATAGTATGACTGAGATAATAGATGGCTTGTTCATGACCTTCTTTGTTCTTTTGGGCAAGTAAAGCACCCAATGAATGATCCATGGCACGGACATACATTAAGAATGGTATACCTGAAATAGGTGGCACCAAGACTGGTAGGTTCATTAGATATTACTTTATATCTTCGAATGCTCGTTGACATTCTTCAGTCCATATGAAAGATACACCCTTCTTCATCAGCTGAGTAAATGGTCTGCAGCGTCTAGACAGATTCGAAATGAACCTCCTGATGTACGCAAGTCGACCTTGGAATCCTCGTAGCTCTTTTAGGTTGCGTGGAGGACGCATCTCTTGAATGGCTTTGATCTTCTCGGGATCCATGTGTATACCCTTAGAGGTAATGACGAAGCCGAGAAACTTACCACTAGAGACACCCAAGAATGACTTGGTGGGATTCATTTTGAGTTGATGTTGACGCATCAGATTGAAGATTGTTCTCAAGTCTTGGATGTGATCTTCCTTTAGACGACTTTTGACAGCAATATCGTCAACGTAGCATTCAACAGTCTTACGAAGATGATCTCGAAAGATGGTACTCATAGCTCGTTGGTAAGTTGCACCAGCGTTCTTGAGACCAAATGGCATTACTGTGTAGCAATAGACTCCGCGAGGAGTGCGGAAAGAAGTATGTTTTTCGTCTTCGGGATTTATCCGAATCTGATTGTATCCTGAGAATCCATCCATAAAGGATATCCGCTCAAACCCACAGGTGTTGTCAATCACGACGTCCGTAATAGGGAGAGGAAATTCATCTTTTGGACAGGCTTCATTAAGATCCCGGAAGTCGATGCAAACTCTAACTTTACCAGTTTTCTTCAAGACTGGAACGACATTGGCTACCCAATCAGGATGTTGTTCTTCTCGAATAAAGCCACAAGCGATGAGCTTCTTAACTTCGTCGTCGATTGCGTCCATCATTTCTGGCTTGAAGCGCCGTTGTTGCTGTTTGACTGGTTTTGCATTAGGCAAGATATTCAATTTGTGAGTAGCAACTTTGGGATCTAGACCTGGCATGTCTTCATAGCTCCATGCAAAGACATCAATGTATTCTAAAATAAGAAGAATTAATTCTTGTTTATCTGCCTCTGGAAGATTCTTACTGATGAATATTGGACGAGGTGATCCACTCTCTCCTACATCAATTTAAACCAATTGATCTTCGGCAGGGGTTCTCGTTGTTCGAATCAGAGTTCCCATTGGGTATCCATTCGTTGAGCCCAAGGATCTGCTTCAAGATTTTCTTCAATATCCTCGTCATGTCCTTCTGGAAGTTCGATGGAAACCATGTTGGAAGATACGATCAGCCGATGAACTTGACCAATGCTGGTATCAGAATACCATGATCTGGAATCAGAAGAGTTAGAGCGCTCCTCACTATCAGATTCGGAGACTGCTGGGGATAACACTGGAGGAGAAACATATCCGAGACCTCTTTTGGTCCTGCTGTAATACATTTCTGACTTTCCTTTCGGGACAGTCGTACGGATAGGAGTTCGTCTACCCTTGCCGTAGTTGAGGCCATTCTTGAAGTCATAACCCATCTTTTGGATGATATCTTTTGATTGTTGACTGTAACGACGAAGTTGGAGATGTCCTGTATCATTACTTTTGCTATCATCCGTATAGCTGAATTTTTTTCTGGTCCTTTACTAAAAAGTATTGGACTCTCGCCTTTCTTTCGAGCAGGAACAATACGATATGAATCATCTGGGTGTTCAAGTGAAACCTCTGTTTGAAGAGACTATACAACTCCTATTGTAAATAACTGGAAGCTATCTAATATATCCAAATAACACTTAGCATGATAAATGATATTAGTATACTGGAAAGTAGATGCTTTTCATTGATTTGTATATCTGTATTTACAACAGGACCCTTAGCCTTAGCAGGCTTGGTCAGATTGATTACAAGAGGGGGAGAAAAAGAACGTAGAGGAGGCTTGTTACGACGAAGGTCGATAACAAGTGTCTCAGAGGAGGTGAGCTCTCTTTTATCCTTGTTATGAGTTAAATCAATAACAAGTGGCTCAGAAGAAGTGAGCTGTTTTTTTATCCTTGTTACGACGTAAGTCGATAACAAGTGGCTCAGAAGAGGTGAGCTCCCTTTGATCTAGACCACCATCGGTTGGTTGCTTCTGGACTGGCAAGTGAATAGCCAGTGGTTTAGAGGACTGAGGATAAGAAACACGCCCTTTGACAGGTATGATGAGGGTGTCTTTGGGCACTGCTTCTTGTTCTTCTTCAGTGTCTAGAGCTAGT
The DNA here is from genome assembly GCA_029216955.1 of Iris pallida. NCBI lineage: Eukaryota > Viridiplantae > Streptophyta > Magnoliopsida > Asparagales > Iridaceae > Iris > Iris pallida. The sequence continues at coordinate 73,330 of JANAVB010000437.1, forward strand.
ACAACCTTCATAAATTCATCCTTGTACATACGAACATCGCTGCAGTATGCCTCAACACCTTTGAAAGGATAGAGATCCGCAACCTCCTTTTGAACCTCTCCATTGTCATCAACATATTTGAAACATTGATGGAGAGTAGAAGGAACAATGTTGTGCTCATGCAAAAAATGGTCTCCCCAACAAAGCATTGTAAGAACAACCAAGGTTGTCTATAATGTAGAAGGTCACTTTTGTGCGAAGATTGCCTATTTGGAGTTTTAGGCGAATCTTGCCCAGAGGTTCACTTCTTCCTTGGTTGAACCCCAAGATGGTGGTGATTGTGCTAGAAAGAATATGCACGGGGATTTTTAGTGCATCCAGCATTGTCTTTGGCATGATGCTGAGCGCTGACCCTGGATCTATCAGAATACGATCAACTTTCATCGAGTCGACATATCCTATATAGTATAGAGGACGATCATGCCTATTGTCTTATATCAGCATATAATCTTGTATGAAGGTAATGTTTGGAATTAACTCCAACACACTATGACAATGGAGGCAAGAGACAGGCTCTGCTGTAGGCTTCTTTAGAAGGGCTAGACAAGTTTCTGCCTGCATTAGAGCTTCACTCAGAGTTTCTCGAGTCTCTTTGGAGAGGCGCAAAAGTTCGAAGATTGACAGCCTGGCCGGTGTATTGGCTAGTTGAGCCAAGATATCAAAATTGTATGGCTTTTCAAGTCCAGAGGGAGTTGACTTCTTCAAAGGCTTATCGAAGCGGACTTGTTGTTTGCCTTTGTCGACTGTCGTCGATTTGGGGGGAATGGGTACTACAACCGGTGAGGATGCAGAAGGGATATCTTCAGTGGACACAGGTTGTACTGGAGTGGACTCAGAGGAAGAAGGAGGATTCTCCTGAGTTTCAGGATACTCCCGTAGATAGGCTTTCCCTGACCTGGTGTCTAGCATGATTTCTTCTTCAACTTTGGGGTCAAAAGACACCATATTGCAAGTCTTTGTCTTGCCCTTGGAGCGTTCTTTCTTCTTGAAAGAAGAAGGAACTTCGAACTCTGAAGCAAGATCAGGATGAATCCACATAATCTCACCATTGTCAAGAGATAAGGGGACAAGACCTTCACTTCGTGGAGGAGGGAGATCCTCGATCTCAAGAGTGGCCTTGGGGATAGGAATGCCACCATGCTGTATCAACTGTGGAGGAAAGTTACCGAACTGGACTGAGACCATGTTTGCAGTAACAGTCTTCTCGTCTTGCTGCAGAGTGACAACACCAGCGTTGACTAGCTCTTGTATCTTGCTTTTGAGCATGTAGCATGCTCGAGTGGGATGCCCAATGAACCTATGATAGACACAATATTTGGGATGATCGGTCTTATCGACTTCCTCAGGTTTCTTCGGGTCTGGGAGTTGGAGTTTATTGCTTTTAATTAAGCAATCAAAGATACTCGCGGTGTCATTCTCGTCAAAGGAGTACTCCACTTTAGGACGGGGTTCCCTTGGTGGAGGGGCAGAAGGTTTAGAAGTAGTCGTGGGTGGAGCCACGTTAACAGCCAGAGATTCTTTGCTTTTCAAGTTGATGTTCAAAGTCTCTTTATTCTTACGATTGTTCTGGCGATTACCGCTACTCGATGTCTGATGTTCATCCCGGTCGGGGTTAGACATGTGTACCCCTAGCTGCTTGAGCTTGTCAGCGCTAACTTCAGCTGCTTTAGCATTGACAATGAAGGATGGCCAGTCTTGGAATTGAGTTGAGCCTGTCCACATGCTGATGATAGGCAAAAGATTTGCCTTACATGTGTCTATGGTGACAACGGCCGGAGTCTCGGGAGGCATCTTTAAAGCTTCTCGGCGGAACCTTTCAATGAAACTCTCAGCAGTTTCATTATGTCTTTGTTTGATTTTATTAAGGGCTGACATGGTCATGTCGTTGATCCCCTCATAGAATCGTTCCAAGAAGATTTGTTTAAGACCCGAGAAAGAAGTGATACAACCATCAGGCAAACTTCTGTACCAATCGTATGCTACACCGGCTAAACAGCCGACGAATACCCTGGTAAGAAGAGCGTCATTTGGCTGAAGTTGGACAGTCATTACCTCAAAGTGGTTAATGAACTGACTAGGAGAAGTGCTGCCATCAAACAGCGAAATTGTGGGAATCTTGTACTTAGGAGGAAACAGAACTTCCTTCCATTCAACCGGATAGGGTTGTTTGATCCCCTATCTCTGTAAGTTGTCTTTCTCTTTGAAGGCCTTGAACTGAGTGCGCAAGAGCTTGACAGCCTCATTATCATCTTCTGATGATGAAGAAGGAGCAGGCGGAATCAGAGTGTTAGGAGGAGGAACAACGTGGTAAGCACTACCCCTAGCACCTGACTGACTGGGTGTGGGTTGAATTTGTACAGGGGGTACTTGAGGAGATACTACCCCCAGCCCTGCATTGATAGGTACCGACGATACTATAATCTCAGGAATTGCAGCAGGTACGGTCGGTGGTACTGTATGTTGGGCCACAATGATAGAATGTATACTTGCGACCATTTCAGCCATGGTCTTCAACTTGTCCTCTAGTGCAGCAATTCGTTGTTCTTGATTAGCCGAACTAGAAGCATCTGGATCTTCAGTGACAACATAAGCTGTCACTTCTCTAGGTACAGTAGAAGACACTGTTTGTTCAGAACTTTCACTGTATGCATCATAATCAGAGAAGTAATCATCTCCCGAATGAGAAGTAGGAAGATGACCAGAAGGATCTTGAAGAAGATTCCTTTGACCGATTGTATCTCGGCTTCGGGATCGGGTATGTCGAAATACTCCTTCAGAAGATTCTTGGAATAAATTTAAATACCGCTGGCTGGGTCGGCGAGACTTGCCGTGCTTGGAGCACTTTCTACCCCCAGTGTCTCGGGAAGTCATGTTGACGGATGCATACAACACTTCGTCTTCATCTTCCGACATTGGTTCCGAAATTGGGAAATTCAAATGATTGAAGACAGATCGTTTTGTTGTCTGGCAACAGCACTGGATGATGACTTTGTGATTACAATGATGATCGAATGGTTGAACTGGAGGCGTCGAGATGTTGTCCCACTTTTGCCTGAGGTGCTCCCGGAGGTCAAGAATAATGATGGGACGAGAAGAAGTTTGAGGGATATATTCTTTGACAACATTCGGAACATGGTTCCGGTTCTTCAGATGTTTTGACCCTTGAGTGTACAGGGATGTACTTACTTCATTAGCATAGGTGTCAGGATTTTTTATCCTGGAAGTTTGTCTTTGATGTAGGTTCGTCTTCGGCATTGGCTGTTTGCGTTTTGCCGAAGTTGACGTAGACCGAGATCTATTGAGATAACTTCGTAGATCAGCAAACTCACCCCCAGGGGTTTCTGTCTGAGACACCATTAATTTGTCCTGCTTTGATCGGGATATTTGGAGAGTTGGGAGATCTTGGAATTCCACTACCAGAGTAGGCAGAATACCTTTTTGATCAGTGCATTTCACTTTGGTCAAAAGAGGAGATCTCTTGTTTGAGAGAGAGTTCTTGTACTGACTGGTGCCGAGGCACATTCAGATTGATCTTCCGAGGTAAAAACCGGAGAAGACTGAGAAAAGACCAAAGGGCCTTTTCCTTTGTTTTGTGAGGAAGGGTTAGCTAAAGAGCGTTTTCCTCTGTTGTCTTCCAAGTCATGGAACGAAGAAGTTTGAGAAAAGACCAACGGGGCTTTTCCTTTGTTCTGAAGAGGAGGAGGAATAGTCAACAGACTACCCCCAGTGGATTGCGCTGGAGCAACAGGGTGCTTGGGAAGAGGAGTTGAATGTTTCCCCTTGCTGTAAGAAGAAGGGAGATTAGCCAAAGGGCTGTCTCTCTTAGACTGCGCTGGCACAGCTTGCGCAAGAGTTGAAGTAGTTGTTGGCGCATTGGCTGATTGCGCATGGAGAGTTTTGGCAGATGGCCTTTTGGCCACTGACACAGCAGATTGCGCAGCAGGAATCTTTATTCCAGAGTGCTTGAGTTGCACCCTGGTTGCTGGAGTGGTGGACTGCGCAGGAAGTGTTGCAGCCAACTGCGCCAGGGGAAGAGGAGTCTTACACTTTGCTAGAGCAGCATAGGAGGTAGTTTGTGCACTGGACAGAGGAGCAGCATACTGTGCATGAGTAGTAGAGACAGATTGTGCAACAGCAGAGACAGCAGATTGTGCAACAGTCTTAGAAGTAGACTGTGCAACAGCAGAGACAGCAGATTGTACAACAGTCTTAGAAGCAGACTGTGCAACAGCAGGGACAGCAGACTGCGCAGCTGGCTGCGCAGAGGACCGTGCAGATGACTTTGGAGTCCATACTGAACGAACCTTGCTCTTGGCAGAGGTTACAGTGCGACCAGTAGTCTTAGAGTTGATCATCGCTTCGTAGGCCGTCTGGTTGACCTTCACAACCAGTGTCTTCTGCGTCTTCCCGATAGACGCAACGTCACATTGAGTTGTCACTTCCTCGTCGAAGGAGAAAGTCGTCCCCAGCAGAGTCGCCATTTTGTTTGCAAAAACAAAAGTTTATCTTTATTTCACAAACTTTATAAGAAGATTACAATAGAATTCTGGGAAAGTACAACTGTAGGAATCCGATCTGAAGACGATCGCTTTATCCCTTGGACGATGTGAACTTTAAAGACGATAGCCTCTGAAGTTGAAGGCGATAGACTCTGAAGAATACATCAGCACTTGGACAAGAACTCCTGAACTCTCTGATTTTTCTGATCTCTCTGTGATCCCCTAGGAAGGACTTGAAACTCTATTTATAGAGTTCTGGAAATAACTAATTTTTAGTTATTCTGGATTGCGCAGAATGGATTGCGCATATATTGGACTGCGCAGACATCAAACTGCGCTGGCAGTTATTTGATCGTGGGCCAACTGTATTGGACACATGGTATCATTTGATTGAAATGCGCATGATCGTGTACAGACGGTTGCCGTATGGTGAGCAATTGATGGCCTGTATGCCACGTACAAAATTTCAGTTTATCTTGATGGACTGCGCCACATGAATTGTGCTAGCTTCAGATTGCTCTGGGTTTGGATTGCGCTGGATTGAACTGTGCTGGATTGAACTGCGCTGGCTATACAGCTGTCCTCGAGCGCTGTGCTGCACGAGAAACGAACAGTTTTCTCGTTCTTCGTGCTGTCAACTGTCAGAAGATCTGATTTTCTGTCAGGTAATGATGATGCGGCCACGTCAGCTAGCGCACTTGGAAGTGTGCGTAATTCAGCTTGCACAATTTGAGGTGGTGCGCAATCTGTCTTCTGCGCAGTTCATTTGAAGGATGCACACTTTGATTTTCATGGCTTTGTTGATGGATGTAACTTGATTTTTAGGACCTACATCCATACTGGTACACAACTGAACCCCCTTGTGGGTTCACCCTAATCCACTGTCACGACCCGCTCTCGAATAATCGGATACGAGTCGGACACGCCCAGCCTACGTTGGAAGACGCAACGTAGTAAGCTGTACAAGTCTAAGGAAAACTCCAAGTCACCAGATAATATAAAACATCATAGCATCTATAACATCCCAGAACCGATCACCACAATCCACTAAGTCATTTTTAAAACAAGATCATCCGGAGACAAATTCGGTAACAGGAATAAAATACAACTCATAATATAATAATCCAAAGTAAACTCTAACAATCTAAACAAAGAAACCAAACTATAGCTTCTAAGTCTTGAGTCATGGCTCTATCCTGTTCAGCTAAGATCCGGGGCTCTGGCCCATAAAGGTGAACAAGGTCCTTAAGTATACCTGCAACATATCCAGTCAGGAGCGGAGCAAAGTACAATTCTAGGTAATGAACAAGAACATCATGATATGGAAATGAGTACAGGAGAACATGAAGATATAAAGTACTGGAAGTAAAGAATATGGAAGTATACAAATGTAAATACAGGAAGTACATGAAATAAAGTACATGAAGTAAATCCTAAACATGAAGTACAAGAACCTGACATGTACACAATGTTTGAAATACAACTAGCATATGTGACCGGCTGGGGTGAGTACATGAATAAGTATAGGAGTACATGAATATCGGTACGGCTTAGAGTCCCACGTGCACGATGTGAGACCTAAGCTATCAACCTGAATTTCTGTTTTGGGTTTGGTCAGATATCTAGTGTATTTCTCCTCCCCAAATACAAGCAAATACAGGAACATGAAAGTACAAGAGTACATGACATACCGTGTCACAACGTGTCACAAGAAAAGCACAGGATATGAATGTAAATGAACATAAATCATAGAATGTACTTGCCTTGCTCAGGGTGATCGGGAAAAGGGAGTAGATCTGAATGTCCTCCTGCTAATGGGTACAAGTTGGTCAAGTTCTAAACTAAGACAATTAATTAACATTACTAACTAATCAACTATTTACTAATCTTAGCTAACTCTCCTACTCTACTTGTATACCTCTAGTAGTTTGGTAAGAAGACTACATAATATCCTTTAGGAAATCATTAATCCAAATTATATTAACAAATCAATATCATATATAAAAACTATAAGAGAATAAGAACTTTAAATAGTATATGTTATATACAAATAATTTATTTAGAAAAGTACTCCCAAAATACTACTTAGTAAAATATAGATTTTAAATATGAACATTAACTAAATTGTTAAGGAAGTTTAACCAAAAATCAACTACACTAAGAATTATGGCAACAACATTAGCCCAAACCAAAATATATGTATAGCTACAAATTAATCCAAGTGGCTTATTCCTAAAAACCAACTGCCAAGCTTAGCTAGAAATAGGCTCGGCCATACATCCCAATGAATCTGACCCATATGCCCAATATACTCCTTCTCGGCAGCTTACTCAAATGCAGCCCAATATACAAGACTAAGGCCAGCATCTCATAATTCCAAGCCCAGCAAGATGCAACTGAAAGTTACTTATAACAAAACCTACAACTATCCAACTCAAAGGCTTACCAGAATATACAAATCATAGGCCTAAAATATATAAATCAAAACCTACAAAGCTTATGCAAACTCCAAACCTTGTCGACCTTTTGCCAACCAACGTTTGTACTCGGACCAACGCATAGTCCAGACTGAGTACTACTCTCTCCCACCTCAAATCACCATTCAAAGTTTTAGCAAAACTGACTTACAGTACCAAAATAGTATACAATCAGAACTCAACAAAACTTTTGTACAAAGCTAACAAAAAACCCAACCCTATAATACTGAGAGTTCAAACTCCCATTCCTGCCATATTCAACTTACTACTTCAGTCCCCGCCTGCCTCCTGCACACAATTCCGACATCGGTCACCCACCATGCTAGACACAAACTATCTATTGGACACGAGTAAATGGCTGGACATAGATGAATGTTTGGATACGACCAACCCGGCCCCAGCGTCTCGACCACAATCTGACCAAGGTTCTTATCAAATTAAAACATAGAACAGACAAATAGTTTTCCATCATAGGAGAGGTTAGGAATTTACTCGAGAATTGAGAATTTAAGTTTGAAGCAAACACTAGATCTTCAGAGGTGTTGGACACATTTAATCGTATCAGATGCAGACGTCATATCTAAACTCGATCAGCATTTCCTCAGAGACAACTTAACGAACACCGGGTGCTCGAAAATAGGAACAAGATTAAAATGAATGATCGATCATTAATCCAAAGTAATTTATGAACATGACTAATCAAACTCTTTCAAGAATTGAAGAATCCATCAATCATTAACCCTCGACTTGGCCCGATCAATCCAAGAACAGTTAGAGGAAATGAGGATCAAGAGAACTCACCCGCATCCAATCGATTCGCCGCTGCACCGTGTTCGGTTGTTGGTTGCTCGTTAGGTTAGGTTAATCTGCATCGAGTTGCAGAGGAGAGTCGCCGGGGAAGAAAGTATTCGTTCGCCGGAGTTGAATTGCCTCACCGTCAAATCGGATCACCGGAGAAGAGGATCGGCCGGGAAGAATGCTTGGTGCTGTCGATACCGAAGAGTAGATCTATACGTCATCGCCGGAGGAGATGCTCGACATGTCGTCGCCAGAGGAGGAAGAAGAATCGTCCAGCTGTCACCGATGGGGAAAACGAATGCGGCTGGAAGAAGTTCGGATCATCGCCGCTCATCGCTTGTCGTGGAGGAGGTCGTGCGCCTCTGCTGCTGGAGAAGAGGACCAGCTAGCACCTGGTGCTGGACGAAGTGGTGGCTGCCACGGCCATGGCCGGGTTCGAAGAATTTAGGGTTAGGGTTCGGGGAGAGCCGCAGGGAAGAAGGAGATGAGGGAAGTTGGGGATTTCGAACAGAGGAAAAATGGCAGAGCTTTAGGATCCGTTTGAATAGTCTTTCTGAAAGTTTGTTCTGAAAACAATTTTCTGAAAGTTATAAAGTTGTTTTGGGAGTATAAAGTTTTTGAGTTTGCGTTTGGTTACTTTTATCTGAAAAATAGTTTTCTGAAAGAAAAAATAGAATTATGTTTGGTAATAAAATTTTAGAAAATAATGTGTATCATATTTTTTGTGCCCCATGTGTCCTCTATGTTTCATGTATCCTCCATCAATTCCAAAATTTTAGAAAATATTTTTCAAATAACTTGTTATAAATCAATTCTTAAAATCTCTATATCATGTGTCATTTACATATCTGTGTCCTAATCATCATTGACACATCTGTGTCCATAAAATTTATTGTGTTCCCGTACGGTGTCCTGCTGTGTCCAACATATTGCTGGTGTGTTGCACGACGAGGACAACAAGGACGACCACGGCAAGGTCTTCCAGATGCTCCTCGTCGGAGCTCTAAGTCTCCGTCCTCGCCGTCTCCAGTCTCCAGTCTCCAGTTTATCCAAGCTGGCCAGGTGCCACCGTAGGACTTCTCGCCACCGTCGCCAAGATCGGCCCACCTCGAGAAGCTCGGCATCAACACCGGCCAGATACATCGCTCCTTGAGAAGCCAACCTCGAGCTCATCCTAAACGTCGTACTAAGCTGCTCGTTGTCGACTCCGACGATGGTGGTGGTGGACATTGAGGCTAGCTCGAGGGACCTCTTCGGATCTCGACGGCGGTCGAATGTAGTCGTTGTCGAGGTCGTCGTGGAGGTCGACACTCCAAAAATTGGAGGCGGTGCACTGCATTGGGAGGGAGTAGAGAGGAGAAGGGAGCGAAGGAGAGAGAAAAGAGATGAAGCTGAAAATAATGAGAGTGAGGATGAGAGAATGGAGAGAGTGGGGTCCGCAAATCTCTAAGAATGTTCACTCAAAAACAGGTTTCACATGCTTTCCAAAAGTTGCATTTAAACACCCATCTCTGAAAAAAATTCTTAAAAAAAATCTCCGAAAGCAAACAGCCAAACATAATTTCTCAATAACTGTAGCATATACACCAGAAAAGCTATGTTTAAAGTGATAACCAAACAGTCCCTTAGGCTCTCCCTCTCTCTCTCTCTCTGTTTGAAATATATAGAAAATGGGGAAAAGAGAAATTTGCAAAGAACCATATAACAATTATTAATTACACCGTCCCCAAAAGTTGTTAGAAGGGTTGTTAGAAAGTTGTTACAATTCTTGGAAAGTACTCCAAATTAGTTGGAGGAAAAATTCTAGTAATTGTTAACACTAGTTAGTTAGATAACCAACATTGTGACTAAAAGCTAGATTCATTCTCCTCCAAATTCTAAATAATTATAAAAACACCATGATGCTATTTAGAAAATTAATATTTCATAAAAACAAATCATAGATAACTATTTTTAAAATTTTAAATATCAGAAAAATGCTAAAATTTAATAGTTCAGGAAAAGCGGGTTACACCCATTGATGCTAATACATGTTATTAATGCAGATATCCATTATTGCTCTCGAAGGTAAGTCCACATATCACCTAGCCTAGACACATTGCACAACTATATCTATATTTCTATTACCCAAATGTACATCCCATGCCTCTATTACATACAAAGAGGTTTAGATATTCCTCATGATCTAAATACCCACCTTTATATACTACACTACTACTGCAGTTGCCTGCCCAATTTCCTGCTATTTGCTTCCCTAAATAACTGAACTGCACCTGGTTGTCCATGTATCCCACACCCGCATACAGTTTATTTTTCTTTTACATAGATGTGCTCGACTGTACTAAATT
>JANAVB010000438.1:0-59661 GCA_029216955.1 Iris pallida
GAGGATCATGGGCATCCATGTACGAAAGTGAAGGGGACTTATACGCCCACATGGGGGGTTCCTATGCACCCACGAGGGTGGCTATGAGCCCAAACATGGGTGCCTACATGGCTAAGGCACTTGCATGGCCAAGTGCCAAGGAATGGAGAAGGGGTTTATGCATTACGGGTGAAGGCCATGTGCCATACCCAAGTCATGCACCCATACTGGCTACACATATGCACCCATGGAGGGGAGGATGCTCTATTAGCCCAAAGGATGCTGCCCTATGTGCCCAAGCAGTGGGTTGGATCCTTGTGGCCAAAGGCTAAGGGAAAAGGCAAGTGCTGAGACATGCTTTAAAAGCCATGTGCCAACACAAGGCTATGCGCACAAATGGGAATGCACCTATACGCCCAAAAGGGGCATATATATGCACCCACATGGGGGGAAGAGGTCTGCTTTGGGCGCATGACAAGTCCATGCGTCCAGCAGACCACTGTTCGTCTTCCCGACGAATCCGGGAAGAACGAACCATGGCCAAAAACTTCAAAACTCCTCCATTTCTCCGTCCGGAGTCCAAATTCGGACTTCCTTAGGTCAAAATGGGGTAGAACGAAATTCTTTACCACATAGAACCATCAAAATATGCAAATGAAGAAGTTAAATAGATTAAAACTCCAAGTTTCCGAAAAAGGCAATTTTTTAGATCTACAAAAATCCATGCTTCAAAATAAAAATTCTAAGTTCTAAAGTGGAAGAGAATCATGCTAGAAAACCATTGGAACCATCCAAATGGGTTCTTGAGTGAGAGAAAGGTTCACTTGTCTATGGAGGGAGAGAGGTTTTAATGGAGAAGAAGAAGAAGAAGAAGAAGAAGTTATGAGGATTTATGAGGAGAGAGAAAAGTAGGCTTTATAAAGGGGATGGTGGTAGATAGGAGGTTTAGCATGTTGAACCAAAATAAACCAAGCAAACCAAAATAAACAAAGTTAAACCATGATGAACCTAAACAAGATTAAATCAAAATCAGCTAGCAAGACAAGACAAGTAAAAATACTGGACAGGATCCCGTACGCGTATACTGTAAATACGTATACAAAAAACGGAGGTGACAATCATCCCACGCATCTTTCAGAGATTTGATATTGACTTATCCCCTTGTGCTCTTGACCCTGAGCCCAAGTTCCTCAAACTTTTTTGTCGCAGCATTGCCACGGTTCCTCCACCTAATGCACCTGCTCCTCCCGTACCTACTCCTACAGCACCTGGTCCTCCTCAGTCTTACCCTGTGACCTTTGAGGGTATTCACCAGCATCTATCAGATCTGCAGACATTCTTCGTTGACACCTCCAGGGAACATAAGTTCTGTGAAGTGACTCGGTTCCAGGCTATTGCCAACTCCTTTGCCGATCTGAGATTTGCACAGACGGGTCACTCTGCTAGCTCTCTTCCTCGAGACCCTTCTGTATCTGGCTACTGCATTGATGAGAGGCGATCCACTATCTGTTCCAGCCAGGGAACGTATACGATTGGTATCGTACTTCTGGTGCTACTTCACATACTTCTGGAGCCCACTTCTGGAGCTGGTCCATCTGGACGTGCTGGCACTGCAGCCGATAATGATGAGGATGAGGATGAGGATGATTTTTGAGATATTACTTTTTGAGACTGTCTTTTTTGTCTTATGTTTACTTGGACATGCTCCGGCATTTCAAGATATTCAGTACTCTTTTATTTTTGGATATGATTTGTGACATTTAATAGACATGTTTTTAGGCCTCAGTTTGGCATATGTCTCAGTTTAGTTTATTATTCAGCTTAGCATTTTTTGTTTCGGCTTTATAGCATTATCTTTCTTTATGCTTCATATAAACTGCCTGTGACAAATACCATGCCAGTGTTATTTATACCATATATATTTATCTTATTTTTTGTCCATATTTATACCATGCCTGTGTTGCAATAATGTTAGAATTAATGTCTTTATTCATATTTTTTTGTGTTTCTTTACTGATTGTTACTTATGCATTTATTGCGGGGGAGCTTTTCTCTTTTGTAATTATTTTGCTAAGTGACAACGGGGGAGAAATAAGATCTAACATCTTCATGGATACAGGTTATGAATAATTTTTTTCATTTTATCTCTCGGTACTTTCGGTACACTTTTGACTTGATCAAAATCAAGATGTTATATCGGTCACGGTTTGTCAATTATCAAAATGGGAGAGATTGTTGGCCATTGGTCACGATCAAACCTGATTATAATAATTGATCAAACTTTGTCTCGATATACGAATCAATTCAGATGTTTACTAACGACGTTTTGGACACTGATCAAAGATAGAAATCTACTCCGTTCAAGATCGAAGCTGTTTGCCACTCAAGAATGTATTTCCTTCAAAGCAATGTAATTTTTCATTTTATTGAGTCTAGGAATATATTGTACACCAAGTCGTACTGGCAAATAGGCTATCCGAAATCATTTTTCAAAACTGACCTATCTTTTTAAAATGACCTATGTTTTTAAAAAACATCTATTTTACAAAAAGCTTCTGAAGGACTTTTCAAAAAGCTAAAATTATTTTTCACAAAATCAACTGATCAAATCCTGATAGAACTCGGCCAGAGTTCGGCCAAGTTGAACGTTATGTGAACGTTTAATTTTGAACTTGGTCTCCCTTCAGTTGCGGTTGGTTACAAAGAGTTCTGTCCGAATTCTGCCCAAATTTTGCCAGAGTTCTGCCTTTGGAAAAACTATAAATAGAGAAGAATTTCGATCATTTCAAATCACCAATTCACTTTCAATCTCTTCTCTTATAAAGCTCACATTTCTTCCAAAGAGTTCTAAAAAGCTTCAATTTTCAAATCCCAAGCCAGTTACAATCCTCTAGTCAATTTGCCAGTGTGGTGCGGTCTAGAAGTTTCAGTACAATTGTAATCAAAGGCTTGATTGAAGATTGAATCTTCACAATTGAAGTTGGTCGAGTTCTTCATATCAAAGCTCATATTTGTAGAAGTTGCAAGGACTTCGTATAAAAACTTGCAGGATTTTCCAATAGTAGATTCAACTGGAAGCTAGAGTTCTTCCGACTGGACTAGTCCTCACAAGAGAGAAATCAGTATAAATCTCTGTGTTTGTGTTTGCCTTCTGATCACTCTTTTATTACTGTCATTTATTTTGTGATTATTTTTATATTTGTGATCTAACTGCTAATAACTTTTTTAATTAGCAATATTCTGCTGTCTACTCTATTCACCCCCCCTAGAGTATTCTGCTTTACGATTTCATTCCTACACTACTCTGGTGCAAGGAATTGTATGGTCCATTGAAGGGTGACAACATAAAGCCAACGGAGAAAGCCATTGAAGACTAGAAACGACTGGATCAGAAGGCCATTGGATTCATCCATCAATGTTAGATGATTCGATGTTTCACCATATGTCTATGGAGAGTTCGGTAAAAGCATTTTAGAAGAAGTTGCATTCGTTGTATGACAGAAAGACGGATGGAAAGAAGGTGTTTCTTATTCGCCAACTCATCAACTTGAAGTACACGGAGGGTGCCTCAGTGGCACAACACCTGAACGAGGTTTAGGATATCATCAATCAGCTGTCTACGATGAAGATGGTGATTGATGATGAGCTTCTAGCCCTACTAATTTTGAGTTCTCTAGCGAAAAGCTAGAAAACATTGGCCGTATGGTGAGCAACTTCGCACCGGCTGTGTCGTCATGATGGAGGCAGTCAAAAGTAGTTTATATATGAGGAGGTCCGGCGCAAGCAAGTTGAAACGTCGCAAGAGTCCGCTCTGGTAGCTTCCTATGGGAAGAAAAGACTCATGACATAGGCTAGGACACGGGAGAGTTCTCGGGATCTTGCGACCGTAGACCGCAATGAAGGTTGCTATCGCTATAGTGAAAAGGGTCATATCAAAAGAAAATTCATGAAGCTTAAAGTTGAGAAGGCTAAAGGAAATGATGATCAGGAGGATCTCATAGCAATGGGAGATATCATCATCACAGCAATCAAAACAAAGGAACCTTGAAGCATGTGTTATGACGACGACTAGGTCATGGACATGGAGAATCATATCACACCACTCCGTAAAGGTAGATCTTCACGTCATACCGTATCTGCAGGTTTGGACGTATGGTCGACAAGATGACGTCTGTAGTTGTAGGCATCGGTGATGTGCACTTGACATCGGAGTCTAGTGACAAGCGTATCCTCATAAGTGTGCAACATGTACCTAGTTTGTACTACTATCACGACCCGCTCCCAAATAACTGGATACGAGTCGAACACGCCCAGCCTACACTATGAATATAGTGATAGTTAGTTGTATAAACCTTATTTATCATAAAGATATCGGATCAATCTCTCATCATAGCATATATATCATATCATCAAGAGCAATCACCACATTATACTACTATGCTTTCAGAGTATAATTTTACAGAGAAAATCTAGAGGCAGATCCGATGAATAGTAAAGTAACTCCTAAGCTACTATTCCTATAATCATCCAACTACATGAAATATCATCAAAAACAACATGAATTAATACTAGAACTAAGACATCATACTCTAGCTCTCTGTATCTACAACTAGCTCCACCTCCTGAACTAGGCCATCTCTGACTACGTCTTCAGCTGGACGGTAGTAGCAAGTGAACATTATCTTGTCCAACTCACCTGCAATAGATACAATCAGGACATTAGCAAAGTACAACCCTATAAAATGAACATATAATGTAAAACTATAAAGCTTCAATGATATAGACTAAAATATAACTGATTAATGGTACAATAACTAAAATAATGAAAAATTAATCAATGTAAAAGTGATTTAAAATATTAATCTACATGTGATCGCTGGTAGTATAATAGAACAATATAATGTGGTATGACTTAATCACACGTGCACGATGTGTGGTTAGACTATCAACAATATTACACTAAGGGGTTTTGCTACATGCAAATTAAATATTTCCCCTAATCCCAACATATCTAATAAGAACAATAAGTACAATAAACATCTCTGTGTCATCAAGTGTCCAATAGAAAATACAAGACATTAATACAAATATAGTTCAAACGTAGTGTACTTGCCTTTCTCCCGAAGGTCGTAAGATGTCGCTAAACCACCTATAAATGATTAAGGACTAGTTAAATGCTAATTGAAAATATCTTAAAGCATTCTAGAATATTCTAAGAATACCTAATAGCTAATTAGCTACAAAATATTTAGAAAATATAATTAATTAGCTAGTTAAATTAATTAAGAAAAATTATAAATTATAAATATGAGTAAAAATTAGCCATAAATAACCAAAATTAGTAGCTAACTAATAACTAATTAGAAATTTATGAAGAATTTAGAAACTAATATATTAGTCATTTGTACAATATTACTAATATAAAATATTAGTAAATCGCTAACTAAATACTAATAAATTATACACTAACAACTAACACAGCCCAGCCTAGCTACCTTGGCTTGGGCCTGGCCTCGGCCCACATAACTTTTATTCTTATTTCTTTTTTCTTTTCTCTTTTCTTTCTGGGCTTAAGCCCAACCCACAAGATTTTATTTTATTTTTTTATTCTTTTTCCTGGCTCGACCCACAGCCTATAGGACCCAGCCCAGTCTCATCAAATCTAACCCATACTACTTTCTTTCTCTCTCTCTGAAATATCTCGAGCAGAGCTAAGAAAAGAAGAAGAACGAAGAAGAAGAAGAAAAGAATGAGGAAAAGAAGAAGATCGAAAAGAAGAAAGGTCATAAAGAAGAAGATGAAGAAGAAGTCGAGGAAGAAGGAGAGAGGTTTCAGGAAGGATCTAGAGGAAGAGGGGATGGGGATGAGAGTTTTCACCTTGCTCAGTCGACGGCGCTAGTGGCTGCATGACGCTGTAGCACCAGGAAATGACAGTAGCGCTCTGAAGACGATTGCGAAGAAGTGTCGCTAGCCCTCTCGACGACAGCTCTAGCCCTAAGATGGCCAAATATGGCTACAATACTCGTCGATGAGATGGTTTCAATGCCCGACTGCTGATCAAGAAAGGTCGCCGATGGTTCTTCGGCAAACGATACATTGATCGAGGGCTCCAGACTCGAGGACACGGTGCTCGATAGCTGCAGATTTGAGGAAATATAACTCGAGATCTGGTGTGGCGCTCGATGCACGATGTGACTTTGTTTCATTGCTGGACACGACTGTAGTAAGACGCAGCTGGCGGTGCAGTCTAGTTACTCGACGGCTCTGGTGGGCGTAGCAGTTCGTTGGAAGACAATAGGGTCAGGTGAATCGTCTCCGGCAGCCATGGCAACGAGGACAGCAAAGTTATGGTTAGGGTGTGGAAGAGTTTCCATGTCCTGTAGACACAGTAAATAGGACACAAAATTGTATTGGTAATTGTACTGGATGTGTCTATGTCTTCGGGGTCGGACCCGGGACACGAAGGACGAGTAGAAATGGGTGTGTCGTGTCGATCACGGAAAGAATATAGATATAATAACTCGATTGCTACTGAAATGGGAATGGACACACTGATACAAATTGACACGATCATTAGGATTAGGTGGAAAAATAGGAACGATTAAGACTAATGACAATTAAAGGTATTTATAGGTACAATTAGGAATAATCTAGTCCTAAGTAGCATCTTCCCAAAAAATATTCCTTAGAATATTCCAAAGAATATTCTCAAAGATATGCTAGATTCCATGGAATGTTTCTTGGGATTAATTAAGACTAAGTAGGATTAATTAAGGAGGATCTAGAAGGTTCTATCACTAATTCACTTGGCTAATGAGGTCATCCTAATTATAGAATTGTTGAAAATTACCAAAATCATAATCATATTTGCAACTACGCTACTCTACTCATAACTATGTCACTCCACTTACAACTATTTACAACTATGTCCTTCCTTAAATGGAGGGTGCTAAAGTAATAATTAAATTACCAAAATGCTCCTTCACTTCTAGGTATTTACAATTTTCCACTTCTCCATAATCTATAGATAACCAATCCCTCTATATAGAAATTACCAAAATTGCCATTGCCTAGCTAAGTAATAAGAATTAATAGAGATTTTTGGAAAAATGATTGGGTTTTTATTTGGAAAAATGGAAAAGTGGGGTTACAAATCTACCTCATTTAAAAATTTTGTCCTCGAAATTTTAGGATTAGGAAAAAAAAAAGTACATCAAATCTCAAACAAATAGGGATAGTTCTCCCTCATCCCGCCTTCTCTCTCCCAGGTAGACTCTCCTGGGAGTGGTGCATCCAAGCAACCCAAACTAATGGAATAGTCTAGTTGCGCAGTCTCTTCTCTCTATGATTAAGGATCCCCACCGGCTGCTCTGAGTAAGTAAGGCTAGGGCCTACTTCGAGCTCTGAATGATCTAGTACATGACTTAGATAAGTTATATATCTCTGAAACTGAGAGACATAAAATATGTTGTGTACTCCCTTTATGTTAGGCGACAATGCTAGTCTATAAGCAATTGCCCCTACCTTGTCTAATATCTCAAAAGGCCTAATATATCTTAGATTGAGCTTTTCCCCTCTACCAAACCTGATAGTGTTGCGAGTTAGGGAAGTCTTCATAAATATAAAGTCCCTAGCTACAAACTCCAATGGCCTTCTACTTTTATTCGCCCAATGTTTATGTCTATCCTGGACTATCCTCAATTGGTCTCGAATCTGTCGGACCTTGTCTGCTGCATCCATAATCATCTTTGGGCCAAGTAACAGTCGCTCTCCAACATCATCCCAAGATAGTAGAGTATGGCATCTCCGTCCATATAATGCCTCAAAAGGAGTCATGCTAACACTGGCCTGATAACTGTTATTGCATGAAAACTCTACCAAATGTAGATGGTTCTTCTATGATCTCCCAAAATCTAAGGCACAAGTCCTCAATATGTCTTCTATGATCTGAATGGTCCTCTCAGACTGTCCATCTGACTGTGGATGATGAGCAGTGTTGAACTTCAGTTGAGTCCCCAAACTCTTATGTAAACTCCTCCAGAAATGAGAGGTAAAATGGTTGTCTTGATCTGAGATAATACTGACTGGTATCCCATAGATCCTCACAATCTGCCGCATGTATAACTCTACTAACTTCCCTGTAGACAACCCCACCTTGAAAGGGTTATGTGTGCTAACTTGATTAGCCTGTCTACTATCACCCATATAGTATCTTTTCTACGGGGTGATTGAGTCAATCCAGAAATGAATACATAGTGATGTGTTCCCACTTCCACTCGGGAATGGACAAAGGTTGAAGCAAGCCACTTGGTCTCTGACGTTCTGCCTTTACTTGTTGGCAAACCAAGCATCTAGAGACAAACCTGGTGTCACTACCACAATCCTAGATAGGTTATTTTTGTCATTTTACATTATTTATATAGTGTGTATAGTTATTTAATTAATTATATGTGATAGATGTATTTATTAGTGGACTAGCCTACTTATTGAACCCTTGGTTAGTGAACCTATTTGGACTTGTCATGACACTTTGTAATGTCTGTGGTTCGTATTACGTATTTATGGAATATGTGTACGTATCTTATCTTGTATTGCGTGATTCCTTGCTTAGCTTCCTTCTTGGCTTGGTTTATTCTTGGGTGGTTCGGCTTGGCTCGGTTTGCTTGGTTTATTATGAACCAAGGGTGAACCCCCTACCTACTACCACTACCATTTATTAACCCATTCTTCTTTCTCTCTCTTCATTAACCTCTTCTTCCTTCCTCCATTAATTCTTCACCTACCAGAGAGAGAGAGGTCTAGGCAAGTGCAACTTGCTTCATGGAGGAACTCTAATTTTATTGCTTCATTCTCTTTCTTACAGCATTTTAACTTACTTTAGTACTTGACATTTCCATTTCTATAGCTAAATTCTTGTAGATCTAAGTTTACTTTATTTTTAGAATTCTTGGGTTTTGATCTACTTAACCTTGTTATTTCTGAGTTTTGATGGTTCCATGTTGTAGAGAATTTTGCTCTGCCCTATTTTGACCTATGGAAGTTCGAATTTGGGCTCCGGATGATGGAGTTATGGAGCTTGGGAACTTGGCTCTCATGGTGTTCTTCTTCTCAGAATTTTAGAGAAGATGAACTGTGCTTGACTTGACCGCATGAATATTTCATACGACAAGTGTTCCCTTCAGCCGCATGACTGGAAGTACTTGAGCCGCATGAGGGACGAACTCATCTAGCCGTATAAACTTGCTCGACCCCAGCCGCATAATACTCCGCTCCTCTTGAGCCGTATAGACTTGCTTCCCGCTAGCCGCATATGCCTCCTTCTTCCTGAACCGCATGGGCTTTGGACCCTGAACCGCATAAGGGCCGATCTCCGCTGGCCGCATGGGACTTCACTTGACCTGGCCGCATGTACCCTGGCTCGTCGCAGCCGTATAAGAACCCCCTTCCCTTGAGAGCCGCATAGGCATTGATCCTCGATGGCCGCATATACTGCAGTCTTCTTCTTGCCGTATGAGGACCCGAGCCCTCTCAACCGTATGACTCTGAATTTCCCAGCCGCATAAGTTTTTCTGCCATTAACCGCATGAGTACCCTTCCCTTCCTCCAGCCACATGGGTTACCCCTTCTGCCTGCTGCATGGATTCGTCTCTCGTTGGGCCGCATGACTCCTCCCCACCCTTGTTTGTTATTTGTTGCTATTATTCATTTAGTATTATTAACTCATGCCTTGTAACCCTCAGTGTAATTGGGTCTCCTGATTGAATGCACACTATACTGCCCTGCGCATGTACCTGAACACGATGTGACCCGTCGTGGTGCACTTCTGACAAGTGAACTAACAGACCTGATAGTGGCCCGTCGTGGCACACTCTTGACCAGTACTCTTGACATGATAACTGACATGATATATCTTGATAAGCTGTTACGACGGCTACCTGACATGACATGACATGACCTGTATAATTAACCTGGACACCGTGGGCGATTGTGCTGTACAATAATCCAGTCCTATCTTGCATCATGTCTAGGAGGGGACTCCTGAGTACCACGGTCAGGAGTACCTACTGAAATAGACTAAGGCTAATAACAAGATTAATACATTAGTCATAAAGAGATCTTCCAGCTACAGGCAATTCCGTTACCTGGGCGCGCCTGGGATCTGTAGCCTGCCGTTGAGTAGGGCACATTTTCCAGCACACTGTCATGTGTTGCACCCTTCAAGCTACCTAAGGGTACATACGTTTCCTGGACGATGTACCCACCTGAATTCAACCCCTAATTTTCGACCTGGATAACCTGGATGGTCTGCGGGGCTTGTGGCTGTGGAATAATCTCACTGCATCTTGCTAGTAACTAGGCCTGTGATAACCCTAGTTAGTTAAAGTATCAAGCCGTACTCATTGCTTGGCCGTGATTGTTGAATGGGAAATTATCAGTCTAGTCTTGATCTTGTATAGATCGTTACATGTTCTAATTTTCTTATATTATCTTGCTGATAAATGGGAGAAACCAAGTTCGATTCAGACGAAGGGTTACAATCCGGTCTTTGTTTGGTTTAAAGATTGTAACCTGGTTATCTGAATGGTTCCATGGTTATCTTACCGTATATCCTCGTAATGTTATATTTTCTCCAGTTTTACTATATATTATTATCTTCTGTGCTAATTGCTGGTTTTAGTTCCTAAGTGAAGCTTTTTTTGTAGCACTTGCTCTTTCTGGGGTCTGACCCAGCTAGTTTTGTATGGCCAAATTCGGAGCAGCTCCAGAGTATCTACCGACTTTCCAGCCCGATGGTGGTGACTAGACGTAACCAGGGCAACGAGTGGGTTATTTTTGGCTCTTTCATTCTATTGTAAAAATATTCTTTTGAGGCGTTTAGCCGATGAGCACCTGTTAGCTCGATTATATTTACTTACTGTCTGCCTACGGGCTGTAACATGATTGACAGATCCTAGGGTTAATCATGTATGACTAAACCCTTGCTAGTCCTAATATTTTGTAACGACTAGCTTCATGATCAGCTGAATATGTAATATTTGGGACGCCTTATCATTGTATATTTAATGATCATACATCTTGTGACTTTACTTACTTTCTTGTGATTGAGACACTAGGCTTGTTCATGACCATAGGAGACTGTTGGCTTGTAGTAAACCCTCATATATCTAGACAGCCGTGACCGTATAGCGAGATGGAATCCATTTCATATACGTAGCTGGCTATGTCTGCCTCCGCTCTCCAGTATTCTGGTTCTGGGGCGTGACATGGTTTAAGTGGTGGCCCATGCAGGTCTTGTAAATCAAGATATGTGAGGGTTTACCGAATATATGTCTCAATCAGTATTCGCCCTTGATCGCTGCTCGTATCTTCTGAATCCCTGGATTCTTGTCCTGATCATATGCTTATATCATTGATTTGTCCTGGTCCTTCCTTATTGTTCCCCATGTCGTCTTCTTCAGCGGCATCACTCCTGGACCTGCCGGTCAGCAAGGCGGAGCATTTCCTGCGGATCAGCAGCAACCCGAAGATCAAGCCCAGCATTTTGGAGTAGCCTCCAGAGTCGTGCCTTCTGACGGAGAGCCACCAGTCCAGCCAGTTCAGCCTGTCGAACCTGATGATGGCACTTTGGTAGGACACGTCAGGACCTTGATAGCTTCGAAAGATCGTCGAGGAGATGCCTTGCACCAGACAGTGACGGATGCTTTGACCAGGGGCGGTCATCAGGTTAACAGCGCGGCCAACAGCTTCAAGCGCTTGAACCCTCCATTCTTCGACGGTAGTGAAGATGCTATCGTTACAGATACTTGACTTCAGGACACAGAGGTGATTCTAGAAGTAGCCAGGTCCCCAGAGAACGATAAGGTAGCCGTGGTACGCCTGCAGTTGCTAGATCTTGCCCGCAGCTGGTGGGCGGCTCAGGCCGTTGGATTAGCAGCACCCATTGCTTGGGCAGTGTTCAGAGAGAGATTCCAGACCAAGTATTTTGATGCTGTAGCTCGGTATGATCTACAGACGAGGTTCACCAGTCTGAAGCAGATGGGCAGGACGGTCGATGGATATACGGCCGAGTTTTCGAGACTCAGTCGGTTTGCTCCCACCTTGGTGGCGACCGAGTATGATAGAGCCCAGCAATTCCAGCAGGAGCTTCACCTGGAGATTCTATTGGCAGTCGAGCAGTTTGAGCCTCAGACTTTTGATGCAGTCTTGAGAGCAGCTAGGAGGCATGAGTATACCTCCCAGAGGATTGTGAATAGGGTCGGCGGTCGGAAGAGATCCCACGGCCAGATGAATCAGTCTTTAGGCCCAGCCCTGACAGCCAGGGCTTTGACTATTGGAGCTCCGAGGCGAGCGGCCTCAGTGACGTCGGTTCAGCATTCAACCCCGACGTACCCTCAGCAGCCGAAGCAGAAGCAGACTTCCGCAGTGGGATGTTCTCATTGTGGGAAGCCAGGCCATGTAGTGGCAGAGTATCGCAGGGCACAGGGATTATGTCTGGCTTGTGGAGCAGCAGACCATAGGGTTGGATCCTGCCCGAATAGGGGAGGTTCATCATCGTCCAACCTTTCTAGCTCTTCGGTAAGAGGACCAGCTCCGGTCCAGCAGCAACAATATCTATTGTCGAGGCCCTTGCCTCCTCAGTCCCAGGCTTTCCAGCAGCAGAACCCCCAGCAGCATACTCAGGCCCAAGCCTTGAGTCAGAATAGGCAGCGAGGATTTCAGCAGAGGGGACCCGCACCCCGAGGGCATGGTCAGGCTATGGTGATGACCGCAGAGGAAGGGTTGGCACCAGGAGAGGTAGTGGCAGGTACTATACTCGTCAACTCCCTTCCAGCTTCAGCTTTATTTGATTCTGGTGCATCGTATTCTTTTATGTCTGCACGATTCGCGACACGAATAGGATTGGTGCCTGAGTCATTATCAGTAAGGCTCAATATACTTACTGGTAACGGACTTGTGGGAGTCGATAGGGTGTTTTCCTCGTGTCGGATCGTAATTAGCGGTAAGGAATTTCCCGCTAGATTGTTAGAATTCCCGATGGCCGATTATGATGTGGTCCTAGGGATGGATTGGTTGAGAAACCAGTATGCTAGAATAGACTGCCATATTGGTAGGGTTGTTTTTAGCGTTCCAGGCGAGCCAGAGTTTTCCTTCTCCCGAGGCGAAGTTGAGCCTTCTCCTCCAATATTGCGGATGGCAGTAGCAACAGTACAGTTGCCGCAGATAGTTAAAGAGTTTCCAGATGTTTTCCCAGAATAGCTTCCAGGTATGCCGCTAGAGCGGAAGATCGAGTTCACCATAGACTTGATTCCCGGGACAGCCCCAGTATCAGAGAGAGTCTACAGGATGGCACCTTCAGAGTTGGAGATCTTGTACAAGATGATTGAAGAACTTAGGACCAAGGGATTCATTCATGCAAGTGGATCGCCTTGGGAAGCCCCGATGCTTCTTGTGAAAAAGAAGGATGGTACATCCATGTTATGTGTTGATTATCGTACCTTGAACTCAGTGACAATCAAGAACAGATACCCTCTTCCGAGGATAGATGACTTGTTTATTCAGCTTAAAGGGGCAGCAGTATTCTCGAAGATCGACTTGCACTCAGGATATCACCTGATCAGGGTCAGAGAGCTGGACATTCTGAAGACAGCTTTTAGATCGAGGTACGGGCATTGGGAGTTCCTTGTTATGCCCTTTAGAGCAACCAATGTGCCGACGGTATTCATGGATCTCATGAATCGTATCTTCATGCCTTACTTGGATCAGTTTGTGATTGTGTTCTTGGATGACATCCTGGTCTACAGCAGGAGTGAAACGGAGCATGAGCAGCATCTTCGTGTGGTTCTTCAGATTCTCAGAGAGTACCAGTTGTATGCCAAGTTCAGTAAATACGAGTTCTGGCTCGATCGTATTTCGTACTTGTCACATCATCACCAGAGGAGGAGTAGAAGTGGATCCCCAGAAGATTGTGGCTATTGAGTCATGGCCAGTGCCCAGCACCATTGCAGAAGTTCGCAGTTTTCTTGGATTGGCCGGCTACTACCGGCGGTTTATTTCAGATTTTGCTCGAATTTCAGCGCCATTGACCCAGTTGACCCACAAGGATATACAGTTTGCTTGGATAGTAGAGTATCAGGATTCTTTTAAGAAGTTGAAGCGAGACTTGATGACAGCTCCCATTCTCGCGCTTCCAGATGGAATCGGAGGATTCTCCGTATATTGTGATGCTTCGGACAGAGGTTTAGGATGTGTTCTGATGCAGCATGGGAAGGTAATAGCTTATGCATCACGATAACTTCGTGATCATGAGAGAAATTACCCGACCCATGACTTGGAGCTGGCAGCAGTAGTGTTTGCACTTAAGTTGTGGAGGCACTACTTGTACGGGGATAGGGTGGAGATTTTCACCGACCATAATAGCTTGAAGTATGTTTTCACCCAGAAGGATCTTAACATGCGTCAGGGAAGATGGCTGGAGCTTCTTGTGGATTATGATGTCAACTTGCAGTATCATCCCGGGAAGGCCAACGTTGTTGCAGATGCATTGAGCAGGGGAGCCGGAGCTTATTTCCTAATAGCGCAACCAGAGCTGTTAGCAGATCTTCAGAAGATGGGTATTGAAGTTGTTCTTCCTTCCAGTGTAGTATTGATGGCCAGCATGCAAGTTTAGTCTACCATAGTCGAGAGGATCCGGATGGCGCAGTCAGCAGATTCTAAGCTTCAGCGACTCAGAGCAGAGTGTGAGGCAGGACGAAGACCAGAGTTATGCATTCATGAAGATGGTACACTTAGGCATGGTAAGCGTCTTTGTGTACCCAGTGGAGATATCAGACAAGAGATTATGGCAGAGGCCCACAGTTCGCAGTATTCCATTCATCCTGGTGGTATAAAGATGTACCGCGATATCTGTCAGCACTTTTGGTGGAATGGCATGAAGAGAGAGATAGCCCGGTTTGTCTCTCGTTGTTTAGTCTGCCAATAAGTTAAGGCTGAACATCAGAGGCCCGCTGGACTTCTTCAGCCCTTGCCGATCCCAGAATGGAAATGGAAACATGTGACCATGGATTTTGTGACTGGATTACCTAGATCCCTAGCTGGTCGAGATGCTATTTGGGTTATAGTTGACAGGCTCACGAATGAAGCTCACTTCCTCCCGTTCAAAGTCGGTCAGTCGACAGCTCAGTTAGCCGAGATATACCTCAGGCAGATTGTCAGGTTGCACGGAGTGCCAGTCAGTACCACCTCGGACCGAGATTCAAGATTCATGTCGCACTTTTGGCGTAGCCTGCAAGAGAGTTTAGGAACTCGTCTCCAGTTCAGTTCAGCATATCATCCGCAGACAGATGGTCAGTCGGAGCGCATAATCCAGACTCTTGAAGACATGTTGAGATCTTGTACACTTGACTTCGGTGGTTCGTGGGAAGATCACCTGCACCTGGTGGAGTTCTCGTACAACAACAGTTTCCAGGCCAGTATCCAGATGGCACCATTTAAGGCACTGTATGGAAGGAAGTACAGATTCCCGTTAGCTTGGGATGATGTCGGAGAGAGGCAGATGCTCGGTCCAGAAATGATTGCCCAGACAGTTGAAGTGGTCAGAAGAGTCAGGGATCATCTTCGAGTTGCCCAAGTTCGCCAGCGCCATTGGGCCGATTCTCATCGGCGCCCTCTCGAGTTTTCTGTCGGTGACCATGTATTCTTGAGGATTTTGCCTAACCGTGGCGTCATTCGTTTCGGTGCACGAGGAAAGCTTAGTCCTAGGTATATAGGGCTATTTGATATTATGGAGCGAGTAGGAGATGTATCCTACCGTCTCGCTCTTTCGCCGTCGCTAAGCGAGGTGCATGACGTGTTCCATGTATCCCAATTATGACGGTATATCCCGGACCCGAGCCATATCCTAGATCATTCGAAATTGGTTGTTGGTACCAACCTTTCGTATGAGGAGAGGCCCGTGTTTATATTGGACCGGAGAGAGAAGACACTCAAGAACAAGACTATCAAGTTAGTCCGAGTTGCTTGGGGCCATCACTCTTTGGGGGAGTCAATGTGGGAGCATAAGGATGACATCCGATCGCGGTATCCCGACTTGTTTGACTCGTGAGGTATAATGTCTTCCTTATGCCTCATGCCTTCGATTCCTTGCTTGAATGAGTGATTGCCTGCCTAGTTATAGCTTGCTTGTGATTAATATAGCTTGTTCTTGTCTCTCTAGCCTCTTAATTAAATTTCGAGGACGGAATTCTTTTCAGGTGGGTAGAGTTGTAATGCCTGTGGTTCGTATTATGTATTTATGAAATACGTGTACGTATCTTATCTTGTATTGCGTGATTCCTTGCTTAGCTTCCTTTTTGGCTTAGTTTATTCTTGGGTTGGTTCGGCTTGGCTCGGTTTGCTTGGTTCATTATGAACCAAGGGTGAACCCCCTACCTACCACCACTACCATTTATTAATCCATTCTTCTTTCTCTCTCTTCATTAACCTCTTCTTCCTTCCTCCATTAATTCTTCACCTACCAGAGAGAGAGAGGTCTAGGCAAGTGTAACTTGCTTCATGGAGGAACTCCAATTTTATTGCTTTATTCTTTTTCTTACAGCATTTTAACTTACTTTAGTACTTGACATTTCCACTTTCCATAGCTAGATTCTTGTAGATCTAAGTTTACTTTATTTTTAGAATTCTTGGGTTTTGATCTACTTAACCTTGTTATTTCTGAGTTTTGATGGTTCCATGTTGTAGAGAATTTCGCTCTGCCGTATTTTGACCTATAGAAGTTCGGATTTTGGCTCCGGATGATGGAGTTATGGAGCTTGGAAACTTGGCTCTCATGGTGTTCTTTTTCTCGGAATTTTGGAGAAGATGAACTGTGCTTGACTTGACCGCATGAATATTTCATACGGCAAGTGTTCCCTTCAGCCGCATGACTGGAAGTACTTGAGCCGCATGAGGGACGAACTCATCTAGCCGCATAAATTCGCTCGACCCCAGCCGCATAATACTCTGCTCCTCTTGAGCCGCATAGACTTGCTTTCCGCTAGCTGCATATGCCTCCTTCTCCCTGAACCGCATGGGCTTTGGACCCTGAACCGCATAAGGGCCGATCCCCGCTGGCCGCATGGGACTTCACTTGACCTGGCCGCATGTACCCTGGCTCGTCCCAGCCGCATAAGAACCCCCTTCCCTTGAGAGCCGCATAGGCATTGATCCTCGATGGCCACATATACTGCAGTCTTCTTCTTGTCGTATGAGGACCCGAGCCCTCTCAACCGCATGACTCTGAATTTTCCAGCCGCATAAGTTTTTCCGCCATTAGCCGCATGAGTACCCTCCCCTTCCTCCAGCCGCATGGGTTGCCCCTTCTGCCTGCTGCATGGATTCGTCTCTCGTTGGGCCGCATGACTCCTCCCCATGTCTTGTTTTGTTATTTTATTATTGTTGCTATTATTCATTTAGTATTATTAACTCATGCCTTATAACCCTAAGTGTAATTGGGTCTCCTGATTGAATGCTTGTACTATACTGCCATGCACATGTACCTGAACACGATAGTGACCCGTCGTGGTGCACTCCTGACAAGTGAACATGACATGACCTGATAGTGGCCCATCGTGGCGCATTCTGACCAGTACTCTTGACATGATAACCTGACATGACATATCTTGATAAGCTATTGCGACGGCTACCTGACATGACATGACCTGTATAATTAACCTGGATACCGTGGGCGATTGTGCTTGTACAATAATCCAGTCCTGTCTTGCATCATATCTAGGAGGGGACTCCTGAGTACCACGGTCAGGAGTACCTACTGAAATGGACTAAGGCTAATAACTATATTAATACATTAGTCATAAAGAGATCTCCCAGCTACAGGCAATCCCGTTACCTGGGCGCGCCTGGGATCTGTAGCCTGCCGTCGAGTAGGGCACATTTTCAGTACACTGTCATGTGTTGCACCCTTCAAGCTACCTAAGGGTACATACGTTTCCTGGACGATGTACCCACCTGAATTCAACCCCTAATTTTCGACCTGGGTAACCTGGATGGTCTCCAGGGCTTGTGGCTGTAGAATAATCTCACTGCATCTTGCTAGTAACTAGGCCTGTGATGACCCTAGTTAGTTAAAGTATCAAGCCGTACTCATTGCTTGGCCGTGATTGTTGAAAGGGGAATTATCATTCTAGTCTTGATCTTGTATAGATCGTTACATGTTCTAATTTTCTTATATTATCTTGCTGATAAATGGGAGAAACCAAGTTCGGTTCAGACGAAGGGTTACAATCCCGGTCCTTGTTTGGTTTAAGGATTGTAACCTGGTTATCTGAATGGTTCCATGGTTATCTTACCGTATATCCTCGTAATGTTATATTTTCTCCAGTTTTACTATATATTATTATCTTCTGTGCTAATTGCTGGTTTTAGTTCCTAAGTGAAGCTTCCTTTGTGGCACTTGCTCTTTCTGGGGTCTAACCCAGCTAGTTTTGTATGGCCAGATTTTAGAGCAGCTCTAGAGGATCTACCGACTTTCCAGCCCGATGGTGGCGACTAGACGTAACCAGGGCAACGTGTGGGTTATTTTTGGCTCTCCCACTCTATTATAAAAATATTCTTTTGAGGCATTTAGCCGACGAGCACCTGTTAGCTCGATTGCATTTACTTACTGTCTGTCTACGGGCTGTAACATGATTGACAGATCCTAGGGTTGATCATGTATGACTAAACTCTTGCTAGTCCTAACATTTTGTAACGACTAGCTTCATGATCAGCTGAATATATAATATTTGGGACGCCTTATCATTGTATATTCAATGATCATACATCTTGTGACTTTACTTACTTTCTTTTGATTGAGACACTAGGCTTGTTCATGACCATAGGATACTGTTGGCTTGTAGTAAACCCTCATGTATCTAGACAGCCGTGACCGTATAGCGAGATGGAATCCATTTCATATACGTAGCTGGCTATGTCTGCCCCCGCTCTCCAGTATTCTAGTTCTGGGGCGTGACACACTTGGACCCATATTTTAGGTTAGCTATATTAGACTCATTTAAGTCATAAAAAGTCATGAATACGATTAGAACTAATTACCAACTTAGGTTAGAAGCTTCCATAGGTTAACCAAAACCTTCATTGCAACTTAGAAGGGTAAATTGGATATTTCAAATAGACAATTAGGGCATTACATGGCCGTCCACTAGAGGATAGAGGGTTCATTATTCTACCTCTTTCTCCTCCTCGAGGAGAGCTCAATCAGCTATGCCACTCACCGGAGTAGACAGCCGGGTTGTACCCCTACCGGCTTCATCTCCTCCGTCCTCGTGATTTGGTGCCTCCGTGTCTCCAGAGATCCTGGAACATCACCATGCCGTGAGCTTAGTGCTGCACAGTCCTTCCGAGGTGAGCTCATATTCTTCCTCTTTATCATCTTCTTCTTCTTCATTTTATGCTTCCTCTTCTTTTCTCTAAGAAGTAAGGTTTTCTTTGGTAGCGGCTGATCGTGTGTGAGTGACGAGAGTAAGAGAGAGAAGTAGCTCTTTAAGAATTAGGATTAAGTATAAGGTTTTGGGTCGAGTTATTGGGCCTTGGGGATGGGCTACTAGGTTTTAATAACAAAAAAAAAGAAAAAGAATACAGCAGTATGAGACTTGGGTTTAGCACGTTGGTTTAGTTTTAATCTAGGCCAGATTAGATGATAGATTATTTTGAATAAATGAATGGATGACCACATATTTTCGGCACAGAATGTGTTCTTAATCTGTTATGGTATGGATTTGGGTCTGGCTTTATGAATAAATGATTGGGATCAAGTTTTAGTTAGAAGATTAATAGATTATTAGTCAGTAATTATTAATTGGGGTTAGTGAATAATGGTGGATTAGCAATAGCCAATAGAATTTAGTATTAGAAATTAGGAGAAGAATTTAGAAAAAAAATTCTAAAAAATATTTATGTTTTTGATACAGTTAGCGTAGACTTGATTCTGACTCAACGCAATAGTCCAGGCAAGTACTCCGTATTTATGTTTCTCAATATTAAACAAATGCAATTTATTTCCTAAATTGTCATGAATCATATTATGACACAATTTCTGACATGTATCATGACTCTTGCATCGCATGATTTTATTGAAGTCTTGAATCTTTTTTGTTATGAATTTCTAAATCATGAATCAAAGACATCAAGTTCTGAATCTTGCTTGATACGAATCAAAGACATCAAGTTTCGAATCTTGCTTGATATGATTTTCTGAATCACGGGAAGAAGGGAAAATACCGAGTAGATGTGTGGTCAACCCATTTCGAATCTTGCTTGATTCTTTGTCCGATTCTGTGACTAGTTTAAATATGTTTTATTACGATTCTCATAATTTTTCGTGTTGCAGGTTGTATTTCATTACAGTGTTCATTGAATTGTCTGGTTCAGTTTTCTATTTACTTTTCATGCTTTATTTATTATTGTGTGATATTATACGGGGATGTACTTTGCTCCTTTCCGAACTGGCCATTGTTTACCAGGTAATAGCAGGTTAGCATGAAGAGATGCTTCAAAGGATTTAGAATTAGTTTAGATTATTAACGTATTATTCTTATTCATGTTGTATATTATTTCGAGGATTGGCCAAATTTGTCTCCGGTATAAGATGAACATGTATCATGTACACAAATAGATATAGTGGTGTGTGATTGTGTGAGTGTTCATTGGATTATTTTGCTTTCTAGTTCTGCAATTGAGCATAGATCGACGTCATGATCATTTGATGATTCTCAAGGTCTAGACAGCGGACTACCGCCGATTCTGCGGCGTAGGCTGGATGCGCTCACAACCGGTACCCGATTATGTAGGCGCAAAACATGACACATTTTTATGGTGGCCCATATAGGTCTATCTAATGGTGCTTAGGATTAGAGTACCATTAGGATCCTGTAAAATAGGAATGCTCAATCACAACAGGACATATTATGCATTGTATAGTATTATTTATGTCTTTATATTTTCTGCTATACTACACTTGGACACTTATGTTGCCTTTTCTTCCATTTCTAGAAATGGCAAAGGAAAAGTGAGACCAGCCGACTCCTAGTGAGGATCTTCTGCCCCCACTAATGGGCCCAGAGCGGACTGACACTCATGTCCCACCTCCTATCATAGAATTTTCTACCGGACGATCTATTAGCTCCATGGGGGGAACTCAGATGCACGAGTTGATTCACAGATTACTTGAGATGTAGTGGGCACAAACTCAAAGTTTACTAGATGTCCAGAAAGAGCAGGCTACCATTCTCTGAGAGGGTATAGAGAATGCCCGACTATCCACTTTAGCTGCCATGGAAAAGCTAGTGACCCCTCTTCCACCATCACCACCTCCTCAGATCATACCCCCGACCACGTCATAGATTCCATCTCAACCACCAACTCAAACTCAGGCCAAACCTACCCTTCCTAGAGAGGGTTCTATCCTAGACTTTTAAGAGGATGGTTCCTCATGAGTTTCAAGGCAATAAGGGCATCCTATATGCCGATGTAATTACCCATTTTCTAAAATGAGGTATTTTTGAATCTTTTGTGAAATTAATTAGTTATTATGTAATGGATTAAATAATATTAGTGATATAAATTGGTATATTTTTATTATTTTAATATTAGTTAGTTAATGTATTGAGTTAGTACCATTAGTTAGTGAAACTGTAGAACCACATTGACTAGAGGCTAACCAAGACTAAAGAAACTTAGTTAGTGAGATTAGACTTATTAATTAGACTCTAAATTATCTAGAATTTCATGCAGAGGCTATTAATTGACTTAGACATTAGCTATTTTGGGCCTCTTTCTTAAAAGGCTTGAAATGACACATTAGGAGAGGCCTTTAGCCAAATGCACCCAACCTAAACCCTAGAAACTATCATGGCCGACCACCTAGCTTTTCCCTTCCTATTTATAACACCCCTTCATCCTCTTCCTCCTTCCATTTCATATCAAACCCTAATTTTAGGAGTTTCCCCCCAAATTTCTCCTACAACCATTTCTCATCCAAATTGTCCCAAACGAATTGCACTCTCTTTTCCTTGAATAGAGGAAGCCTCTATTGGCTAGTAGGGAGCCTATTGGAGCAATTTGGCCATTGGAAGTTGAAGGAGATCTCACCTTGGTTTTGTTCCTTGAGAATCCATCTCTCAAGTGGTAAGAGCTTCTAAACACCCTTTAATTTCACATTCCTTAATATAGATGCATTCATATAGGGTCCCTATGGCATTAGAAAGAATTTAGGTCAACTTTGAATTTATTTGAGGTGCGTATCACGAGAGTATTGGATACGCACATCAAGTGTTCGACGAAATGACCCTTAGGGTATTTGTTACTCAAATTTCAGTTTTAAATAGATAATTATATAGGACATGTGTTGTGTTAATAATGTGTGCTGTTAATTGTGGTTTGGGGATTGCTTGGTCGACCAAATTGGATATGGGGACTTGGTACATGAATGGTAGTTCATTGATTCAGTCATTACAGTGCTGTCTTCTTTGTACAAGCTAATTTTTGTTCTGTCATATGCATTAATTATATGCTATAACCAATACCATATTGCCATGTCCTTAGAGATTCATTGCATTATAGTTATTTTTGCCCTGCACCACCAAGTAACCTTGCTATTTGAACCCTTGCCCTGTCCTTTCAAATAGAACCTTAGCCCCCATAGCCCTGTCATGCATACCTTGGTTCATGTCCTCAGTATACATATCCAACTATTTTGGTTCAGTTTATTATATAGTGTGCAGTCATATGATTAGTTATAGGCTACTGTTCTGACCACACCCCATTCATTCAATTCCTATTTCCTTTTGTTCAGTCATGAAGTGATGAGCCTATTTGTGTCTGTCTAGACCATACCACATGTCCAGTCTGTTCCTTGGCATTCCATTTGTTAAGCCTAGTTGTTGATTCCTCCAATAGGTTTTAGCTCATATGTTGTGCACCCAGTCTCACTTGGTACTAGTCAACTGATAATCTAAATTTGAGTAGCATTCCATGGGTGTCTACCGACAGCTATGCTTAGTAACCATTCCTTATTGCCTTGTCCAACTATCCCTTGAGGGTTCAAGTATTTTGATATCCAGTCCATTAATGACTCAGTTCCCTGTTCTCTAATGAGAATTCAGACTTCCTTACATGTCCAGCCCTAAATCAACACCTTAGTAGAAATCATGAGGAGGAAGTGTGTTCAGACCCAAAATTCTCTGTACTAGCCGACTGATACTCATAGAGTATCTGTCCACATCTTTGTGCTTAGTCATATAATAAGAGGGTAGGCCTTTGTATCTTGTATATTTAGATCTAATCCCCACCTTAATGTATATGTCCCAATTGTATCAGATTTATTGTTCTGTTCAGTTGGTTAAATGATATGGGGATAGGGTTATGGTAGTTGGAGGGATATTAAGAATCTGTCCATATTTTTGATCTGTCATATTGTTCTTTACTGCTCTACAGTTTTGTAGATAATTAATCTCCTTGTTCTTAATTGCCTCATAGAGTACAGTCCATTTAGTTGAGGTTCACTTCACTTGTACAGATCTTTCACTGCATCCTAATTAATCCTATCCTCAGTTCAGCCCTTACCTTTCGAAGATGCCCTCTGCCATCATAATGTGTTGCATGTTCACTTTGTTTGGATACCTCAGTTTATTTTACTATTTTATTGTGCATCCATGTATTTTTATTAACCTTAACTTATGTGCAGGTCATATACATTATTATTGTTCTGTCCACACACCCTTGAGATGTCAGCTCAGATTGAACCTTTGGAGTAATCCCAATTTCACTCTTAGGTTCCATATCTACTCCATGTACACATCCTTCATTTGAGTAGGCAGTGCATACATTATCTGTCCTGCCACCATGCATTCACTGCACATACTTGGCCTCATGCACTGCATTAGATGTCCTGTATTTTAGATATGCCTTGCATTGCCACAAACATCTGCCCTTCACAGTAATTAGCCATGTATTTCATTATGTGCATTGCACTCACTTAACCACTGCATGTTAGCATTGTCCTGCTACCTGGATAATGTACTGCACCACCAATCGTTCACTGCATTCTAATTAATTAGTCCTGCATACCTGATAACATTGCATACCCATCCGCTTATATTCTTTGATTCACTACACAGGTTAGTATGTCCTGTTTTCATTTGATCACTGCATATAACAAGTCAACCTTAGTTGACATACAACTTAGCTTTTGTTCAGCTATTAAACTCAGGTATCAATCACCTACTTTATTAGATCTGTGTAGTAGAGGCCTTGTCATGGTGGTTACTAGCCTGTTCATTGTGCTGCTCATAATTGCATTGTCCTGCACCTGTCTTGGTCAGGCATTAGGTTTGTGTGTATGAGTGTTGGTTGATATCCTAACATCATTAGCTCACTGTATACATGCACATCCTGCAACCTCACTTCATTCCTTCACTGCATAGTGGCATATTGACCTGCATCCCTCTTTCAGAATTCTTCAATGCACTTCGGGTCCAAGTTGAGTATTAGACCCATATATGCATATCATGGTGTGCTCTGAACCTGGGATTAGTTCAGTTATGAGTAATCTGAATACCAAATTGTTCATGCATTCCTATTTGTGCTACCTTGCAAATTGGTACAGTCCTCATGAGGACCTTAAGTATTTGTCTCCTCTTTTGATCTGTCCTACCACTTATGCATATGTGCTGCCTTTTGTCCATGTGTTTATCTCTATGTTTCAGATATTAGATACAAGATATCAGATACAACCCCCATTGTATAACTTGAATAGCTTGCATATATGTATGTATATATATATATATATATTTTTTTTTTTATATATATATATATATATATATATATGGTGTGCTCTGAACCTGGGTTTAGTTCAGTTATGAGTAATCTTAATACCCAATTGTTCCTGCATTCCTCTTTGTGCTGCCTTGCTAATTGGTTCAGTCCTCATGAGGACCATAAGTATCTGTCACCCTCTCTTGTTCTGTCCTACCACTTTTGTATATGTGCTGCCTTTTATCCATATGTTTATCTCTAGGTTTCAGATATTAGATACAACCCCCTTTGTATAACTTGAATAGCTTGCATATATATATATATATATATATATATAGATATATATATAGATATATATGCAAGCTATTCAAGTTATATATATATAGCTTGCATATATATATATATATATATATATATATATATATATATATATATATATATATTTATATATATATATATATATATATTTTAATATATATATATATATATTTATATATATATATATAAATATTAGGATGAACTCAACTATATATATATATATATATATATATATATAGTTGAGTTCATCCTATATAAGGATGTATATATCATATGTTAGAGAGTTCAATCCAAATCCTTGTTTATTGGTTCAGCCCTTAGATTGTTGCCCTTGTGTCCAATTACCTCTTGTGGTTCACTTTATATACAATGTATATATATAATATAGGTATTTAACTTATAGGTATGCTTGAGATATTATTCATATATTATATGAGATAAGGTTGTTTATATGCATAGTAGTTGTTAAGTGAGTCTAATTTAGGTTGATTGGTTTGATACCAAGTTGCCAAGACATTAGTCTAGCTATCATATTCCAAACCCTAGACTAGACTAATTAGGACCAATGTGGACCAAGTACCAAAAGTTTGACTAAGTTGAACAATTGACTATGAGTTGAACAATAGTTGATTTTGACCTAGAAAGGCCTAGTAGCATGTAGACTTCATTATTTAATTTATTATTTAATCTAGAACACAGTGTAACCTGGATTTCATATAATATGACTCTGTGACTCCAATTTGGATACCGATACATATCAGTTGCTCAGGATATCAGGCGAGTACGTTCTCTGTTAGTTTTTATTCATGATAGTATCTATATTGTCTGCTTTAGACTACTTTAGTTGATGCTGACACATTGTTCACACGAACGAGTACTCTATGGATCTTGTCATGCGATGTTATCCCCTCAGCGGATACATCGGGTATTTCATGCTTATATACTTTACCATTTGCATCGTGTACTCCTTATATTCGTATTATTCATGTGCAAATCGTATGCTCTCATGTACTCTCGTATGTTCACATGTGCTTATTGTGCAAAACTAACCATCGTGTACGTAACATAACTTGGTCGGATCCTTGTGTATTGATCGAGGCGGGGGAGTAGAAGTGGTCATGTGATTAAACCCCTTAGTGTAACTCGTGTACACGTCCATTATACTCTCACGTATAATAGAGACTCTGTAGAATACATTATGTACAAACCTAAACCAATCACATAATCATCTTGTGCTCTAAAATACTTATATTTATTATAGTTCATAGTTTCTTTATTATATTTCATGTACTCAGTTTACTTATCCATATCTCATGTATTCATGTACTTCTTTTACAGCACATCATGTATTTATTCTACTGTTAGCTCTATATTTCCAACCATGTTTTGAAACTGCTTTCATAGATATGTGCTCGTTCCCGTCCTGACAGGATAACGTTAAAATTTTACAGATAACTTAGAGGATTCCAGCTAGCCTAAAAGACACCAGTAGAGCTTGGAGTAAATTGTTAGGTTCTTGTCTAGTTATAGTTTTCAGTTATTTCATGAGATGTACTTATTTCATACTCTATGTGTGTAGTGATGATAACACTTAAACTTCTTTAAATCTGGTTTTATATTAAACTTTATGATCCTCCTATCTATCTCATTTCGTGCTGATATTCATCTTAGTTATTTTGTGATTGAGTTGTATCCTTTTGAGATTGTCCTCTGTTTGGAGAGTATATTATATTGTTTTTTGTGATTGAGACCTGGGACAGCGTTCTACCGCTGACACTGCGGCGTAGGTTGGACGTATCCACGATCTCGTGCCCCTTCACCGGATGCGGGTCCTGACACGTTTTTAGTGGTGGCCCATGCAGGTCGAGATTCGCATTGATGTGATATCATGGTAGCACAACAACTTAGTTGTACTACTGCGAGCCTGCGATAGAATATAGGAAGTAAGGTGTTAGAGTGAGAGGATACTCAATCATAGTTAGAATTTCTTGAAAGATTCCTGGGATGACCCTTGAGAATCTTATTTTGAACTTCAATTTAAAATTATTTCCTCTTGTTCAGTTCATCCTTGCTCCTTGTTATTGAATTTAAATTTTGTTGGATGTTGTTGATTTTGATTTTCATATCATGATGAATTTTATGACCTGAGTTACGATATCTTCTGATAACATATGTTGACGAAAATAACAGGGAAGGTAAAACGTCTACTTCGTTATGGAACCTGGAGTTTATCACGGCCATATTAGCCGACATTATGAGAATGTAGAGACCTGACTTCGGATGTATATATCTTGATTATGGGATTTGGAGTTACTCGTAGCTATACTAGTCGGCGTAGCGAGGATACCAGACGACATGATTGTAGAGGTGCATACCCCAGTTATGGCATCTACTATTTATCGCAGCCATGCTTACTGGCATGGCAAGGATTCTAAGTATCATGATTTTGGACAGACGTATATGATTATCAGATTGTATCTTGAGAAGATTCTTAAAGTATCACCTCTATCATTTCACTTCTGTTAAATAGATTCTTTTCCATCATCAATTAATTTAGGAGTAGGAATAATTTCAGTTATTTTAGTCCAGTTCTTTGTAGAGTTTATTTCATATGTAGTACTTTCATAGTGTGATAGTTTTACTACTTGTAGAGCGTCTGTATCCTTGAGTTGATAGTTAGCATTGGTATTAGAAAAGTAACCCATTGTAGATGATTCCTCTGGTATTTATAATACCTACCAGTTTTCATATAGGATGTTAGTTTGCCTTATAGCCTTTTGATGATTTCATATTTTTTATCTATTTCTAGTATGGAACCCAAGACCAGAGCCTGTCCCCTGAGCGTAGCTGCAGTTTTCGATAAGACTGAGAGCGTGCTTCCACCTCTTACCGTTGAGGAGGTGGTAGCAGCCTCACCAGATAGTTTTTCTCCATATTTTGCCATTCAGAAGAGAGCTGCAGTTTCGCCTGAGACCGAGTCTTTCTCTGCCTTCTGGAGTGGTACCCCATACCGTATTCTCGGAGGGGGTTTGATTCCTGATGGAGCTCAGATACTTGGACTTCTCCGGGATGTGTTGGAGACACGAAGAGTTCAAGCCGAGATCCTGAGGGCAGAGTAAAAGGATTCAACAATTATGGAACTTAGTGCATTAAGGAGGAGTGCCTAGTTCCAAGAGAGTGAGGAGCATTATCCAGTTCCACCCAGAGCCCCAGGAGTACCCAGACCTTCAGCCTAGGTGTAACACCCAGTTTTCTGAAATTGGGGTATTTTGAAAAATTATTTTTTTATTATTTATTGGTGTTTAGTCATGATATGATTTTTGGTGATTTTAGTTAAATTAAACTATTTTTCTAAGTCACGACTTATGACTTTGTAATTTTACTAGTATAACCCTAGTGTAACCCTAGAGATTTCATAACCTAGAGACTAACCATGACCATGTAAGCCTAACCATGTGATTAGGATATCAAATTACCACTTTTAGTCAAAAGGGTATTTTGGTAATTTATTAGAAATTTATTTGGATTTATGTGATTTATTATTATTTAATTAGTTGATTAGTGTCATGTTAGCTCCTAACCTAGTTTAGCACTAATCTAGAGGTTAGAAACTAACCTAGGAGACTAAGTAGAGGATGTTAGCTTTATGTGTAATATCTAGGTTTGATAATATCTAGATATTTTACTTTTAGATATTTAGAAACCTAAAATATCTATCCCCTTAGTCAAAGACTTTGGAGCTAAGTTTTGCTAGGTGGATGAACCCTAAATATCTACCCCTACCCCCCATGGCAGCCACACCCTACCCCCTCCATATAAACACCCCCCCTTCATTCATGTCATTTTTTTACATACACTAAAAACCTATTTTTCCTACAACTTCACACCCTCACCACTTAACCATTTCAACTCCAAATTGAGCCTAGTTTCTTGCATTGGACTCCCCTACACTAGAGGATACCAATTGTGGCTTGCTAACAAGGAATTGTGGAGCTTTGGATATTGGGAGTTGAAGGAGGATTTCATTCAAATAGGCTTATATTTGAGGATCTTGCACTCATAGGTAAAAATCCCCAAACCTAGTTATTATTGTGATTTTTCTACATAAATGCATGCATATAGGTATACCCTAACTGTAGGTCAAGTTTGGTAGGAAATAGGCTTGGTTTGGTGTCCGTATCGGACACGTATCTGTGTCTTAATTGCAGTGTTTGGTAAAATGCCACTTAGGAACAAAAGTTATTATTTTCCAAAACAAATTATATTTTTGGGTAGCCCTAGACATGTAGGACAACCCTAGTTGACTGAGCACACTTCGAGTCATGTCCGTATCCAAAACGGACACGAACACACTGTTAAAACCATTGTGCACACTGAAAAACCCTACTGTTTGACACTTCGTGTCGTGTCTACACGTGTCATGGACACGATACAGAAACCTAGACACAAACCTAACCACCCCACCTACCAACTGACACAAGCACAAGGCTCTACGTGCCACGTGTGGAGCACACGACCCTTCGACACGCGTGCACGAGACTGTGCACGCTGTCCTGCTACCCGACACTGATTGCGGACACGACACAACACGTGGACACGTGCCACTTGGCATGAGGGTAGGGGCACCCTCTGACAACCCACCCACGAAGTTTCATGCGACCATGTGTCGTATCGGACACGAAATCGCCTATGCACTGGTCACTCACTGACACTGTAAACACGAACTCGAGGCTCTGATACGCCTCTCTTACTTGGACACGACACGACCCTGACTCGATTCAGGGTGCTGAACACTTAGGGTAATCCTAGGCGAATCTACCCACGTGATCACGAGACTTCTAGACCCTTGTGTCGTGTCCAGACACATGAACTCGTGTACGATACAGTGTAATTCCTGTGCACTGTATTTACCCGATTTGGGTTTTTTGACACAGGACACGCCGTGTCATACCGTGGTGGACTCCTAGGGACACCTACGACACATGTACACCTAGGGCTCGATTACCAACCCTTAGATTAGGATATTAGTTAGGTTTTGTATCAATTTTGGGATTTACCTATATGTTCAGTCATAAACAGTAAATCCCTATTATTTTTCAGTATTTAAATTGAATTTCAAATTGATTTTTATGAATATGTATACGTATTTTTGGGTGTATATATATTGTATACATTGTATATATGTATGTGTGTGTATGTGAGTATGTGAGCGTATGTATGTGTGGTATGTATGTATATAGGTATGTATGTATATATGTAATATATGCATATATGTGTGTGTGAGTGTTATGGGTTCCCATCTCAGATTTCTGAGATTAATCCCCCTCCCCTGTCACAGTGACACACCACTGCCTCACCATCTCTCACTCCCATTCCTCTCTCTCTACCTATATACCTATATATATGTTATATATATATAAGGGTATATATATGTGTATGGGTATATAATATATATATATATATATATATAATATATTATATATATATATATATTATGGTATTATATATAGTTGGGTATGTAAATTAGATATGTATTATATGATATTAGACTTGATATCTTAGCCTATGGCCTATGTATATGTAATGTATATGTCATAGTGCCCTAGGATAGTAGCCTATGGTTAGTAGCAAGTTAGGATTGACCAATAGGTCTAGTAGACTAGTTGACTAGATAATTGACCATTGTTGACCACTGTTGACCAAAGTCAACTATAGGTCAAACCTTGACCAAATTGACTAGAAATGACTTGGATGAACATAGATAGAAGGACTATTTGACTAAGGTTTGACTAAACCCTAACTAGATGATTAGGTTAACCATATAGATTATGAGGGTAATTCCGATATAGATGAAGATATGTATGGGGGTTAAGTGAGTACTTAGAGTTGAGTCATGACTGAGTTGGAGAATGGGATTAGCTTGATTAGGATTTAAGGTATGTATGTACTATATGTATGATGTGTGGTATACTTTGTATAGGTAATTGTAGTATAGTATCTTAGGTATTCTAAGATATGTTAGCCTATGATGGTTTGAGTTAGCCTTATAGAGTTTGACTGGATGTTGACCATTAGTCAAGATTAACCTAATTACCTTATGACTAGTATGATTAACCAAATCTTAGTTAGACTAAGACTTGACCCTATATGGACCAAGTAACTAGAGTGATAGTTTGGCTAGAATTTGACCAAGAGTTGACTAACCTAGATAGACTGTTTACCCTTGTTTGACCTTGTATGACTTAGTTTAACTTCTTGTGACCTAATATGACTTGATTTGACTTAGTTTGACTGTAGTGTTGACCTAGTTTGACTTTGACCTAGATTGGCTTAGAATTCATATAGATTGCATGTAGATTTTATTACCTTCATATTAGACATGTCATAACTATATTGCTCTATTTTAGGACATGTGACCTGGTACAGACATCTGATTACACTACTCTTTTCAGGTATCAGACGAGTACATTCTCTGATAGTTCTTCATTTATTTGCGATTACTGTATTTCAGTTCTAGTTAGTTCTATGTGATTCTCTGTATCAATACGTATGGATATTTCTGGATTCATGTATCGACACATACCTTACTTGCTGGCCTCTATTACTGGAGTCATTAGTATCATTCGGAATCATTTCTGGAATCATATATTGGCCAGACTCATCTCGATTCTTTTGTCGATTTGGATTCACTTGCGGGCGGGGAAATATTGAGTAAGACATGTAGACATACCCCAAATCGGAATCTTCCACTGGAATCTACGGAAGCATAGCCTCTCTTGTCCGATCAGTGGAGATATGCCTGATTCTACAGCGTTTGCATGTCGACCTCGGTATTTAAAACACATGTTAGATTATAGTTGGACCTGGATTCATTGATCACTGTTGGACTCATCTTGTACCAGAAATTATCTGGTATCAGATTATATGGACTGGACTCACACTGGGATTACATTAGACTTATATCGTACTGTCTGGACTCACACAGATATTCTAGTTCAGTTAGCTTATTACAGTCTCATTGCCATGATTCTTCTCTGTTAGTTACCTTCCTTTCTTGTTTACTGTTCTCTATGCCATCATTACCTGTATAAAACTGCCATGCTCATCAATAAAACTGTCTATGTTTTATAGTTCTTTATCATTTACTTGGGTTTTTCTAGATGAGTTGTACTCGTTCCCGTCTGATTGGACCTGTTGAAAATATTACAGATGATAATCTGTGGACACCTGCCCTACTTCCATGGACCTGGCGAGGGATTAGCTACCTTCGGTTCGACTCTCAGGAGTGATTCAGGAGATTAGCTAGTAGATACTTTAGCTTTCATGTTTGACTTGTTGTATTAAAGTTAAGTATTAAGTTTGTATTAAGTTGGTTTGAGATATTGGTGTATTTTAGTAGTTAGTGTTGTTGTCTTTAATTCCTTAGGTATAACTTATGTGTTATCTTTTGTGTTTAGACTGTGTTTGAGTAGATCATACCCTTACTTGTCCTCCATTCGGAGCTGATATCTGGACAAGTACTTTTTATATTCATGCATGAGATTAGTTAGCAACCTAGGACAGCTTACTACCGCCGACACTGCGGCGTAGGCTGGGCGTACCCACTTCTCGTGCCTCTATACATGGTGCGGGTCGTGACACGTTTTTAGTGGTGGCCCATGCAGGTCGTCGACTAATTGTTTGGTTACGTTATTGTACCAAGCATGCCTGCAATTAGGAACTTAAGGTAATTAGACAACATTAGGAATGACACTTAGAACACTAGAGGAAATTAGGATTGCAATGTAGGAAATACATCACATGCTTGCTATTATAATTAGATTTTCTTGTCTATGATTATTTTGCTTTAAAGAGTCCTTATAAGTCCTTTTATTGTAATTAGATGGTGCTTACTCGTTCATCCCAGCATGTCACACCTGAGAATGGCACACTCCCCATCCAGTCAGCTGACCAGTTGACTGATACACTCTACCTCCACCTACCACCTTCCCCCACTCACACACAAACCCAGATGCCTCCACCACCTTCCACCTCACAGTCCCAGCAGGAGCCAATACTTCCACCACCCCATCACTATACTACCCAGGCTTCGTCACACTCGACGGGAACCAACTGCTCACTCTGATCCAGGGGTTCCTAGTAACTCATCAGGAGCAGACCACCCTACTCCGCCAGAGCATGGAGCATTCCGAGGAATGCACCGTGATCATAACCTGTAGAGCCGCGCGCAGAGAGCAGGGACGATCAAGGACTTCATGGGTCTGAATCCCAAGGAGTTCTTAGGAACTGAGGGCATAGTAGTAGCAGATGACTGGCTAGACTCGTAGTAGAGAGGAAGCTCTAGGAGTTAGGATGCCGAATGATCTCCAGGTCGAGGTAGCGGGATTTCTGCTGATAGACTTGGCAGGAGTTTGGTTCTGAAATGAGCCGTTTATTCGCGAGAGGGAGAGCCATTGGGATCAGTTCAAGACCCCGTTCAAGAGAGAAATTCTTTTCGACCACCGCTAGGGTAGCCATGGGGCTACGATTCTAGAACATCCAGCAGGGCAACCGTTCTGTCGACGAGTATGCGGCAGAGTTTAGTTGCCTGAGCCGTTTCGTCCTAGTCTAGTTGCTGACCCTGAGGAGATGACCCGTAGGTTTTGCCATGGACTAGTTCCAGACATTGGCATTCTTATAGTGGCGAACGGTATGATGACTACTACCAGAGCTTAGAGTTAGCCGGAGTATTGAGGAGCGTCTTCTGTCTTCCAAGAGGCCGACTTCTGTACACATTGAGGGACCCTCCAAGCGTCAGGCTTTCCAGAGAAAGTGCCGACGCTACACCAGCAGACATATCATCCACCCACACCACATCATTCGAC
Organism: Iris pallida; assembly: GCA_029216955.1. NCBI lineage: Eukaryota > Viridiplantae > Streptophyta > Magnoliopsida > Asparagales > Iridaceae > Iris > Iris pallida. The sequence continues at coordinate 33,969 of JANAVB010000438.1, forward strand.
CCCGCCAGTTAGAGCCCCGGGACCCCGACAGTAGCAGAGGCCATTTCAGCAAGTGCAGTATCAATATCGAGTCAGGACCCGAAGACGATCAGTGTTCATACTGCAGGAAGCAGGGACACATCAGGGAGCCGTGTAGGAAGAGGCTAAGGTTTGCTATACCTGTGGGTCTGATACCCACAGAAGATGGATTGTCTTATTGCACCTCCTTAATGGGGGCTAGGCCACCTGTAGCTCAGCACCAGAGGGGTGGAGCTTTTGCGATGACGGTCGAGGAGACCACGCTGCAGGTGACGGGTTAGCAGGTTTGTCTTTCTGTCCTTCCTTTCCCATCTTGTTGTATGATTCCATTAGTAGTGTCAGGTTATGCTTGTGATACTAGATAGTGTAGTTACCATGTTCAAGACTGTGGAATCACGACCAGTAGGACTATGATTGCATGTTATTTTTTGACTTTGATTGACTGGGGATTTAACCTAGGAGGAGTACGACTATCTTATTTCGAGGACGAAATTTCTTAGGAGGGTAGACTTGAAACATCCAGTTTTCTGAAATTGGGGTATTTTGAAAAATTATTTTATTATTTATTAATGGTGTTTTAGTCATGATATGATTTTTGGTGATTTTAGTTAATTTAAAACTATTTTTCTAAGTCACGACTTATGACTTTGTGATTTTACTAGTATAACCCTAGTGTAAACCCTAGAGATTTCATAACCTAGAGAAACCATAACCATGTAAGCCTAACCATGTGATTAGGATATCAAATTACCATTTTTAGTCAAAAGGATATTTTGGTAATTTATTAGAAATTTTTGGATTATGTGATTTATTATTATTTAATTAGTGATTAGTGTCATGTTAGCTCCTAACCTAGTTTAGCACTAATCTAGAGGTTAGAAACTAACCTAGGAGGACTAAGTAAAGGATGTTAGCTTTTGTGTAAATATCTAGGTTTGATAATATCTAGATATTTTACTTTTAGATATTTTAGAAACCTAAAATATCTATCCCCTTAGTAAAGACTTAGGAGCTAAGTTTGCTAGGTGGATGAACCTAAATATCTACCCCTACCCCCCCATGGCAGCACACCCTACCCCATCCTATATAAACACCCCCCTTCATTCATGTCATTTTTTACATACACTAAAAACCTATTTTCCTACAACTTCACACCCTCACCACTTAACCATTTCAACTCCAAATTGAGTCTAGTTTCTTGCATTGGACTCCCCTACACTAGAGGATACCAATTGTGGCTTGCTAACAAGGAATTGTGGAGCTTTGGATATTGGGAGTTGAAGGAGGATTTTATTCAAATGCTATATTTGAGGATCTTGCACTCATAGGTAAAAATCCCCAAACCTAGTTATTATTGTGATTTTTCTTCATAAATGCATGCATATAGGTATACCCTAACTGTAGGTCAAGTTTGGTAGGAAATAGGCTTGGTTGGTGTCCGTATCGGACACGTATCTGTGTCTTAATTGCAGTGTTTGGTGAAATGCCACTTAGGAACAAAGTTATTATTTTCCAAAACAAATTATATTTTTGGGTAGCCCTAGACATGTAGGACACAACCCTAGTTGACTGAGCACACTTCGAGTCGTGTCCGTGTCCAAATGGAACACGAACACACTGTTATAAACCACTGTGCACACTGAAAAACCCCACTGTTTGACACTTCATGTCGTGTCTACACGTGTCGTGGACACGATACAGAAACCTAGACACAAACCAACCACCCCACCTATCTACTGACACAAGCACAAGGCTCTACGTGCCACGTGTGGCACACGACCCTTCGACACGCGTGCACGAGACTGTGCACGCTGTCCTGTTACCCGACACTGATTGCGGACACGACACAACACGTGGACACGTGCCACTTGGCACGAGGGTAGGGGCACCCTCTGCAACCCACCTACGAAGTTTCATGCGACCACATGTCGTATCGGACACGAAATCGCCTCTGCATTGGTCACTCACTGACACTATAAACACGAACTCGAGGCTCTGATACGCCTCTCTTACTCGAACACGACACGACCCCGACTCGATTCAGGGTACTAAACTTAGGGTAATCCTAGGCGAATCTACCCACGTGATCACGAGACTTCTAGACCCTTGTGTCGTGTCCACGAGACACATGAACTCGTGCACGATACAGTACAATTCCTGTGCACTGTATTTACCCGATTTGGGTTTTTGGTACTGGACCGACGTGTCGTGTCGTGGTGGACTCCTAGGGACACCAACGACATGTACACCTAGGGGCTCGATTACCAACCCTTAGATTAGGGTATTAGTTAGGTTTTGTATCAATTTTGGGATTTACCTATATGTTCAGTCATGAACAGTAAATCCCTGTTATTTTTCAGTATTTAATTGAATTTCAAATTGATTTTTATGATATGTATACATATTTTTGGGTGTATATATTTATACATGTATATGTATGTGTGTGTGATGTGAGTATGTGAGTGTATGTATGTGTGTGTATGTATGTATATAGGTATGTATGTATATATGTATATATGTATATATATGCTATATGTGTGTGTGAGTGTTATGGGTTCCCATCTCAGATTTCTGAGATTAATCCCCCTCCCACTGTCACAGTGACTACCACTCAGCCTCACCATCTCTCACTCCCCTTCCTCTCTCTCCCTACCTATATATATATATATATATATATATATATATATATATATATATATATATATATATATATATATAAGGGTATTATATATGTGTATGGGTATATATATATATATAAATTATGGTATTATATATATAGTTGGGTATGTAAATTAGATATGTATATATATGATATAGACTTGATATCTTAGCCTATGGCCTATGTATATATGTATATATTCATAGTGCCCTAGGATTAGTAGCCTATGGTTAGTAGCAAGTTAGGATTGACCAATAGGTCTAGTAGACCTAGTTTGACTAGATAGTTGACCATTGTTGACCATTGTTGACCAAAGTCACTATAGGTCAAACCTTGACCAAATTGACCTAGAAATGACTTGGATGAACATAGAAGGACTATTTGACTAAGGTTTGACTAAACACTAACTAGATGATAGGTTAACCATATAGATTGAGGATAATCCTATATAGATGAAGATATGTATGGGGTTAAGTGAGATACTTAGAGTTGAGTCATGACTTGAGTTGGAGAATGGGATTAGCTTGATTATAGGATTAAGGTTGGTATTGTACTATTATTTATGTGTGGTATACTTTGTATAGGTAATTGTAGTATAGTATCTTAGGTATTCTAAGACATGTTAGCCTATGATGGTTTGAGTTAGCCTTATAGAGTTTGACTGGATGTTGACCATTAGTCAAGATTAACCTAATTACCTTATTGACTAGTCTATGATTAACCAAAACCTTAGTTAGACTAAGACTTGACCCTATATAGACCCAAGTAACTAGAGTTGACTAGTTTGGCTAGAATGTTGACCAAGAGTTGACTTTAACCTAGATTAGACTTGTTTACCCTTATTTGACCTTGTATGACTTAGTTTAACTTCTTGTGACCTAATATGACTTGATTTGACTTAGTTTGACTGTAGTGTTGACCTAGTTTGACTTTGACCTAGATTGGCTTAGAATTCATATAGATTGCATTATAGATTTTATTTACCTTCATATTAGACATGTCATAATTAATTGCTCTATTTTAGGACATTGTGACCCTGGTACAGACATCTGATATTACACTACTCTTTTCAGAGTATCAGGCGAGTACATTCTCTGATAGTTCTCTCATTTATTTGTCGATTACTGTATTTCAGTTCTAGTTAGTTCTATGTGATTCTCTGTATCAACACGTATGGATATTTCTGGATTCATGTATCGACACTACCTTACTGCTGGCCTCTATTACTGGAATCATTAGTATCATTCCGGAATCATTTCTGGAATCATCATATATTGGCCAGACTCTCTCGATTCTTTTGTCGATTTTGGATTCACTTACTGGATGGGGAAATATTGAGTAAGACATGTAGACATACCCCAAATCCGGAATCTCCTACTGGAATCTACCGGAAGTATTGCCATCTCTTGCCCGATCAGTGAGAGATGTGCCTGATACCTACAGCCGTTTGTATGTCGACCTCGGTATTTTAAAACACTGTTAGATTATAGTTGGACTCATCCTGGATTCATTGATCACTGTTGGACTCATCTTGTACCGAAAATTATCTGGTATCAGATTATATAGACTGGACTCACACTGGGATTACATTAGACTTATATCGTACTGTCTGGACTCACACATGATATTCTAGTTCAGTTAGCTTTTATTACAGTCTTCATTGCCATGATTCTTCTCTTATTTTAGTTACCTTTCCTTTCTTGTATCTTACTGTTTCTCTATGCCATCATTACCTGTATAAAACTGCCATGCTCATCAATAAAACTGTCTATAATTGCTTTATAGTTTTTTGTCATTTACTTAGGTTTTTCTAGATGAGTTTGTACTCGTTCCCGTCCTGATTGGACCTGTTGAAAATATTACAGATGATAATCCTGTGGACACCTGCCCTACTTCCCATGGACCTGGCGAGGGATTAGCTACCTTCGGTTCCGACTCTCAGGAGTGATTCAGGAGATTTGCTAGTAGACTACTTTAGCTTTCATGTTTTGACTTGTTGTATTAAAGTTAAGTTATTGAGTTTGTATTAAGTTGGTTTGAGATATTGGTGTATTATTTTAGTAGTTAGTTGTTGTTGTCTTTAATTCCTTAGGTATAACTTCTGTGTTATCTTTCGTGTTTAGACTGTGTTTGAGTAGATCATACCCTTTACTTGTCCTCCATTCGGAGCTAATATCTGGACAAGTACTTTTTATATTCACTGCATGAGATTAGTTAGCAACCTAGGACAGCTTACTACCGCCGACACTGCGACGTAGGCTGGGCGTACCTACTTCTCGTGCCTCTATACAGGGTGCGGGTCGTGACACTAGGCCATCCTTTTTAGTTCAGATTCCTGTCCAGCAAGGCCACTCAAGCGAGTGCCTACATATGCTCACTGTAGGAAGCTTGGGCATGTATGGGACGACTGTAGGAAGAGGAAAAAGTTGTGCCTGTTCTGTGGGTCAGCTGCACATGTGATGCGAGACTGTCATACTGCACCTGCCCTAGTCGAGACCCCCCTTCAGGAGGGAGTTCTAGTCAACAGTCCTAGTTGGAGGAGAGTTTTCTTGACCTAGACCTTAGCATGTCTTTTGAGATGATTTGATGCACCCTACCATTGTTTGTGTGTTTTTAGTACCTAGTGAATTACCTTGTTGTAGTATGGTTAGTGTAGCTAGATGACCCCAACTTGATATAGCATGTCATGACCAATAATAGCCTAACCATATATGTTGTTTCTTTCAATAAAATTGATTAGATGAGTTTTCTTAGACCATGATTATGATTGTTGGGGACATGACCTTAAAAAGAGTACGACCGACTTAAATTTTGAGGACAATTTTTTTAAGGGGAAAAAGATTGTAACTACCACTTTTCCAAAATGAGAGTATTTTTGAAACTTTTTGTGAAATTGATTATTTAGTTATTATTTAATGGATTAAATAATATTAGTAATATAAATTGATAAATCTTTGATTATTTTAATATTATTTAATTAATATATTGAGTTAGTAACATTAGTTAGTGAAACCTTAGAACCACATTGACTAGAGGCTAACCAAGACTATATAAACTTAGTTAGTGAGATTAGACTTGTTAATTAGACTATAAATTATCTAGAATATCATGTAGAGGTTATTAATTGACTTAGACATTTAGCTATTTTGGGCCTCTTTCTTAAAAAGGCTTGAAATGACACATTAGGAGAGGCCCTTAGCCAAATGCACCCAACCTAAACCCTAGAAACAATCATGGCCGGCCACCTAGCTCTTCCCTTCCTATTTATAAGACCCCCTCATCTTCTTCCTCCTTCCATTTTATATCAAACCTTAATTTTAAGAGTTCCCTCCCCCCCCCAAATTTCTCCTACAACCATTTCTTATCCAAATTGCCCCAAATGAATTTCAGTCTCTTTCCCTTGAAGAGAGAAAGCCTCTATTGGCTAGTAGGGAGCCTATTGGAGCAATTTGGCCATTGAAAGTTGAAGGAGATCCCACCTTGGTTTTGTTCCTTGAGAATCCATATCTCAAGTGGTCAGAGCCTCTAAACACCCTCTAATTTCATATTCCTTAATGTAGATGCATCATATAGGGTCCCCATGACATTAGGAAGAATTTGGGTCAAGTGTGGATTTATTTGAGGTACGTATCAAGAGAGTATTGGATACGCACATCAAGTGTTCGATGAAATGACTCTTACGGTGTTTGTTACTCAAATTTTAGTTTTAAATATATAATTATATAGGACATGTGTTGTGTTAATGGTATGTGCTGTCAATTGTGGTTTGGGGATTGTTTGGTCGACCAAATTGGACATGGGGACTTGGTCCATGAATGGTAGTTCACTGGTTCAGTCACTACAATGTTGCCTTCTTGTACAGGCTAATTTTTGTTTTGTCCTGTTGCATCAGTTATATGCTACAACCCATACCATATTGCCATGTCCTTAGAGATTCATTACATTATAGTTATTTTCGCCCTACACCACCAAAAAACCTTCCTATTTGAACCAGTGCCCTGTCCTTTCAAATAGAACCTTAGCCCCCATAGCTCTGTCCTGCATACCTTGGTTCATGTCCTCAATATACATGTCCAACTGTTTTGGTTCAGTTTATTATATGGTGTGCAGTCATATGATTAGTTATAGGCTACTATTCTGACCACACCCCATTCATTCAATTCCTATTTCCTTTTGTTCAGTCATGAAGTGATGAGCCCATTTGTGTCTATCCAGACCATACCACATGTCCAGTCTATTCCTTGGCATTCCATTTGATAAGCATAGTTGTTGATTCCTCCCATTGGTTTTAGCTCCTATGTTGGGCACCCAATCTCACTTGGTACTAGTCAACTGATAATCTAAATTTTAGTAGCATTCCATGGGAGTCTACCTACAGCTATGCTTAGTAACCATTCCTTATTGCCTTGTCCAACCATCCTTAAGGGTTCAAGTATTTTGATATCCAGTCCATTAATGACTCAGTTCCCTATTCTCTAATAAAAATTCAGACTTCCTTATATGTCCAGCCCTAAATTAATACCTTAGTAGAAATCATGAGGAAGAAGTGTGTTCAGACCCAAAATTCTCTGTACTAGACGACTGATACTCATAGAGCATCAGTCCACATCACTGTGTTCAGTCATATAATAAGAGGGTAGGCCTTTGTATCTTGTATATTCAGATCTAAACCCCAACTTAATGTATCTGTCCCAATTGTATCATATTTTTTGTTGTGTTCAGTTGGTCAAATGATATGGGGGAGAGGCTTATGGTTCCAGTTGGAGGGATATTGAGAATATGTCCACATTTTTGATCTGTCAAATTATTCTTTACTACTCTACAGTTTTCCAGATAATTAATCTCCTTGTTCTTAATTGCCTCATAGAGTACAGTCCATTTAGTTGAGGTTCACTTCATTGTACAGATCTTTCACTGCATCCTAATTAATCCCATCCTCAGTTCAGCCCTTAACTTTCGAAGATGCCCTCTGCCATAATAATTTGTTGCATGTTCACTTTGTTTGGATACTTCAATCGATTTTACTGTTTCATTGTGCATCCATGTATTTTTGCTTAACCTTAACTTATGTGCAGGTCATGTGCATTATTATTGTTTTGTCCACACGCCCTTGAGATGTCAGCTCAGATTGAACCTTTGGAGTAATCCTAAATTCACTCTTAGGTTCCATATCCACTCCATGTCCATATCCTTCATTTGAGTAGGCACTGCATATATTACCTGTCCTGCCTCCTTGTATTCACTGCACATACTTGGCCTCATGCACTGCATTAGATGTCCTGCATTTTAGACATGCCTTGCATTGCAACAAACATCTGCCTTTCACAATAATTAGCCCTGTATTTTATTATGTGCATTGCACTCACTTAACCACTGCATGTTAGCATTGTCCTGCTACCTGGATAATATTCTGCACCACCAACAATTCACTGCATTCTAATTAATTAGTCCTGCATACCTGATAGCATTGCATACCATCTACTCATATTCTTTGATTCACTGCACAGGTTACTATGTCATATTTTTATTTGATCACTGCATATAACATGTCAACCTTAGTTGACATACAACTTAGCTTTTGTTCAGCTATTAAACTCAGGTATCAATCACCTACTTCATAAGATCTGTGTAGTAGAGGCCTTGCCATGGTGGTTACTGGTATATCCATTGTGCTGCCCACAATTGCATTGACCTGCACCTGTCTTGGTCAGGCATTAGGTTTGTGTGTATGAGTGTTTGTTGATGTCCTAACATCATTAGCTCACTGCATACTTGTATATCCTGCAACTCACTTCATTCCTTCACTGCATAGTGGCATATTGACAGCATCCCTCATTCAAAATTCTTTACTGCACTTTGGGTCCAGATTGAGTATCAGATCCATATATGCATATCATGGTGTGCTCTGAACCTGGGATTAGTTCATTTATGAGTAATCTGAATACCCAATTATTCCTGTATTCCTTTTTGTGCTGCCTTGCTAATTGGTTCAGTCCTCATGAGGACCTTAAGTTTCTGTATCCTCTCTTGTTCTGTCCTACCTCTTTTGCATATGTGATGCCTTTTGTCCATGTATTTATCTCTATGTTTCAGATATTAGATACAACCCCCTTTGTATAACTTGAATAGCTTTATATATATATATATATATATATATATATATATATATATATATATATATATATATATATATATATATACTAGTTGAGTTCATCCTATATAAGGATGTATATCATATGTTAGAGAGTTCAGTCCAAATCCTTGTTCATTGGTTCAGCCCTTAAATTGCTGCCTTTGTGTCCAATTACCTCTTGTGGTTCACTTTATATACTATGTATATAATATATAATATAGGTATTTAACTTATAGGTATGCTTGAGATACATTCATATCTTATATGAGATAAGGTAGTTTAATACTCATAGTGGTTGATAAGTGAGTCTAATTTAGGTTGATTGGCTTGATACCAAGTTGCCAAAATATTAGTCTAGCTATTATGTTCCAAACCCTAGACTAGACTAATTAAGACCAATGTGGACCAAGAACCAAAAGTTTGACTAAGTTGACCAATTGACTATGAGTTTACCAATGGTTGATTTTTGACCTAAAAAGGCCTAGTAGAATGTAGACTTCATTATTTAATTATTGTTTTAATCTAGATGTAACCCCTCTTCTCAGAATTTTGATATAATTTTATTTATTTATTTGGATTAATTGATGACTTTTAGGAATTTTTATAAATAATTACTTAGTTAATTATTACGGTAGATGACTTTGGCCATGGTTGAGGTTTGGAGTACAAGGTGATTAGAAATCGTGACACGGATAGTGCCATGGCGTGCTTTGGCTAGTATATTAGCCCCGGTGGGGAAGGTCGAGCCATAGTGATGCCCTAACTAGAAAAACTAGGCTAAGTTACGAAATAACCCTTACCGAAGATTTATTTATTTATTATATTATTGAGTTTTAGGGAATCCGGTTGTACCGAATTAGTCCAGATAGGACCCAAGACAAGCCCAAGCCCATGTTGTCATGCGGAACGTCCGATGACATGTGTGTTGATATATTTTGGTGAGTGAGTGGTTTTCCGTTTTAATGATTTAATGAATATTTTAAGTATTCATAATTAAATATTATAAATATTATTATCAGTTGATATTCAGTGACATTTGTATAAAATAGGTCCTTGTACATTTTGGAATTTTTAGACTGTACATAATGGTATATACATCAGCATTGATTTATTAAATTTATTATTATTATTATTATTATTTTATAGAGTTATTATTATATAATATTATTTTATTATTATTCGTTATATTATTTGTCAAATAAATGTTATCGTATTTATGTAAATGGGTCATACGCTAGGAATGGATAATAATGAGTTTTATTTAGATTTTATGGATATTATATTATATAAGTATATGAATATATATATATATTTTTTTATATGAATATATATATATATATAATATATATATATATATATATATATATATATATATTATATATATATATAAATATAATATATAAATATATATATATATATATATATATAAAATATATATATTATAATATATATCTATATATATAATATATATATATACATATATATTAATAAAGAAAAAGAAAAAAAAGAAAAAAAAGAAATAAAATCAAAGCAAAAACAACAGTAATAGCAGTAACCCACGAGATATTGGATGGGGGTCCAATATCTCGTGAGTGATCCAGCAGGCCAAAACCCGCGTGTTTCCCAGCAACCCAAACCATAAAATTTTAATTCGTATATATGTATGCATACGGGTCGGATAGGAGATCGAGGAAAATTCTAAAACCTTAGCAACCTAAGCGCCACGTCGACCCCCTTCCCTGGGCGCACCCCCACGCATGCGCACGCCACCGAGGGCCATCGCCTGTCGGCCGGAGTGGCCACGGCAGCGTCAATACACGCGCACGGGTTGCCGTAGCACCGAGCAGCAGCAGAACAACGGATGCGCCGACTTCGCATAGAGTTTTCACCGTGCACGGTCGACGATTCTTCGAGCCATTTTCTTAGGTATGCCCACAACGTATACGCCTTCGACTCCTGTCATTTTGTTTTATTTTAGATGACCTAGAATCTAGGGAAAATGAGCCGAAAGGTCGACGGAAAATCTGTTCCAAAACAGAGTAGATAGCAGTCTCTCAACCCAACTTGGCAGTCATTTTCTGAACTAAACATTAGGGAATTTTGAAAACTAATTTGATACAGTCCTAGACAAACTATAGGGCTACCAAACCCTTTTTTCGGAAGTTGATTTCATCGACCAAGCGTCGAGAAATCGGATTCCTAATTTGGCAAAAAATCTATCTTTAAATTGTAGAATTTATTAAAAATCTTCAATACGACGTACGTTCTGCCAATCCGGGCGACGTGGTCGTGAACCGAAAGCATCAAAAGGTGCGTAATGGTTTTGTGGACTTGTGGGCTTTGACGGAATTCAAATTGGTTGCGTTGCGCGACGATTTGATGCGTATCCGTCGAAATTTATCATATCGGCCCCTGTGCAAATTTCTCAATTACTTTGTGCACGCTCGTCAGATCGAGATGAAACTTATGCCAGCAGAACCGTATCATTTTTCTGGTCCTATATGCCAAGTTTGGTCCGATTCTGAGACAGTTGATTGGATCGCCGTTTTGCGGGCCCTACGATCCGATTCAACGGGCGATTTTGTGCACGGCCCATCGGAATCCAACTTTGGACATACGGTTGGGTTCGTATCATCAAAACGAATCCGTAGACATATAGTTTGATGACTTTAGAGACCGTTGACTCTGGCACGCTTTTCGGTACAAAGCGGGTCGAACGGCGGACACTATTTTGACCCGAAATTACCATTTTGCCCCTGTGTCCAGAATTGGACTTAAGGACAAGAAATCCTAGCTAATTTGACAATTCTGAGAACATTGGTAATATCTATTTCAGCATCTAGAGATTGTTGTACGAGTTTTGACCATTATGGCACACTGAGTGGTTTGGACTATCGGTTTCACCAGCAAAGGACCACAGGCGAGTACAGTTTATTATTTATTTTCAGTATTGATCTTTACTATATATCATTGTTAGTCGATAGAGATGTGATTTCAGTCTTTATGTTATTTTTATTCTTTGTGGTGTCGGGGGAGGTGAAGTATCGAAGATATTTGATCTGACCTTAGACAGTGTAGACAGTGATTTATTATTACAAAGTAGATAGTGTAGACAGTGATTTATTATTGCAAAGTAGACAGTGTAAACAGTAATTTATTATTGCAAAGTAGACCGTGTAGACCGTGTTTATTATTATATTTATATCGTGTAGACCGTGTAACTTTAGACCGTGTAGACCGTGTCGCATAATTGTCCCGAGATCGATCACATATCAAAGGTACTTCAGTCCGTCAGTTGGTGAGTATTTTATAATATTTCATTTTCTGTTCTTGGTATTTAGTTTTATTCTATCTTTCTTCATTTATTTTACGAATCATATGTCTAAAGGCTAACCTCTGTATAGTCATTTTCATATATTGAAACTGCATTCAGTGAATTGTACTCGTTCCATTCCTGACTGGAAACCAATATTTTTCAGGTTAGCCGTGGATTCACTTAGCATGGGGAGTTCGGATGTACAGGCAGACGAAAATCCTAGAGACTAGTTAGATAGCTGAGTTGTAGTCATTCCAATATTTGTGCAAGTTTATATTTTCATGCAAATATAAAACTTGTGAATATTGTAAATTGAATTAATTTTGTGAATGAGCATTATTTGTGACTTTGAGCATTGTGGCTATACAGCGTTCTACCGCCGACTCTGCGGCGTAGGCTGGCTTGGACACGTCTCGTATCCAAAAAAAGGGTACGGGTCGTGACAAGTTTTTGTGGTGGTCCATGCAGGTCAGTTTTCGCAAATTATGCGAACTCGTGATAGTACTTAAGTTAGTTGTGCTATTACGAGCCTGCGACTAGAAAATGCTCATTCACGAATTAGGATTAATTTAATTTAAGAGAATGACTAGGACTAGGTGTCCCTTATACAAATTTACCGATGGGTAGTCTAGGCCATGCAATTTAGATGAGGGGTTATTAATTTTGATAGATTGTCATATTCTCATAAGTACAATATTACCTCTTGATATGGCGATATGATCCAACGTGGATAGGTTATTCACTTGGTGAGACAGGGCTTCATAGAGGTAATGATCTAACCTTGATAAATTGTTCAATTCCTTCTCTATGACTCGTTAGATATCATCCTCACATCTTAGTCCAAATTGCCTATTTAGTTCCTATTTTGCCCTAAAAATTATTATTTTATATAATTTTGATTATGTTACCCATATACGAACCTCGAGTTAGTTTCAATTCAAAGTTTTCCTCCATGGTTTGAATACATATGGAATAGATACTAGAATGTTTGTAATCCTTTTGTCTTCAGTTATTTTCTCCCTGTTAAATCTTTTATTTTAAGGGGTATGACTGATAGGATAAATACTTACGCTTTACTTCATAGTCAATTTGTTGGAATCTCTAGAAGCTAATGGATTTTTACAGATATAGTTAAAGGAATGTTAGTTAACTCATAATGGCAGGACAGCAGCACACTGTCGCCATTTATTTGAATTATAGAGACTATGGAATTACTGCAGCCAGCAGCGCACTGGCGAGGCACGACCCCTAGAGTTGAAATTAGTTTAAGAATATATAGGTTATAGAATATTCCTAAAACTATGGTTAGTGGTCCTCTTTTGATCGTAGTTACCCTTAAGTCAATATTGGATAGAGTTAAGAAATGTTCGACTTTGTATCATATTTGAGTTACGAAACCAAGGGTTTACCATAGCCAGAGTATACAGGCGAGGCATAACCCTCGGTAAAATGACTTCAGACGTGATTACAAGTGTAGAATACTATGGAGGATAGGACAATGCCATGTATGTCCCATAAGATCCAAAGCCAATATTAGTAGAAGTTTTATAAGTTGGGTAGCATGTTTCCCGACCTAGCATTTCGTAGTCCTTGTGACTTATTGACGAGGTAACTGACTAACGTTGATAGGTTTACCTAGAATATAGAATTCAGAAGTCCATAAACCGGTAGTCGACCAAGGCCTTATGGACAAGAAGATAGCAGGAAGACTGTGTAAGCAAGAACACATGATAAGGTTTTGATTCTCGCAAAACTCGAACTACTGGTGCCTTCTTTCGAAAATCTGGTATAATTGTATTTTGACTACCTTAACCAACGCTGCTATTACAGCCTAGTTTTGCAAGCTTACTCTTTTATCAAGCTTGATTCAAGACATATGTTTATTGGGGATGCCCACTAACATATTGTCTAATAAGAATCGACGTATTACGGTATGATCAACCGTAGTGCACTCGGTTCGCTCTTCCTCTGATTAACCTACGTAGATTGAGACGTAGATGTCTATAGGATCTCATCCGCGGCTACATTGACAATTCCTCTTGAATTATACATTCGCCTTTGAATCACGTAATTGTATTCAGTGACATCTTCCTTGAACTCTTTATTGTTTTTTGTCTTTCACTGACTTGGAAATACGAAAGCTCGTATTGGTAGATAAATACAGAGTATCCCCATGGCTATGATAGTTGTATACACAAGTGTAGCTACCATCGGCCAGCCATGTGGTTACGTTACTCGTTCTCCTCTCGACCCTCAAACTACTATTGGAACCCTCTAGCCATCTGAATTTGAGAATGAGGAGGGTTTACCCTTAGTCCAAATGCCAACCTAGGAAACTATCTATTCTCAAGAAACCAAATGCTGTGAGTCTCTAATTATTTGCCTGAAGCTCACTTTAACTAGCAACCCTTGAGCCTTAACCCAACCTTTCCTCGACCAAAGCCCACAGGTTAGACCTGAGATGAATAGATAAAGGTAAGGACAATCATTCATCGTGACTATGGTAGACACACATCCCGAGATTGGTTCCAACAAATATTGCCCTAGTTATATAAATTTTATTATTAAGACCTAACTAGTATTGGAACACCACAAGCACTAGCTTAGCCAACACCACAGCTTAAATACCCTGTCATATTATGATCTACCAGATATCAATAGCAATACACGATCACTACAACTCTTATGACGATAGTCTGGCAGGTTGACACAAATAGAAACTCACGACTCAGTTGTTAGAAACCTTTTCGTAGGATGTTAGAGTTGGTTGTCCTCGATAACTCTCGTATACTGTGGACGAGCAGGTCATTCCATTTTATCGACCATGTGTCGTTTTACACACTCGTTTTTTATTTATTGAGAAATGATCCTTGACTTGACTTATGTCTACCGTATTCCATTATGCCGTACCTTATTCTTTATTACCAAGGGTCGAGGTACAATATCTGGACTTTGGAATTTTTCTAACCTCATTATTCCTAAGACCATGTCCTAGCTTCTAAGGTGAACAGAATGTAAGCCTTCTAAAATTTTAGGATATACGGGGATTACAGATTGAGGAGAATGATTTCCAATAGGATGATAATTAGTGCCCATGGACTCCCACTTTCTATTTAGGTCATTTGGTGTCCCCGGCCGTGTCATTAATATTCGGAGCACGAGACCAGCTGTTATCTTCCAACAAATTTCATATACATTATCTAGACGAGACCACCTTCATCTAAGTATGTCATGTCCCACTCAAACACGTCCCCTTGTGCTCTATTTTTATGGTACGACTTTCAGGTCAAAAGGACTAGCTATAACCCTTACTATACCGGTATACTTTTCGACTTTCATTAGAGCTTCAACTTCGAGTCGAATCTTTCAACCCAATATATGGTTGTGATCGACTCGAAGATCACTACACACATGTCACTAGTGTGCCACTCAATTGTGTCTTCGTGCTACTTAAACACGAAAGTCACGGAAGGCGCATCTTCAGGGCTTGCAGAACCTATTTCACCAATCCGACTGCCCATCTAGCTCAACCACTTGGGTTGAAATCTATTCTAGGTTATCCTAGCCTAGTAGAATAATTTTATTATTGGGATCTTGTTCAGTCAATATAGATTGAAATCCAAGGTTCAATCAACCAACGATTGATGTCCAATTAGGGAACCCATTAAGACCCAGTAAAACCCATCCATACATACCACCATATTTGGATTACAAAAATCGAACAATTTGAAATAGGTCCCTATACCTATTATGTAATCTTCACCTCTTAGAATGTGAAGTCATCTGTAACCCTTATTCCATCTACCTGGAAGTCGTGATACGATCTTGTATTGCATTTACATCCCTTGCTCGTGTGTTTAAATAACCACGAAAAAGATCACAATCTTGATTTCCCAATATCCGTTCTATTATTGAATCTTGTTTAGATAGAACTTCGAGAACGGAACTTATGTATTGCACGGAGTGCAAGCTCCTATAGGAAACGAAAGGTTCTTTGATTTCACAAGTAACTGGAATAGAGTAGCCCCCTCAAGCAAATAAGCCAATGGTTCATAGACTTTCTTTTATCTGCATCATTGGATACTCTCTACTGCTCTTGAAACTTCATTTTTTTTACTTTCGATTGTTCTTCCTTATCTTTCTGTCCTTCCTATTTTGGAGCGACGAAGGTCATGCTTATTAGAATTTACCAATATTTCTTAGCTACTTGTGTAAATTTGTTGCTTGTTAGATTTTGGGTTGTTTGACAGATAGGAGAGGATTATAGAGGCCAAAAGCAGTAGATATCTACTTGTATCAATTTTAGCAAGTAGTTGAAAGATTATAAAGTTTTAGTGACATAGCTGTGAGGGAGTAGTGTGTTCAAAGGTGGGTAGAAGCCTTCGGAGTTTCGTAGTTACAAAATGGCTAGGAGAAGGATATAAACTGTTTTTGAGGAATTAAAATTCGAGGAGATTAAGGTAATGGTAGATTTCCTTCTTGAATTTAAGGAATAGTTACGAATTAGAATTTTGAGGATGAAATTATTTTTAAGATGAGTAGATTTGTAACCCCTTTTCTCAGAATTTTGATATATATTTTATTTATTTATTTGGATTAACTGATGACTTTTATGAATTTTTATAAATAACTACTTAGTTAATTATTACGGTAGATGACTTTGGCCTTGGTTGAGGTTTGCAGTACAAGGTGATTAGAAATTGTGGCACGGATAGTGTCATGGCGTGCTTTGGCTAGTGTATTAGCCCCGGTGGGGAAGGTCGAGCCATAGTGATGCCCTAACTAAGAAAACCAGGCTAAGTTGCGACTTAACCCTTACCGAAGATTTATTTATTTATTTATTATATTATTGAGTTTTAGGGAACCAGGTTGTACCGAATTAGTCCAGATAGGACCCAAGACAAGCCCAAGCCCATGTAGTCATGCGGGACGTCCGATGACATGCGTGTTGATGTATTTTGGTGAGTGGATAGTTTTTCATTTTAATGATTTAATGAATATTTCTAATTATTCATAATTAAATATTATAAATATTATTATTAGTTGATATTCAGTGACATTTGTATAAAATAGGTCCTTGTACATTTTGGGATTTTTAGACTGTACATAATGGTATACACCATTATTGATTTATTGAATTTTATTATTATTATATTATCATTATTATTATTATTATTATTATTATTATTATTATTATTATTATTATTATTATTATTTTTTTATAGAGTTATTATTTATATATTATTTTATTATTATTGGTTATATTATTTGTCAAATAAATGTTATATAAATATATATTCGTATTTATGTAAATGGGTCCTACGCTAGAATGGATAATAATGAGTTTTATTTGATTTTATGGATATATATTATATAAGTATATGAGATATATATATATATATATTATATATATATATATATATATATATATATATTAATAAAGAAAAAGAATAAAAAAGAAAAAAAAAGAAAAAAAGAAATAAAACAAAGCAAAAACAACAGTAATAGCAGTAACCCACGAGATATTGGATGGGGGTCCAATATCTCGTGAGTGATCCAGCAGGCCAAAACTCGTGTGTTTTCCAGCAACCCAAACCGCAAAATTTTAATTCGTATATATGTATGCATACGGATCGGATAGGGAGATCGAGGGAAATTCTAAAACCCTAGCAACCTAAGCGCCACGCCAACCCCCTTCCCTGGGCGCACCCCCACGCACGCGCACCCGCCCAAGGGCCACCGCCGGCCGGAGCGGCCACGGCAGCGTCAATACACGCGCGCGGGTTGCCGCAGCACCGAGCAGCAGGAGAACAACGGATGCGCCGACTTCGCTAAGAGTTTTCTCCGCGCACGGTCGACGATTCTTCGTGCCGTTTTCTCAGGTATGCCCACAACGTATACGCCTTTGACTCATGTCAATTTGTTTTATTTTAGATGACCTAGAATCTAGGGAAAATGAGTCGAAAGGTCGACGGAAAATCTTTTCCAAAACAGAGTAGACAGCAGTCTCTCAACCCAACTTGGCAGTCATTTTCTGAACTAAACATTAGGGAATTTCGAAAACTAATTTGATATAGTCCTAGACAAACTATAGGGCTACCAAACCCTTTTTCGGAAGTTGATTTCATCGACCAAGCGTCGAGAAATCGGATTTCCAATTTGGCAAAAAACCTGTTTTTAAAATTGTAGAATTTAGGAAAAATCTTCGATACGACGTGCGTCCCACCAATACGGGCGACGTGGTCGCAAACCGAAAGCATCAAAGGTGTGTAATGGTTTCGTGGACGTGTGGGCTTTGACGGAATTCAAATTGGTTGCGTGTGCGCGACGAATTTGATGCGTATCCGTCAAAATTCACCGTATCGGCCCCTGCACAAATTTCTTAAATACTTTATGCAGGCTCGTCAGATCGAGGTGAAACTTGTTCCAACAGAACTGTATCATTTTTTGGTCATGTATGCCAAGTTTGGTCCGATTCTGAGATAATTGATTGGATCGCCGTTTTGCGGGCCCCACGATTCGATTAAACGGGCGATTTTGTGCACGGTCCGCCGAAATCCAACTTTGGACATACGGTTGGGTTTGTATCATCAAAAAAATCCATAGACATGTAGTTTGACGACTTTAGAGGCCGTTGACTCTGGCACGCTTTTCGGTACAAAACGGGTCCAACGACGGACACCGTTTTGACCAAAAATTACCATTTTGCCCCTGTGTCTAGAATTGGACTTAAGGATAGACAATCCTAGCTAATTTGACAATTTTGAGAACATTGGTAATGTCTATTTTAGCATCTGGAGACTGTTGTACGAGTTTTGACTATTGTGGCACACTGAGTGGTTTGGACTATCGGTTTCACCAGCAAAGGACCACAGGCGAGTACAGTTTATTGTTTGTTTTCAGTATTGATCTTTACTATGTATCATTGTTAGTCGGTAGAGATGTGATTTCTGTCTTTATGTTATTTTTATTCTTTGTGGTGTCCGAAAAGGTGAAGTATCGAAGATATGTGATCTGACCTTAGACAGTGTAGACAGTGATTTATTATTGCAAAGTAGACAGTGTAGACAGTGATTTATTATTGCAAAGTAGACAGTATAGACAGTAATTTATTATTGCAAAGTAGACAGTGTAAACAGTAATTTATTATTGCAAAGTAGACCGTGTAGACCGTGTTTATTATTGCATTTATATCGTGTAGACCGTGTAACTTTAGACCGTGTAGACCGTGTCGCATAATTGTCCCGAGATCGATCACATATCAAAGGTACTTCAGTCGGTCAGTTCGTGAGTATTTTTGTATTTCATTTTTTATTCTTGGTATTTAGTTTTATTCTGTCTTTCTTCATTTATTTTATGAATCATATGTCTAAAGGCTAACCTCTGTAGTATAGTCATTTTCATATTAAAACTGCATTCAGTGAATTGTACTCATTCCATTCCTAATTGGAAACCAATATTTTTCAGGTTAGCCGTGGATTCACTTAGCATGGGGAGTTCCGGTGTACAGGCAGAGGAAAAGCCTAAAGACTAGCTAGATAGCTGAGTTGTAGTCATTCCAATATTTGTGCAAGTTTATATTTTCCTGTAAATATAAAACTTGTTAATATTGTAAATTGAATTGATTTTATAAATGAGCATTATTTGTGACTTTGAGCATTGTGGCTATACAACTTTCTACCGCCGACTCTACGGCATAGGCTGGCTTAGACACGTCTCGTATCCGAAAAGAAAAAAAAAGGTGCGGGTCGTGACACTAGAACACAGTGTAACCTAGATTTCACATAATAGGACTCTGGGACTCCAGTTCGGACACCGATACACGTCAGTTGCTCAAGATATCTGGCGAGTACATTCTTTATTAGTTTTCATTCATGATAGTATCTATATTGCCTGCTTTAGACTACTTTACTTGATGTTGACACATTGTTCACACGGACCAGTACTCTATGGATCTTGTCATGCGATGTTATTTCCTCAGCAGATACATCAGGTATTTCATGTTCATGTACTTTACCATGTGCATCGTGTCCTCCTTATATTTGTATTATTCGTGTACAAATCGTGTGCTCACATGTGCTTATTGTGCAAAACTAACCATCATGTACGTAACATAACTTGGTTGAATCCTTGTGTATTGATCGGAGCGGGGGAGTAGACGTGGTCATGTGATTAAACCCCTTAGTGTAACGCATGTACATGTCCATTATACCCTCACGTATAATGGAGACTCTGTAGAATACATCGTGTACAAACCTAAACCAATCACATAATCATCTTATGCTCTAAAACACTTATATTTATTATATTTTATAGTTTCTTTATTATATTTCATGTACTCAGTTTACCTATCCATATCTCAGTATTCCTGTACTTCTCTTACAGCATGTCATGTATTTTCTACTGTCAGCTCTATATTTCCTACCACGTCTTGACAGGATAACGTTAAAATTTTTACAGATAACTTGGAGGATTCCAGCTAGCCTAGAGGAGACACAGTAGAGCTTGGAGTAGATTATTAGGTTCTCGTCTAGTTGTAGTTTTCAGTTATTTTATGAGATGTACTTATTTCATACACTGTGTGTAGTGATGATAATACTTAAACTTTTTCAAATCTGGTTTTATATTAAAATTTGTGATCCTTCTATCTATCTCATTTCGTGCTGATATCCTTCTTAGTTATTTTGTGATTGAGTTGTATCCTTCTAAGATTGTCCTCCGTTTGGAGAGTACATTATATTTTGTTTAGTTTGTGATTGAGATCTAGGACAGCGTTCTACCGTCGACACTGCGGCGTAGGCCGAATGTATCCACGATCTCGTACCCCTTCACCGGGTACGGGTTGTGACAGCCGACAAGGGGTTAGAAGACATTGAGAGGGTACTTCGTCTGTTTAGACTTTCGAAGGATCTCAATATAGAGGTAGCAGGATTACAGATGCATGACTTGGCCCATACTTAGTTTCGGAGTGAGCCTCAGGTCGCAGAATCCAGACTCACATGGGATAAGTTTATGGAGATCTTCAAGGATAAGTTCTTCTCCGCAGTAGGTAAGGAGACCTTAGAGGAGCAATTTTAAACTCTCGAGCAAGGAACTCGCACGCTTGATGAGTACGCTGCTGAGTTTAATCGGTTGAGCCAATTTACTGGAAGTATGGTGAGGGATCCTGAGGAATGAGCTAGAAGGTTCCGTCAGGGATTAGCTGACGAGATTCGCATCTATGTCATTGCCAACGGTGCGATGACCTATATCGAGACTGTCACGATTGCTCAGAGGGTTGAGGTTGATCTGGGCCTCCGCGTAAAGAGGAATCAAGATGCTTCAAGAGGCAATGGGTCAGCCAAGCGTCATCATGGTCAGCAGAAAACTTTCCAGGATCAGGCCCTAGTTCAGCAGGAAGTTTCCCAAGCATTAGTCCTAGTCCAGCAGCAGAACCAGATTAATTATGCCAACTGTAAGAGGCTAGGGCATAGACGAGAGGAATACAAGAGAGGATGAAGCAATGCTTCAGCTGTGGGTCGACTGAGCATAGGATCAGAGACTGTCCTAATGAGAAGAACCGAGAGCCGAGGACTTAACACCAGAGTAGAAGTAATTGATTTGAGATATTCGTTCGGTTGGCCCATTGGTTAATGATCACACCTGATTTTGATAACCGATGGTAACTTTGGTCGATACGCAAAATATACAGACTGTTACAGGTTTATAGGTTTTAAACAAAAAGGAACTCTGTATCCTATCGCTTCAAAGTACCGACATCGCATCATCGTCAAGAACCAATCGCACTGGAAGCAAGATCAAGTTTTTTATATTTTCTTCTGTATTTTTAATTTTATTGAGTCTAAGAAATGTATGTGAGGTTTATCAGGATCCGTACTGGCTTAGGTTTTTATCAGTCTACTTTTCAAAAAGCCTACATATCCATACTTCTAAGTCCATTATCCAAAAAGCCAAAAACCTCAAAACAAATCTGGCCCAACCAAACAGTTCTGACCCAGACAGAACTTTGGACAAACTCGGCCAGAACTTCGCCCGAGTTCTGCCCGAGTTCGGTCTAAGTAGTTCAAAAATCAGTTTCCACCAAATCTGCCTATAATGTTCGTTTGCGAGATTCATGCATCCGAACTCCACCCGAACTCTGCCCAAATTCGGTCAGCAAAAATACTATAATATAAAAAAATTCTTACCATTTTAAATTACTCATTCACTCTCTTCTCTACTCTTATAAAGTATTTTATACGATCAATACTTTCAAATCAAGCTTATACCACTCTTAGCCAAAGTCAGTACAGTTCTGTTCGATCTAGAGTTTTGGTACTGAAGAGTTGTATCAGATACGTCATTCAAAATATATTCCAATTTTTTAAATCAACTTGTGGACTCGGTCGTGCGCTCGTCACCAAGCATGGTGTTGTAAGAGACTACAAGCTCTCATTTAGCTTGTGCCATAGTAGATTAACATCAAGAGTACTCAAGACTAGACTAGTCCTTTCAAAGAAAAACCAGTATACATCCTATGTCACTGAGTCTAAATTCTTGACTCTTATTTTACTATATTTTATTTACCATCTTTTATCTGCCATAGTTTATAACTGCTTAATTTTTTAAATGGTGATTATTTTGCTGTACACGCACACACTCTATTCACCCCCTCTAGAGGTGCTCAACAGTCTTACAATTGGTATCAGAGCAGGTTATACATATATATAACCAATCTAGAGAGTATATATATGGCAGACGTTAAACCTATATTCAACGGTGAAGGACAATTCACAAATAGACTCCCACTATTTGATGGTACGAATATACCTACTGGAAAACACGAATGAGTTTCTTTCTTAAATAACTGGACATCGATCTTTGGTCGATAGTTATAGACGGTTACAAGAAACTGTCTAGAACATTGATGATACTACTAGACAAGCCACACGACAAATACATGGAGCATAAAAAGATATAGGCTAGTCTAGATGCACGAGCTATCAATGCACTATTCTGTGCAATTGACAAAATCGAGTTCAATTGCGTATCAACTTGTACTACGTCTAATAAAATTTAGAGACATTTTGAAGTAACTCATGTAGAAACTTCTCAAGTGAAAGAGTCCAAAATTAGTAGACTAACTATGAATCTTTCAAAATGAAACCCGATGAGTCAATTACATAGATGTTTACTCATTTTCTTGTTATTACTAATCTTTTACAGTCTCTTGGTAAGGATTACAGCAATCATTAGAAGACCAAGAAAGTGCTACGGGATCTAACCAAAAATTGGAACCCGAAGGCCACTGCGATCATAGAAGGAAACGACACCTCACCATGATGACTTTGGAGATACTGATGGGCAAGCTCATGACCCATGAGCTGGACTTACAAGAGTTGAAGAAGCAACCCCTAAAGAAAAATCTATTGCCTTCAAAGCACAAGCCAGAAAAGTCTCATACAATGACTCTAACGAAGAATCATCTGATGGTGATGAACAGCCCTACTGGTCAAAAAATTTAAAAAATTCTTGAAGTTTGAGAGATCAAATCGAAAGAAGAAGGAAATTCATGAAAGCAACGAAGAAGACATAATTTGCTTCGGATGTAAGAAGTCAGGGCACATAAAGAAAGAATGTTTGTTGTCAAAGAAGAGCAGCCCATATGATCGATCAAGATCGAGCAAAAAATACAACCGGTCAAAATTACACAAATACAAGCATCTAGTATGAAAGTGAGGCCAATGAGTCAGAGGTGGAAGACAAACCCAGCAGCAGTGTAAATGTCTACCTGATTTTATTTGATAACGTATTTGATAACCCTCTGTACGATGATTTTACTTTCGACGAACTAGAAACTGCCTTTAGCGAACTACTTGAAGAACACAAAAATGTGTTTGACAAGTACAAGCAATCTCGTAAAGAGATTAAGGTGCATACAACCGAAGTAGCTAGACTGCCTAATCTTTTTGAAGATATTAAAGAGATATCTACTACCGGTAACACGAAAGAAATAGCCAAGCTTAAAATAGACTATCATGAGGCTATCCTCACCATAGAGAAGAAAGAAAGAGATTATGTCAAAGTGCAAGAACATTATGACATAGAGAAGAAGAGGTACTTAGTCACAAAGCAAAGACTCATAGATATGACTGCTAGATATGAGGAGTCTTGTGCGATCTGTAAAAAGTTAGAGATCAAATTAGGCAAACAAGTCATCCCTATTACATGGCCTAAGGTTAGTCCTAATATCAAGTACATCACAAAGGACTAAACCGAGAAAGCTCGTAAGTAACACATTCTCACAATCATGCTTTCACTTACAGGTTTCTAAGAAAGATACATAAGAATGTCAACACAGAAACAAAGAGCACATTTTCAAAACTCACATGCACATATTGTGGTACACACGGGCACATATCATAATATTGTAGAGCTCAAAAGCTTGTTGACACATTAGATTCCTAAGACTAATCATAATGGACCCTTGAAGAAATAGATACCAAAAGATTCATCTACTCATTTTGTAGGTAGACCCTCAACCCTCTCATGCTAAAAGTAAGTAGATACTCGATAGCGGATGTTCGTGGCATATGACTGGTGATTCATCTTTATTCGCTATGATATCGATGAAGAAAGAATGATATGTTTCTTTGGCAACTATCTGAGAGGTGATATTATTGGAAATGATACTGTTGGTATGTCTCCCTATCCAAAAATAAAAGACGTCTATCTAGTCATGAAGTTGAAACATAAATTATTGAGCATAAGTCACTTGGCAGATAATGGTTATGGCATCAACTTTGTGAAGACAAATGTTCTATCTATGAAATATCTACCGAAAATCCCGTATATGTGTTGGCCCATTGGTCATATGGTCAACCTGATTTTAATAATTGATCAAAACTCTGTCTGGATATACGAAGCTTGTTGGGACATCTCAACTTCTTGGACATAAGGAAGATTGGATATTCACTCCGTTCAAGACTGAAGATCTGTTTGCCTACTTGAGTCTGTACTTCCTATGCAATGTAATTTTTCACTTTATTTGAGTCTAGGAATACGTTGTACACCAAGTCGTACTGGCAAATAGGCTATCCCCAAAATAGTTCAAAATGTTTTTAAAATGACCTATCAAAATGTTTACAAAAAGGTTTTCAAAAATCATCAAAAATCTATTTTAAAACCCTAACCTAACCCTGACAGAACTCGGCCAGAGTTCGACCAGAGTTCGGCCAGAGTTCGGTTGGTGGCCGTTTGATTTTTGAATTCTCTGGAACTTGGTCCTCCTGCAGTTGCGGATTTGACCGAGATTTGCTCATCGAGTTCTGTCCGAATTCTGCCCGAATTCTGACAGAGTTCTCCCTTTGGAATTCCTATAAATAGAGATGGATTTCGATCATTTCAATTCACTCATTCACTTTCAATCTTCTCTCTATCTAAAAAGCTTTCTGCCTTCCAAAGAGTTTTCTAGAGCTTTCTTTTTCAGATCCCAAGCCAGTTATAATCCTCTAGTCAATTTGCCAGTGCGGTACGGTCTAGAAGTTTCTGAGAGATTATAATCAGAAGGCTTGATTGAAGAATACCT
>JANAVB010000439.1:0-52106 GCA_029216955.1 Iris pallida
CAATTGGCCTTATCGATTTGGTATCGGTCATATCCGATAGGTATCGGTCGTGTTGGATTATTATATACCATTTCAAATTAGTATCGTGGAAGGTTTAGTAACAACTGTACTTAGATTTCTCTCTTCTAGAGCTAGATTACCATTGCAAGAGAGTCACGAGAGCGTAGCTGGCCAGTTACAGAACATACATACTTCCTTTTCAATCTCGCTTTTCCTGATGAAAAAGAAAGCATATATGTTACTGTACCTGGCCAATCACGATCTGGTGATTCTCTTGCAATGGTATTCTAGTTCGAGAAGAGAGAAATCCAAGTACAGTTGTTACTAAACCTTCCACGATACTAATCCGAAATGGTCTATACTAATCCAACACGGTCGATACCTATCGAATATGACCGATACCAAATCGATAAGGCCAATATGAATTCTAGCTATTCGGCCGATACATGTACATATCGGATATAGGACGATACCAATTTGTTAAGGCCAATACCAATATGATACGTCCTATACCAAACCGATAGACCGATACTAATCTGATACACTAGATACTAAGTACATCCAGCCTATACCAGCGGATCCACCAATTACTGCACGATAGGCCCAACGACTCCAGTTACATCCGGTTATTGGTGAGTACATGATTACATAGTAATTCTGTTAGTCTTGTGATACAGATTTTTACTCTCTCATGCTACCAACGTCACAACTTTTCTAGTGCTGCTCCCTCTAATGATGATGAATGGAAAAAACCAACGTCACAACTTTTATAATTTGAGTAAATTTCTTTACCCTATATAAAAAATTTTGTTGTCAGAAAGATGGCTCCTAGGACTCGTCAAGGTGGTGCTGCTAGTCGAGGAAGGGGTCGAGGCAAAAAACCCTTGGAGGTCGACACGGAGGAAGTACCCGTCGTCAAACAAGAGCCGGTGACTGTTAAGGAGGAGGTGTTACCAAAGGTCGAGGTCAAAGAAGAACCGATGACCATCAGGAAAGAGATTTCTCCCAAGCTTGAAGTTAAGGAGGAGCCACCGTCAGAGAGTAGTAGCGTCGGGACCGACCCTCCTGTCCCTACAGAAGACCTCAACCAGATTGAGCCTTCGTATGCAAAGTGGCTGATAGAATGGTACATGCCTCAACGCAACTATGATCCCTGGCTGTGAGGATACATCGTCTGACTTGTGGTCTTTGTTGAGGCCAAAGTCGATTTTCCTATGTGTTTTGGAATATTTGTGGAAATTTTGGAATATTTGTGGTAATTTTGGAATATTTGTGGGAATTTTGGAATATTTGTGCTATGATCGGATTATAACGACGGATATTAGGTTACTCTTCAGGATAATTGATGTCTATTTTATATTAATTTGGTTTGGTCTATATGATTCTTGGATAATTGGTGTGCATTAAATTCGTATGTGCATATTTGGTCTATGTGATTCTTGGATAATTGGTGTGCATTATATATTTGGTCTATGTGATTGTTGGATAATTGGTGTGCATTATATATTGGTTTGGTTTATGCATATTTTTGCGAACAGGGAAAGCTCTGTAATTTTTTTTCAAAATATTCTCAGTTAGCGACAGACTAGTGACCGTTTCGCGACAGATATTACCAGTTTTTGACTACTGTTCGACGGCAAATCCGTCGCTAAATGGAGATTTGGAAATGTTTCCAGGTAGCGACGGGTGGTCGACGGAATATCCGTCGGCAAAGTTCTGATGGTATATAGTTCGACGGATTAGCGACGACTTTTCCGTCGCCCTTGTTCTGAAAATACCAAGAATTTCCAGAACATGGTCGACGGATAATCCGTCCGTATTCCGTCGCTAAACATATTTGGTCTATGTGATTCTTGGACTTCTTCTTGCACTTCTTTTGTTTAGCATCTTTTCCCTTTTTCTTATGTGCAACTTTTTTGAATAGGATTTCGGTTGTTCTTTATCTTTTCCTTTTGAATTTTCTGTAACTGGTGCATCTTCTTTAATTAGTGATGCTGCCGGTGATGATTCTACCGCTGATGCCGACATGGTGTGAAGATTGCGAATGGAAAGGAAGGTTTGAAGATTTTAGAGGAGAATGACCTAGGTTTGATACAAAGTAGAGTATGGAAGAAGAGGAAGAATCGAAATATTTTTTTTGTAATAAAAGGGTTCGGGGGTGTTTTAAATTAATTAGAAGGGAAAAAATGTCATTCGATGGAAGGACAAAAAGAATCGAAACCGTTTGGACTCCTTTCTGCTTAATTATATTAATTAGAAGGGCAAAAATGATTCTGCTTAATCAAAAAGAATCGAAGCCGTTTGGCAAAAATATCATTACAACTCAACAAAACAAATGAACATAATACATTAGATATAAAAGAAGAAGAAAAATTATCGTCTTCCATATTCAATCATTTCAGATTGGACTCCTTTCTGCTTAATTATATTATATAAGCAACTTTTTTAGTACTTCATTGTTCTCTGAAGTTGTAATCCATTCAGCAGCTTTGCGTCTTTCCATTTCCGCATCAAACTGCATATAACAAATATAACATCAAAAATATTGCTCTAAAAAGTATAAATTTTTGACGACATATTTTCAGACTTACATTGAGAGAACGGTAGTCTAGACTACATCGGTCTTTTATGAATGCAATTACAAAAATTTCACAATCAACTAAATTGCCTTGGCGGGGAACATAAGAACGCCGTTTTATTGCAAAAGTAGAAAAGCTGAACCTAGCATCTCTCAACTTCAAAATCTCTTCTTCGAGAAAGAGATCCAAATTTGAAAGCTACAATTACCAGAATACAATATGTATTAGTATACCGCGTATCTTGTACCCAATTCATAAAAATTAATGAATATGAGCTTATTATTCTTTTATGACTGTTTTGTTTTGAATCGGATCATCTTTAGATGCAAATGAGTCCCAAATTTCAATAGTCCTTGTTTTAACCAGAACTCTTGCAAGAGTATAGTGTTCGTCCAAAAGAATGGGTATGTATATCTGAATCAGGATTAATTAAGTAAAATAAATTAGTAAATTTTTAGAAAATTAGGATTAATATTTAAACAGAAATACATTAATACCTCGTTACAAGTGCTTAAAGATCCCATGTAATCCTGAAAATATTTGCACTTCTTCCATATTTTATGAAAATTTTTGTCGGATGTAGGTAACATTGCTTTCTACATACACATCAATTAATATATTACGAAGGACAAAAAAATGCGAAAATTGTTAATGCATATGCATTGAAGAATAAAATGCTCACTCACCGTTATCCTTATTGGTAAAAACCACACATTAGCTTTATTAAAGGTTCTTTTCCGTTCCTCCGTGATGAGAAGAGCAGAGACAACGCCTACAATCTGAATAAATCATTAAAAATGTCAGGGATGGAATCGAAGTAAACATAGATGGCATCTAAGAAAAAATATACTATCTATACATACCCCATTTTTAATTTTCGTTAAAGGGGCTAAGGACTTCATCTCAAACCGAGACACATAGATTTTGTTGCAAGATGATATTATTTCTCTAAGAAAAGAAACAAATAAATTAGGAGAAAAACTGTCGAAATTAAATCAAAACTCATATTACTTACTCATCAGGTCTATCATCGGTAAAAATATAGTCGTAATAACTCGAAGAACCACTAGTACACTTGCTAGGCTTCGAGGTTGAACCCCTTGTTAAAAATTTTGATGGTATGACCGGATCTAAATTTTCACGCATTCTTTTCGAAGAACTGCTAAAGTCAGTTTCTTCTCTAGTACACAATGCGAGAATTCGGTCCATTATTTTATTATGATTCTGTAGCATCACGTCCTCCTCATCGGAAGATTCAACGGAAATCTCCTTCACATTATTAAATACTCCAGATGAAGATGCCTTCTTCAAAGCTGGAGATTCTTCAATCTTCTCCAAACGTCGAGATAAATTTATTTGTTCAATTTCTATTAAACCAAGCTTAGAATTGATCGATACAACATCAGCTGAAATCATCGACAGTTGTTCTACAATCCTGCGCAACATACGCAGAATGAAGATTTCATTTGGAGCTGGCAACCAATCTTCTACGTCTTCTACATTTCCCACCACATGAGTAGACATCTTGAGAACAAGAAAACTATTGTATTTCAGAAAACTATTCTATGTATTTCAAAATAAATAATAGTACTATGAAACAAGAACACTATTGTATATATAGCAAGAGAGAAGTACAGAAAGTGAGGAAGATGGAAAGACAAATAAATTTCGAGACTAGCAAACAATCTACTAGCCGTTTCATTAAGGAGGGCTCGAGGAAGATTCTACTAGCCGTTTGAAAAGTGCAAAGGTTATCATGATTAACAATTTGAGGAACAATATAAGAGGTTTAATTCCACTGGTACTCTTCGTTGTTCGAGGAGGGCTCGACGAAGTCCGCAGCGAACCGGAACTTCTTTTTCTTTCCTTCTTCATCTCCGTTTCTCCTTCCACCACCACCACCATGGCCTTTAGCTTTATAACAAAAATATTAAATTGTTAGATGAAACAAAAAAACAAATTACGGAAAGATTACTAAATCAAAATCAAACAGAACACATATTCATAGAAAACATGAGATTAAAGATGAAAATATTAGAGAAGCAACACCATAATTTTACAACAACTAAGCAGACTCTGCTAAGCAATAACTAAAATTAGGGATTGTGTCCTCCTTGGATTTAATTTACACAAAGAAGAGATTTGAGAGAAGGGGCCTTTATCGGCTTCCTACCACTCTTCTTCCTCTGAATTCTTCCCTTACTATTATCCACATTGGCTACAGAAACTTCGTCCATATCGTCGTCGGCATTATCATCTAGATCGCCAACAGTGGTGGTGTCATCGTTTACATCGCCTACAGACCTGGACACACTGTGTCCTTCCTTTCCAGACGACACACAATTATTGTTATATATATACGTAGTTGCACAAAGTATTAAATTACATGGACGAAAGATCAAGTAAATATGAGTTAATTTAGGGTGTTCATTGAAAAAATTGCATTGAAGAATGACCTGCTATAGCAAGTTAACAAGAGGTCAAAAGTCAAAAACAGCATTAAATGATGTCTCCTGCATTATTTAATCTGAATTGAATCTGAACCGTTAGATGAACATCCAACAGTCCAGATTTGGGATGTATCGATACATCAAAATGGGTAGATGTATTGTAGAATTTTCCTATATATATATAATAGTCATAACCCGTGCCCATAGGGCATGGTTCATTTAAGGTATTCTCCCTCAAAATCTTGGACCCCCAATTTTAAACGAACAATAATAATTATGAGGCCCCCATCAAAATATTAAATCCCAACCACTGTTGGATGTGAATTTTCTTTGGATTCCCCATAAAACCCTACTCTCAATAATGCTCATCCACAACCATTATGAGTGCAAACCCCACTCTTTGGATTCCCCATAAAACCCCACTCTCAATAATGCTCATTCCCCATAAAACCCTACTCTCAATAATGCTCATCCACAACCATTATGAGTGCAAACCCCACTATTTGGTTTTGTATTTATCATCGAGAGATTTTCCGCTACATAATTTCTACTTTACATCGATACTTATTTCTAAATTTTCTTTCAATATTTGGACTCTGCCTGTAATTTTCTCCTTTAGTTCTGATTCATGGCAGCATGTGTTAGGTTATGTGTCAGGCTATGGAAGCAAGTACAAGAATTCAGGAGTTGCCTGAGAAGGACCTCAGGAAGCAGCTTGGAGCTACTATTAGGAACAGCCAGTAGAGACATGAGTACGAACATGGGACCACTGAATGCATGGTTAGACTTAGCATTGTTATTGTTATGGTGATGGTATAGTTTTCGATTGATAAAGATGGCATATAGTTTCTTTTTTGATAAATTATGATGGAACGATCCTCCGAATGTTACTAGTACTTGACTACCGTATACGTATATAGGCCATTGAGAGGGGAGGAGAGTTATCAAATGCACTTGTTGCATTATAGGAGCGAGTTATTGTTAGCCAATAGTCTCAGGATGAGGTGCGGTTGTGAGTGAGTTCATGTTAGCCGACAGTCTCGAGATGATTTATGATTGTGAGTGGATAAAGGTCAACCCAAGCATCAAAAGTTGTCCTCGATATTTGTATATCACGTAGACTAGTTAGCAATATTGGACATGTATTTTCTTGTTCTTTCCTTTGTTCATGTTTTATATTGTTTTATATGGTTCGTATACTATATATCTTACTATGTTCATTAAGGACCTTGACTTTTCTCCAGATCAAGATGAACAAGTTTATTCAGAGTTCTATGGACATGGACACAATGCAGGGGTGCCCTCTTCAAATGACTTGGCCGGAGGTCGATCCGCCATAGTTCTTGTGAGTGTGGCTCACCATCTCTTTTACGTTATTTTCTTAGTTTATTTTTTAGTCTACTAATAGTAGACTTGTCTCTACTAGATTATGACACCCATACCAGACATGAAGTTTTATTACTTTATTTTTTTAGTAGTTTTAGTTATTTGCTGGTTTTACTTTATTGTTATTCTATGGATTGGATCAAGATGTGTACGTTGGTTGTATCATGGACTTAAGTCCTTTATAGACAAAGTAGGTACGAGTTATTAGAATTCTATGATTTGGGTTATCTTTTGATTCGTACCAACTGGCAAAGTTATCACTACCAAAATATAGTAAATTAGCGACGAACAATTAGCGACGAAAATTTTCAGTCGACGTTAGCGACGGCTTCGTGGCCGCTCGCCGACGGATTACCGACCATACGCCTTTACAATTTTTATTTTAATTTTAGGGGGGAAAGGTCGCACATCCGTCGCTAGGGTGTCGGAGATATAGCGACGGAAGGCCAGTCGTCGCTACTCAGTCGATTATTTGGCGGAAATTGTGTAGAGAATTGGCGGAACATTTCTTCGACTACGTAGCGACGGATATTCAGTCGGCAAGTATCAAAAATTGCGACTACCGGGCGACGGGCTATAAGCCGTCGCTAGTCCGTCGCTAAATATACGTTCCAGACTTTAAATGAAACGGCGGGGGAAACTTTTTGCATTCTCCCCAAATTCACTCTCTCTCCTCTCTCTCTCTCTCTCTCTTCCGCGGCTTCGGTGATCGGCGTCGGTGTCGGCGTCGGCGTCCTCTCCTCTCTCTTTCCCGAAGGTAATCCCCTCTCTCTCTCTCTCTCTCGATCTCTCTCTCTCTCGCTCGCGGTGTCGTATAGGGGCAGCGGGGGCGGCGGGCTTGGAGTGGAGGCGTCGGAGGCTGGGCGGCGGGCAAGGGACGGGGGCGTCGGGGGCTGGGCGGCGGGCTTGGGGCTGGGGCGTCGGGGGCTGGACGGCTGGCTTGGGTCGGGGGCTGGGCGGTGGGCTTGGGGCGGGGGCGTCGGGGGCTGGGCGGCGGGCTTGGGGTTGGGGCGTCGGGTGCTGGACGGCTGGCTTGGGTCGGGGGCGGGACGGTGGGCTTGGGGCGGGGGCGTCGGGGGCTGGACGGCGGGCTTGGGGCTGGGGCGTCGGGGGCTGGGCGGCTGGCTTGGGTCGGGGGCTGGGCGGTGGGCTTGGGGCAGGGGCGGCGGGGGCTGGGCGGCGGGCTTGGGGCGGGGGCGTCGGGGGCTGGGCGGCGGGCTTGGGGCTGGGGCGTCGGGGGCTGGGCGGGGTTGTCGGGGGCATCGGGGGCTGGGCGGCGGGCTTGGGGCGGGGGCGTCGGGGGCTGGGCGGCGGGCATGGGACGGCGGCGTCGGGGGCTGGGCGGCTGGCTTGGGGCGGGGGCGTCGGGGGTATATGCAACCGACGCACAGCCATTAGCACTCTTCTTATATATATGCAACCGAACTACTGGGCGACGGGCTTTGGTCGGGGGCGACGGGGTGCTTTGCTTCTCAAATTCATCTGAGTTTATATATTGGCTAAATAATGTGTTATCCATATTGGGTGTTATCCATTAGTTTGGTGGTGTTTGGATTAGTAAATATGAATATGGGGTTTGGATTCATGGTGTATATGTTCACTGTCTCAAGGACAGTGCGAGTTCTATCAGTTGTGTGCTTCTTTATAGATGTATATATCTATACATCTAGCTGTGATATACATATGTGTATGTGACAATCTCAGTTAGCGACGGACTAGTGACTGGTTAGCGACGGATATTTCCAGCTCCATTTGCATTAATCTACGGTACGACGTGGTGATCAGGACATAGTCCCTGCAGCCATTCGACTGGCGAGGCAGAAACTATGTAGCCGTAGATAAAGTTGACTGTCCTCCGACCCTCATCCCTCGGCAATGATGATACGACAACCTATCACTATATCTTATATAGTAGTAGATGATGTCTTAGTATTACATTATGTGAGTTCATCTTGATTCTGTTACATTCTTCAGATACTAGATACGATAAGAACATATACTACACCATATGTACAGAACATAGATGATTCACACTAATGTATGCTAGAATGAATCTTGGGTTGTGTTCTGAGCCATCCGTTCTCACACTTGGCAAAAAATCAAATTTTTTATACTTTATCGGCTTTCAAAAATGTACTCAAATTACATGATGGTTCCTTTAGTTAGCTTGCTTATGTTACAATTATATTATTTGTGACTATCGATCTTACCAGATGGCACCCATGACCCGAGGAGCGGCACGTCGTTTGAGGAAAACAGTGAATGCTGAGGTGGCTTCTCCTACAGTTAAGGAGGAAGTGGCACCGGTTGCTAGTGAGACCGGGAGTTCTATTCATCCAGCACCGGTAGCTAGTGAGACCGGGAGTTCTATTCATGCAGCACTTGTAAGGGACGACATCTCTCCTCACGCCAAAGATCTCGCTTTTTTGAGGTGGTTGCGTGATCGTACCACTGAGCATTTGCGTGAGCTGCGTGGTTCTCATTAGCTATTAGTACTTATTTGTATTGGACTATTTGTATTGGGTTGTTTTTGTATTAGACTATTTGTATTAGACTACATATATGAATTAGTACTGTGTCAATCTCTGGATTGTATTGGACTACGACATGGTGATCAGGACATAGTCCCTGTAGCTATTCGACTGGTGAGACAGAAACTATGTATCCGTAGATAAAGTTGACTGTCCTCCGACCCTCATCCCTCGGCAATGATGATACGACAACCAATAAGAGAGGATACTCTGAGAGATCCATCTGAGTAGGACGTATACTCTGAGAGATCACCTTTACAAGAATGATATCAGTAGTGGGATTGAGTGTTGGAGGAGATATTATCAGAGTATACGTCCTACTCAGATAGGTCTCTCACCGTTACTATTTTTTCGGACAGTAAGGTGGATGTGCTCCGTCAACAGATTCTTGCTCTGAGCCAAAACTTTGCCCCGGAGCTCAAGTGGACATCCTTCGTGTAGAGCTCGAGTGAGAGGTTCCTGACAGCATGGTGGTCTCCTTTGTCAAAGTATCCGTGCTTATCCCACATTAGTTGTGGGACGAGCACGGATACTTTAACAAAGGAGACCACCATGCTGTCAGGAACCTCTCACTCGAGCTCTACACGAAGGATGTCTACTTGAGCTCCGGGACAAAGTTTTGGCTCGGAGCAATAATCTGTTGACGGAGCACATCCACCATGCTGTCAGAAAAAATTAGTAACGGTGAGAGACCCATCTGAGTAGGACGTATACTCTGATAATATCTCCTCCAACACTCAATCTCACTACTGATATCATTCTTGTAAAGGTTATCTCTCAGAGTATACGTCCTACTCAGATGGATCTCTCAGAGTATCCTCTCCGGTTGGGTTGTGTTCTGAGCCATCAATTCTCACACTTAAAATACATATGAATTAGAACTGTGTTTTGTATTTTCGGCAAACCCAGGGATTTGATTCTGTATTTTGTATTTTGGTTTCTGTATTTTGACTCCAGTTCTATTTGCATTAATCTACGGTACGACATGGTGATCAGGACATAGTCCCTGCAGCCATTCAACTGGCGAGGCAGAAACTATATAGCCGTAGATAAAGTTGACTGTCCTCCGACCCTCATCCCTCGACAATGATGATACGACAACCTATCACTATATCTTATATAGTAGTAGATGATGTCTTAGTATTACATTATGTGAGTTCATCTTGATTCTGTTACATTTTTCAGATACTAGATATGATAAGAACATATACTATACCATATGTACAGAACATAGATGATTCACACTAATGTATGCTAGAATGAATTTTGGGTTGTGTTCTGAGACATCCGTTTTCACACTTGAAGATAAATCGAATTATAACGACGGATATTAGGTTACTCTTCAGGATAATTGATGTCTATTTTATATTAATTTGGTTTGGTCTATATGATTCTTGGATAATTGGTGTGCATTAAATTCGTATGTGCATATTTGGTCTATGTGATTCTTGGATAATTGGTGTGCATTATATATTTGGTCTATGTGATTGTTGGATAATTGATGTACATTATATATTGGTTTGGTTTATGTATATTTTTGTGAACAGAAAAAGTGCTGTAATTTTTTTTCAAAAAAAATTTCAGTTACCGACGGACTAGTGACCGGTTAGCGACGGATATTTCCAGCTCCATTTGCATTAGTCTACGGTACGACATGGTGATCATGACATAGTCCCTGCAGCCATTCGACTGGCGAGGCAGAAACTATGTAGCCGTAGATAAAGTTGACTGTCCTCCGACCCTCATCCCTCGGCAATGATGATACGACAACCTATCACTATATCTTATATAGTAGTAGTTGATGTTTTAGTATTACATTATGTGAGTTCATCTTGATTCTGTTACGTTCTTCAGATACTAGATACGATAAGAACATATACTACACCACATGTACAGAACATAGATGATTTACACTAATGTATGCTAGAATGAATCTTGGTTTGTGTTCTGAGCCATCCATTCTGATCAAGCATCTTCCTTTTCCTCTCCTCCACCATGGCTCTGAACCCATCTGCTCCTTCCTACTTCCCTTCTTCTTATTTGACTCTCTCAGCCACATATGATATCCAGCTCAAGTGTAGAGTCGGGGGAGAAGAAGTGGACAGGAAGAGGAGGGAGAAGCAGCACAGCCGGCGGCATGACCCGGAGGAAGTACAGAGGTTTTCTTCAACATCCGTAGGAGAACTATAAGGATATATCTTTTCATAACATGTCACCTTGTCAAAGACCCTTCATGTGAATATCAAGTTACCGCGGGGTCGGAAGACTAACATGTCATAAATTTTTAAGCCGTATGTTTTGACATAATCCTCCCAACTCTTTTCTCCTATGTAGTAATCTTGCATTATTATATAGCAGGAAAGAGTTTGGAGGATTATGTCAAAACACACGGCTTAGAAAATTATGACATGTTAGTCTTCCGACACCGCGGTAACATGGTTGTCACATTAAGGGTCTTTGACAAGGTGATATGTTGTAAAAAGATATATCCTTATAGTTCTCCTACGTATGTTGAAGAAAACCTCTGTACTTCCTCCGGGTCATGCCGTCGGCTGTGCTGCTTCCCCCTCCTCTTTCTGTCCACTTCTTCTCCTCCGACTCTACACTTGAGCTAGATATCATATGTGGCTGAGAGAGTCAAATAAGAAGAAGGGAAGTAAGGAGGAGCAGATGGGTTCAGAGCCATGGTGGAGGAGAGGAGAAGGAAAATGCTTGATCAGAACTTGAGGTGGAAAAGTTGTGACGTTGATAGCGTGAGAGATGGAGAGGGTGAATGGAGGGAGGGAAGTGGCTGCATGCCTTTGGCTCACTCGAGCGGTATTTGTCCTCCGACCCTCATCCCTCGGCAATGAAGATACAACAACCTATCACTATATCTTATATAGTAGTAGATGATGTCTAAGTATTACATTATGTGAGTTCATCTTGATTCTGTTATATCCTTCAAATACTAGATACGATAAGAACATATACTACACCATATGTACAGAACATAGATGATTCACACTAATGTATGCTAGAATGAATTTTGGGTTGTGTTCTGAGCCATTCGTTCCCATACTTGGCAATTAAGCCATTCGACTTGCGAGGCAGAAACTATGTATCCGTAGATAAAATTTACTGTCCTCCGACCCTCATCCCTCGGCACTGATGATACGACAACCTATCACTATATCTTATATAGTAGTAGATGATGTCTTAGTATTATATTATGTGAGTTCATCTTGATTCTGTTATATCCTTCAGATACTAGATACGATAAGAACATATACTACACCATATGTACAGAATATAGATAATTCACACTAATATATGCTAGAATGAATTTTGGGTTGTGTTCTGAGCCATTCGTTCCCATACTTGGCAATTAAGCATGTGAAATAGAACTGATTATGTTTAGTTTGTCTTACGATACAGATTTTCACATCCAAATTGAAATGGATCGTTACTTCGTTGATCGTACATGGATGTACTAGCGGATCAACCTCCTGGACCGTAGGTACTTATAAGTATTGACCGTATCGGATTAGTATCGATCTATCGTTTTGGTATAGGCCGTATCGGTTGGTATTGATCTTAGCGAATTGGTATCGTCCTATCCGCTATGTATCAGCCGTATAGCTAGGATTCATATTGGCCTTATCGATTTGGTATCGGTCATATCCGATAGGTATCGGTCGTGTTGGATTATTATATACCATTTCAAATTAGTATCGTGGAAGGTTTAGTAACAACTGTACTTAGATTTCTCTCTTCTAGAGCTAGATTACCATTGCAAGAGAGTCACGAGAGCGTAGCTGGCCAGTTACAGAACATACATACTTCCTTTTCAATCTCGCTTTTCCTGATGAAAAAGAAAGCATATATGTTACTGTACCTGGCCAATCACGATCTGGTGATTCTCTTGCAATGGTATTCTAGTTCGAGAAGAGAGAAATCCAAGTACAGTTGTTACTAAACCTTCCACGATACTAATCCGAAATGGTCTATACTAATCCAACACGGTCGATACCTATCGAATATGACCGATACCAAATCGATAAGGCCAATATGAATTCTAGCTATTCGGCCGATACATGTACATATCGGATATAGGACGATACCAATTTGTTAAGGCCAATACCAATATGATACGTCCTATACCAAACCGATAGACCGATACTAATCTGATACACTAGATACTAAGTACATCCAGCCTATACCAGCGGATCCACCAATTACTGCACGATAGGCCCAACGACTCCAGTTACATCCGGTTATTGGTGAGTACATGATTACATAGTAATTCTGTTAGTCTTGTGATACAGATTTTTACTCTCTCATGCTACCAACGTCACAACTTTTCTAGTGCTGCTCCCTCTAATGATGATGAATGGAAAAAACCAACGTCACAACTTTTATAATTTGAGTAAATTTCTTTACCCTATATAAAAAATTTTGTTGTCAGAAAGATGGCTCCTAGGACTCGTCAAGGTGGTGCTGCTAGTCGAGGAAGGGGTCGAGGCAAAAAACCCTTGGAGGTCGACACGGAGGAAGTACCCGTCGTCAAACAAGAGCCGGTGACTGTTAAGGAGGAGGTGTTACCAAAGGTCGAGGTCAAAGAAGAACCGATGACCATCAGGAAAGAGATTTCTCCCAAGCTTGAAGTTAAGGAGGAGCCACCGTCAGAGAGTAGTAGCGTCGGGACCGACCCTCCTGTCCCTACAGAAGACCTCAACCAGATTGAGCCTTCGTATGCAAAGTGGCTGATAGAATGGTACATGCCTCAACGCAACTATGATCCCTGGCTGTGAGGATACATCGTCTGACTTGTGGTCTTTGTTGAGGCCAAAGTCGATTTTCCTATGTGTTTTGGAATATTTGTGGAAATTTTGGAATATTTGTGGTAATTTTGGAATATTTGTGGGAATTTTGGAATATTTGTGCTATGATCGGATTATAACGACGGATATTAGGTTACTCTTCAGGATAATTGATGTCTATTTTATATTAATTTGGTTTGGTCTATATGATTCTTGGATAATTGGTGTGCATTAAATTCGTATGTGCATATTTGGTCTATGTGATTCTTGGATAATTGGTGTGCATTATATATTTGGTCTATGTGATTGTTGGATAATTGGTGTGCATTATATATTGGTTTGGTTTATGCATATTTTTGCGAACAGGGAAAGCTCTGTAATTTTTTTTCAAAATATTCTCAGTTAGCGACAGACTAGTGACCGTTTCGCGACAGATATTACCAGTTTTTGACTACTGTTCGACGGCAAATCCGTCGCTAAATGGAGATTTGGAAATGTTTCCAGGTAGCGACGGGTGGTCGACGGAATATCCGTCGGCAAAGTTCTGATGGTATATAGTTCGACGGATTAGCGACGACTTTTCCGTCGCCCTTGTTCTGAAAATACCAAGAATTTCCAGAACATGGTCGACGGATAATCCGTCCGTATTCCGTCGCTAAACCGTCTTTTGTTAGCGACAGGTATCGAAGGAATAGCGACGACTCATCCGTCGCCATGGTGCTGGAAATGCCTACCATTTCCAGAACCTGGTCGACGGATTTTCCGTCAACAAACCGTCGCTAATCCGTCCTTTCTTATCGACGGCGGTCGACGGATTAGCGACGGAACGATACACTCTGATACGCTATTACAACGGTTTACCGACGGAACTTTACGTCGCTATTGTCTAAACAGTTCAGTATTTAATACTTGAAATGGACGACAGTCCGTCGGAAAGTAGTCGCTTATGCTTCGTATTGTGAAGTCGAAATGCCGTCGCTAGTCCGTCGCTTGACGACTACGTAGCGACGGACCGTTATTAGCGACGAGCTGATTGCCGACGAATTTTTTTGGCCAAAACCCGTCAGTGATTGGTCGCTAATAGAAATTCCCGTCGGACTAGCGACGGATCTGGCCGTCACTAAATTGACAAATTTTGGTAGTGTATGTGCTAGTCCGGTGAGACAAAAATCACACTTTATTATTCGAACACCATTGGGGGTATACTTTTATGCGGTGATGCCTTTCAGTCTAAAAAATGCAGGCATGACATACCAACGAGCTATGAGATAAATTTTTGCAAGCATTTATGCAAAACAATAGAGTGTTATGTTGACGATATTGTTATTAAGAGTCGTCACAAGCAGGATCCGCTTCAGGATCTCAAAGCGGTGTTCGAATTGATGTGTGCCACCAACTCATGATAAGTCTTTCCCTGGACTATCCAGTGGCAAGTTCATTACATTTTTCATAACATCAAGAGGCATTTACCTCGACCCAGATGAAGTCAAAGCTACCCTTGATATGTGTCTACCGAAGAATCTAAGGAGCTTCGAGGATTCCATTGGCGAATTGCGTATATCATCAGATTCAAATCAAATATTTCTAGTCGTTGCCAACCATTTACAAACCTGATGAAGAAAAGCGTCATGTTCGTGCGGAATAAATAATGCTAGCAAGCCTTTGAAGATATTAAGCAATATTTTTCCAACCTTCCAGTATTGGTGGCTCTTATTACAGGGAAACCGTTCAAGCGATGGCCCACTCTCTTGGAGCGTAGTTAACACAAAAGAGTAATGAAGGTCATGAAGAAGCGATATACTATCTTATTCGTAAGATGATTGGGACAGAGCATCAGTATAATACTATAGAGAAAGAATGTCTCGATCTAGTATTTGATATCCAGAAGATGAGACATTATGTGATCGGAAAGATGATCCTTGTCATCTCTAGAATTAATCCCGTGAGGGTTCTCATAACAAAGCCAAGTGTGCTAAATTCTTGACCTGGGCAATATTGCTCTCTCAATATGAAATGTTATTCGTCCCGAAAAAAGCAATAAGGGTCCAGCTTAGGTAGACTTTTGAAGACTCATCAAATTCTAGAAATGTCAAAACTGTATGAATATATCCAAAATGAAGTGTTAGAGTCTAACACAAAGTCAGATGAAGCTATATTCTTTAACATTGCATCAAGGACATAACCAAAAGGCAATATTATTATAGGAGTGGGGGTAGTACTTGTCATCCTTGACAACCTTGTCATACATCGTTCGTACTCTTTTGGTGGAACAATATTCCAACAACAAGTCAGAGTTCAACGCTTTACTCATCCTACTCCAATTAACATCTCAATTGGGGGTAGATTACCTTGAATCTTATGGCAATTATAAGCTTATCGTTAGTCTAATTTGAGGTTATTATAAGTACGACATGAGACCTCCTTCCGTATTATCAATCTAACATTGAGTTAGCTACAGAGTTTGGAGGATTCTACATCGATCATGATCCTCGATTGTAGAATACTGAAGTAGATGCCCTAGTAAGACTTGTAGCTTCCAAAACTGTGCTAGCCAAGAAGTAGCATTTTGTTACTGTGATGGGTCGTGAGTTATTTTGTGTTAAGAATAATCTTGACGTCCACCGAAGCTATACAACAGAGATAGACTTCGAACCCAAAGATTGGAGGTTTCTACTTGTAGACTATATTGTCAACGAAATTCTTCCATATGATCTGAAAAAAGCACTTTTTATTCAGAAACGCTTTTTCATATTTTATTATGATACTGTAATGAAGATGCTATATCGATGTTAATATGATGTACTTTTTCTTTGATTCTTGTCAAGTGCAGAAGCAAAAGAATCTCTCTATTTAATGCTCCGCTCCGTAGAGGCATTTGGTTGGCTTATTGGATTTGATCAGATTGTCAGATTGTAACTTGTATTAGAAATCGAGAGATTTAAGGATGATGCAGTCATTCCTAAATTAGCCGGATCGAATGAGTAATGGAACATGGCTCACTAGTATGGTTATGTCAAGTTAGAAAGATCATGGATTACGTCAAATCATCTCTGGAGGACCCGTTGAGCATATATGTGATCAAAGCAGGAAGACTATTAATACAGGTGGGTGAAACATTCCATTCTTCTCTACTCCTT
Source organism: Iris pallida (assembly GCA_029216955.1). Taxonomy (NCBI): domain Eukaryota; kingdom Viridiplantae; phylum Streptophyta; class Magnoliopsida; order Asparagales; family Iridaceae; genus Iris; species Iris pallida. The sequence goes on from JANAVB010000439.1 coordinate 16,886, forward strand.
CACACTTAATAAAAAGAACATATTGTGTTTCTGTATTTTGTCCATAAATGTTTGATGCTTTACTTACTGCAAAGATAATGTTGCTGAAATGAATGAGACACTTGAATAACGAACTGCATATGTAACTGACACATGAGAAATAAATTGATAATGTTGTCGACACAAAGAATGCAATTGACACAAAGAAATGAAATACTATATGTCCTTGTGAAAAAAGAAATGATGTGAGAAATATCGCGATGTGATGAAATAAGAATAAGGAAATTTTGGCTTTGTTTACTTTAAATATTTTTCATACGTTTTGTGCTTATCGAGTCATATATGCATTCGCATGGTCATGGACAACTTGTGCACAAGGTTTGAGATGAATATTCTCAAAATGTATATGTGACACTGGGACCGATTCGACCTAAAGGAAATATTGGCTTGCTTGGTGGCACGCGATATTGCAGGATATTCTGTAACCCCCTATTCTCGAATTTCCTAATTCCTAATTTTTTGATTTACTCAAAAATTATTATTTTGGGTGATCATGAAAAAGGAGTAGCAAAGTCGTAATTATTGAATGTAGAGTGGCAACATTGATAATTATTTGAAAGTTTATAGTTAGGGGAGTGACATGAATAGTAAATAGTTTTAGTTGAAAATAATCTAGAATACCTTAATTATTGTAAAAATAAGAAAGAATGAGAAGGAATTGGTAGCCAGAAAACTGTACGTAGCTTTTCTCATTGATAACATATATAGAGGGAATGAGATAGAGTGGTTGTTGTGGGTATGGATAAGGGCATCCATATTTGGATTTATCCAAATCAGAATACTCCCTATTGGATGCCCACTTTAATTATTGCCTCATTAAAAACTTTTCTAGGAAAAACCCTTTGGGAAAATCTATAGAAAAGAAAAGAGTACAATAACATTCTTCAGGAATATGAGTCTTCAGGAATCTAAGTGGGTGCGACTTACACTGCCTCGTTAAAAACCTTTCAAAGGGAAAACTCAGTAGGAAAAAACCTCAACGAAGTAAAAGAGTACAATGCGCAAAGACATGCTTCAAGATGTCTCCATTAGCATCTTCAGGATGCTTGTATCTACAGGATGCTCCCCCTCAAAAATATTTCATTATTGTTCTTACATCAATTCAAAATGAAAAATCAACCCCCAATACAATTTAAATATTACGTATCACCCCAATATTTTATTTGTCTATACATTTATACTAGTATCCTTATGAAAAGGTTGCAGGCTTTATTTGTGATTCTTGAAAGCTCGTAACTCTTCCTGATATGTCGAACTGTTGAAAACATAGCCATGCACATTTCCTGTTCGCTTTGGTGAAATTGTCGCAGTGATTTGATTTATTCGCTCTACCTGCAACGTTATTTATAAAAACATACCTTGCTTGTGGTATCCGTTTAATGGAGTATCAGATAAATATCATTCATCTGCATATCTCATTAGATCAGAATATTCATCAAGAATAATTTATGTGCCTAATATTATTCTAAAATATTGTGCTGAGTAAATGACAATAAAATTTTTTATATTCTTTAAACATGGTACTTCAGGACCCAGAACATGTTCTTTTGGTTGTAAAATATCCGATTGATCTGACCATTATAGGTATATCATTCATATTAAATCTCTGCAGGTGATTTATCTCTACAGGAGATTTATAGTAGATCTCTTCTAGACATTCATCCTTTTATGATATTATATGAGATCTCTTTTGGATATTTATTTTATCTCTTCTGGAGATTCCTCTCTTCAGGAGATTTTTGATCTCTACGGGAGATTTCGATCTCTTCTGGATATTCTAATCTCTTCGGAAGATTCTAATCTCTTCGGAAGATATTTCAAATCTCTTCAGGAGGCACTTTTAATCTCTTCATGAGATCTTCTTTTCAGAAGGTGACCATTTTGATGAATCCGTTCAGAAATTTCTCCATAAACTCAATGAGCCTATCACATTCTTCTGGATGGTTTAATCCATATGTAGATCCTTCGGGGATAACATGATAATATCAAATCTTTCAAGGATTTACCTGAAAATTTTAAATCCATAATCTTCGATAATATATCTTATCGTCTAGGTTATCAGGATCAAAGAATATTTTTATTCATATTCTATTCATGATCATTTCATGAATCCTTGAGCTCTTATATATTTGGATCTCAATTTGTTACAGATACCCATTCAAAACCTACAGGGTTTATTCTTTTTGAATTTTGTACTGTAGGACCGAACACTCCACATCTTGCGAGAGATATCACATCTATTCATTAGATTATTCGTGGTTTTAGTGTTATCATTTAATTTTATCACCATTTTTATTCTCATTCGATAATGTCATCCATGACAATTTTTTTTTGATTCCAAATTTCTCTTAACTATGTATAAAGTATAGATTTTATGGGTACCGGTACCTCTTTCTCAGTCTCTTCTGGAATCTGAGGTATATCCTCTACCGGAGCGATATACTTTGAGAAATTGGATCTTTGGGTTCATGACATCTTCCGGATCGTCATGAACTTTCTCTTCAGGAGACGCTACTTCAGGAGCGACTTCTTCAAGAGCATTAGGGTGTGTTATATTATTCGGCCTCTTCTTCTGGAGAGATAAAACTTATCTTTAGTATTATTCGGCCTCTTCTTCTGGAGATTTAAATATTTAGAACCTTTAGGTCTTACGCGTTCTTACAAAAGAAATTATTCATTTGCTGTCTTTATTTAGTTCTTTTGGTACTTTTATTAGAAAATAAATATTTATAGTCAGTATAGCTAATTATGCAGCATAATTAAAAACATCAAGTAAGCACTTAATATTTCATTTGCAGTAAAAACAAAGGATAATTTCTCCTAATTTAGGGAAGATTAGATAAAGTACAAATATGTCATGACATGTTCTTCCGGAATGATGCTTTAGAATGTTCTTCGAGAACGATGATGCAATACGTTCTTCTAGAATGATGCTTTACGACGTTCTTATAGAACGATAATTGACGACTTTCTTCTAGAACGATAATTCACGACTTTCTTCTAGAACGATAATTCACAACGTTCTTATAGAATGATAATTCATCTTCTTCATATCTCCCCCTAACGACGGTAATTATGTCTTATTAACGTAAGAGATCACAAAAATATTCTATCAAAAAAATCTCATGTCTAGAAGATTTAATAATCTAAGGAGATAAACATAATAATTCACAAAACATAGATGCCAATATTATAATTTCAAATAAGTCATCTAATGCAGATCAAAGCTATCTTACTTGTTATTCAGATACAATTTTCAGGATTGATGGTTTAGAAACAAACATATCATAGAGATCAATGGTGTATGTTGGAACTTTGTAAGAGATGATGACACGAATTAGTTTTGATGCTTATTATTATTTTGGGATGTCTTGTCGACCATGTCACATATTAAAAGTTATAGGATCATTCGGCTTCTGGCTCACAATGGACCCTTAAGATTGAGCTTCTGGCTCAACGTAGTATGTGACTCGACTACCCCACCGTGAATAAAGTGGATCCCTAATGATAAGCTTGAGATCGTATTTAGACGAATTTCTAGTTCGCTTAGACAAACTTCTGGTTTTCTAGACTAGTGATTACACAAAAATATTTATTGTTTCACTTGCTCATAGTTTTAATATGATACCCATTTGTCCTTTTACTCTAAAAAAAAAATTCTTCTGGATTTATGAGAGTATAATTAAGTGTACTCTGCCGGAGCCTTCAATAATATGAGCATGACCAGTGTAGCTTCCCTTCCCGAAAATTTTGAAATATTTTTTTATTTATTTGATTTAAATGATGATTTTAGAATTTTTATAAATAATTATTTGGTTAATTTTTACGGTAGTAGACTTTAGCCATGGTTGAGTTTTGAAGTACCAGACGACTATGAATCATGGCACGGATAGTGCAGTAGCGTGCTTTGACTAGTGTTTAGCCATGGTAGAGGAATGCCAAGCCATAGGTGTGTCCTAACTAGGAAAACCAGGCCAAGTTGCGAGTTAATCCTATAAATGGTTTAATTAGTTATTTATTAATATTTTGACTTTTAGGAATTTTGGTTATACCAAAATAGTCCGGACTAGGCCCGAACCGAGCCCAAGCCCGTGTAGGCTTATAGTGAGTCATAAGACGTCCATGTTGATATCTATTTTGAGTGTATAGTTCGTACCTTAATTTAATTGGTCAATGAATTATTTTTCTAATTAGTTGTTTTATATATATATATATATATATATATATATATATATATATATATATATCAATTTATTGATATTGATGGGGCATTTCCCATTTTTGGAAATATGATAACTTGCTAAATATTTTTAGTTTTCTAGGATAATAGGCCAGAAATACTTGTGCATAGAAATGCATTAAAGTACATTAGGTTGTATGAATATATATAACTAAAGGAAAAAAAATATATATATATATAACTAAAGGAATAAATAGTTTATTCTAATTATTAGGATGATTAGGATATCATTTATAAAAGATATTGGTTGCAACTATTTGGTTATATATATATATATATATATATATATATATATATATATATATATATATATATATATATATATATATATATATATATATATATATATATATATATATATATATATATACGTATACGTTTATTGTTCGTGCATAAGTATGAATATCATTCTAGATATGTATAAATAGAGGGATATGTACTAATACATATATAGGAAAATATAGGGATATAATTATATATGTAGTTTTATATATATATATATATATATATATATATATATATATATATATATATAATAGAAAATAGGAATAGCAGTAAACATCCCCGGGCCAGGCCCACAGTCAGCCCAGCCCAAAAGGCCCGAGCCCAACCCATTCTTCCAAATCAGCCACAGCCTAGCCATCTTTTCCCAGGCCGAGCAACAACTAAAGCAACCCCAACCCAGCTGAGCCACGAGCAGCCCAAGCCCATGAACCACCAGGCTAAACCGCCCCACCCTGATTCTGTTCAGAAACAGAATAACTATAAGCTCTGCGAGATCGAACAAAACGAAAACCCTATATAGCGAACCCACGCCGCCACCACGCGCCCACATCCCCCGTCACATGGGCGGCCACCCGCCACCGGCGCTACCGCCATGCACGGCCACGGCCGGCAGACACACTGTGCGCGCGGGTGATGACAGCAGCAACACACAGCGCCCAGGCCATCTTCGCGACGACTTTCCGTCGTTTATACGCGATCGTTTTGCGAGCCATTTTCTCGGGTATGTTCCCAATCTATACAAGATCATTTCCTCTCAATTAGATTAAATTTAGATGGTTTATGTTGGCCGTTAAATCGAGTTGAAGTTGACGAAAAACCCGCTAGTAAACAGGGTTGAAACCCAGTCCCAACACCCAAGTTGGAAGGCCAATTAATGGCAAACCATAGACAGCCTATAAAATCTATCTGAATAGTATTTTAGTCAACCTAAACAGCATCGAAACCCTTTTTGTAGTTTATGTTTCATCGAATATATGTTGAGAAATTCGTCTTCCAAAACAGAGAAAAACCACGTTCAAAACTGTTTTAACCTTGGAAAAACACTCCGATACGACGTGCGTCCCGCCAATCCGGGCGACGTGGTCGCGAACTGAAAGCATCGAAAGATGCGTAACGGCTTCGTGGACATGTGGGCTTTGACGAAATTCAAATTGGTCGCGTGTGCGCGACGAATTTGATGCGTATCCGTCAAAATTCACCGTATCGACCCCTTTGCACAAACTCCAATTACTTTGTGCACGCTCGTCAGATCGAGACAAAACTTGTGCCAACAGGACCGTATCATTTTTCTGGTCTGGTATGCCAAGTTCGGTCCGATTCTGAAATAGTTGATTGGATCGCCGTTTTGTGGGCCCCACGGTCCGACTCAACAGGTGATTTTGTGCACGGCCTACCGGAATCCAACTTTGGACATACGATTGGGTTCTTATCATCAAAATGAATCTGCAGACATGTAGTTTGACGACTTTAGAGACCATTGACCCTGGCATGCTTTTCGGTGCAAAGCGGGTCCAACGGCGGACTCCATTTTGACCCAAAATTACCGTTTTGACCCGAAATTACCGTTTTCTTCCTGTGTCCAGAATTGGATGTAAGAACAGGCAATCCTAGCTAATTTGACTATTCTGAAAATGTTGGCAATATCTGTTTCAGCTTTCGGAGACAGTTATGATGATTTGGACTTATCGGCTTACCAGTTGACTATATTTTGTTGGATCTGCGTGCAACCTCCAGGCAAGTATACCTTGCCTTCTTCTACAGTTTTACTTACATGCATTTCCTTTCATTTTTTAGTCATTTGATGTTTTATGGACATGTGCTTTTTGTGTTATAGTTTGTAGAGTTGTTTTTATTGCATATAGCCGTGTTCATGTTTGGCCTTGGGTTTCATATTTGGAGTTTCTCACCAGTACCTTGCTTGAGTTGTCATAGAATGAGTGCGTGAAGTGAACTGCCATAGCCTTGATTATCGTTTTACACAACCAGAGAGTCCACACTCGGGACGAGGGTTGTTTAGCGCACCAGAGAGTCCACACACGGGACGAGGGTGTTTGTCGTGTTCATTGGCACTAGAGAGTCCACACTCGGGACGAAGGTTGACCAATTACACCAGAGAGTCCACACACGGGACGAGGGTGTCTTGCCGTGAGCTAACCAGAGGGTCCACACTCGGAACGACGGTTAGTGCTTAGTTCAAACCCGTGAGTCCAGACTCGGGATGAGGGTTTGGTTCTTCCATTGATCTCGTGTTTATCGTTCATTCGGCAGTTCATTTACGCATAGTTGTTCTAGTGTTCATGTGTTCGTGTTCGTGTTCGTAGTCATTTGTCGTGTTCCTATTTTTTTTATTTATTTTCTTGCACATGATAAAACTGTTAGATAGGCATGTATATTATGTATCTTGCTATGTCCTCTGAGGACCTGATGATCTATTCAGGTTTAGCGATTGCATGGAGTTAGCTAGTAGTTCTGGATGGCGGAGGATTTGCGGTTCTTATGGGATTCAGGTATCATTATTACGTTTGTTATCCTTTCGTGCTCTACATTCCTTATCATGAGTTATCCTGTTTATTGATTCAGTTTAGAGACTCTTGTTATTTTCCTTGGAGTCTCATCGGACATATATGCTAGTGGGCTGCAGACTACGACACATAGTGTTTATTCATGTTTCGTACACCTATTATGGAATTGAGATATAGATTTGTTTTGCCATGATTTGGGAGTATACCATAGTCTTGACAGCGTTTACGTATTCGAGAGGGGCTGGAGTCTGCTCGATACGTAGCTGGCTTGCTCACGACTCGTGTCCGAAAATCGGGTGCGGGTCGTGACAATTTTTTTTGGTGGCCCATGCAGGTCAGAGCATATCGTATCGGTTACGTAACTGTACTGATACGAGCCTGCGATAATGACTAAACCTTGGTAATCTCAATCCACAGTGCCTTGAAAATTCTCCTAGAAATTCTCTACGTCCTTGAAAACTCCATAATTGCTCTCGATTATACTTCCTTGCTTTCCGTACCATTGATTCTCGTCCCTTCCTATTTCGGAGGGACGAATGATCGTGCTATCTAGAAGTCATCAGAAATTCTTAAACTATAGTATAATATTGCTTGACTATGGAATATTTGGATGTTTGTAGATATGAGGGATTATAGATGCCATATGCCCTAGATATCTGTTGGAAGGATTGTTTGCAACTACTTAGATGATTATAAGATTTTAGTGACCGTATTTGAGGAGTAGTATGACCAAAGGTGGGTAGAAGTCCTCAAGTATTCAGAGCTATAAAACGACTAGAGAATGTCATAAAATATTTTGAGAAATTAAATTTGAGGAGATTAAAGTAATAGTAGACTTTGAATTTTACGGGATATTCATGAATTAGAATTTCGAGGACGAAATTATTTTAAGGTGGATAGATTTGTAGCTCCCCTTCCCGAAAATTTTAAAATATTTATTTATTTATTTGATTTAAATGGTAATTTTAGAATTTTTATAAATAATTATTTGGTTAATTTTTACGGTAGTAGACTTTAGCCATGGTTGAGTTTTGAAGTACCAGACGACTATGAATCATGGCACGGGTAGTGCAGTAGCGTGCTTTGACTAGTGTTTAGCCATGGTAGGGGAATGCCAAGCCATAGGTGTGTCCTAACTAGGAAAACCATGCCAAGTTACGAGTTAATCCTATAAATGGTTTAATTAGTTATTTATTAATATTTTGACTTTTAGGAATTTTGGTTATACCAAAATAGTCCGAACTGGGCCCGAACCGAGCCCAAGCCCATGTAGGCTTATAGTGAGTCATAAGACGTCCATGTTGATATCTATTTTGAGTGTATACTTCGTACCTTAATTTAATTGGTCAATGAATTATTTTTCTAATTAGTTGTTATATATATATATATATATATATATATATATATATATATATATATATATATATATATATATTTATATATATATATATATATATATATATATAATATCAATTTATTGATATTGATGGGACATTTTCTATTTTTAGAAATATGATAACTTGCTAAATATTTTTAGTTTTCTGGGGTAATAGGCCAGAAATACTTGTGCATAGAAATGCATTAAAGTACATTAGGTTGTATTAATATATATAACTAAGGGAATAAGTAGTTTATTCTAATTATTAGGATATCATTTATAAAAGATATTGGTTGCAACTATTTGGTTATATATATATATATATATATATATATATATATATATATATATATATATATATATATATATATATATATATATATATATATATATATATATATTATATATATACACGTATATATTTATTGTTCGTGCATAAGTATGAATATCATTCTAGATATGTATAAATAGAGGGATATGTACTAATACATATATAGGAATATATAGGGATATAATTATATATGTAGTTATATATATATATATAATAGAAAATAGGAATAGCAGAAAACATCCCCGGGCCAGGCCCACAGTCAGCCAAGCCCAAAAGGCCCGAGCCCAACCCATTCTTCCAAATCAGCCATAGCCTAGCTACCTTTTCCCAGGCCGAGCAACAACTATAGCAACCCCAACCCAGCTGAGCCACGAGCAGCCCAAGCCCATGAACCACCAGGCTAAACCGCCCCACCCCGATTCTGTTCAGAAACAGAATAACTATAAGCTCTGCGAGATCGAACAAAACGAAAACCCTATATAGCGAACCCACGCCGCCGCCACGCGCCCACATCCCCCGTCACATGGGCGGCCACCCGCCACCGGCGCCACCATCGCGCGCGGCCACGCCGACAGAAACACGCGCGCGCGCGGGTGATGACAGCAGCAACACACAGCGCCCAGGCCATCTTCGCGGCGACTTTTCGTCGTTTATACACGATCGTTTCGCGAGCCATTTTCTCGGGTATGTTCCCAATCTATACAAGATCATTTCCTCTCAATTAGATTAAATTTAGATGGTTTATGTTGGCCGTTAAATCGAGTTGAAGTTGACGAAAAACCCGCTAGTAAACAGGGTGAAACCCAGTCCCAACACCCAAGTTGGAAGGCCAATTAATGGCAAACCATAGACAGCCTATAAAATCTATCTGAACAGTATTTTAGTCAACCTAAACAGCATCGAAACCCTTTTTGTAGTTTTATGTTTCATCGAATATATGTTGAGAAATTCGTCTTCCAAAACAGAGAAAAACCACGTTCAAAACTGTTTTAACCTTGGAAAAACACTCCGATACGACGTGCGTCCCGCCAATCCGGGCGACGTGGTCGCGAACCGAAAGCATTAAAAGGTGCGTAATGGCTTCGTGGACGTGTGGGCTTTGACGAAATTCAAATTGGTCGCGTGTGCGCGACGAATTTGATGCGTATCCGTTAAAATTTACCGTATCGACCCCTTTGCACAAACTCCAATTACTTTGTGCACGCTCGTCAGATTGAGACAAAACTTGCGCCAATAGGACCGTATCATTTTTCTGGTCTGGTATGCCAAGTTTGGTCTGATTCTGAAACAGTTGATTGGATCGCCGTTTTGCGGGTCCCACGGTCCGACTCAACGGATGATTTTGTGCACGGCCTACCAGAATTCATCTTTGGACATACGGTTGGGTTCGTATCATCAAAACTAATCCGTAGACATATAGTTTTATGACTTTAGAGACCATTGACCCTGGCACGCTTTTCGGTGCAAAGCGGGTCCAACGGCGGACACCGTTTTGACCCGAAATTACCGTTTTTACCCAAAATTACCGTTTTGCCCCTGTCCAGAATTGGATGCAAGGACAGGCAATCCTAGCTAATTTGACTATTCTGAGAATGTTGGCAATGTCTGTTTCAGCTTTCGGAGACAGTTATGATGATTTGGACTTATCGGCTTACCAGTTGACGATATTTTGTTGGATCTGCGAGCAACCTCTAGGCAAGTTGCCTTCCTCTACAGTTTTACTTACATGCATTTCCTTTCATTTTTCAGTCATTTGATGTTTTATGGACATGTGCTTTTTGTGTTATATTTTGTAGAGTTGTTTTTATTGCATATAGCTGTATTCATGTTTGGCCTTGTATTTTATATTTGGAGTTTCTCACCAGTACCTTGCTTGAGTCGTGTCATAGAATGCGTGCGTGCAGTAAACTGCCATAGCCTTGATTATCGTTTTACACAACCAGAGAGTCTACACTCGGGACGAGGGTTGTTTAGTGCACCAGAGAGTCCACACACGGGACGAGGGTGTTTATCGTGTTCATTGGCACCAGAGAGTCCACACTCGGGACGAGGTTTGACCAATTACACCAGAGAGTCCACACACGAGACGAGGGTGTCTTGCCGTGAGCTAACCAGAGAGTCCACACTCGGGACGACGGTTAGTGCTTAGTTCAAACCCGTGAGTCCACACTCGGGATGAGGGTTTGGTTCTTCCATTGATCTCGTGTTTATCGTTCATCCGGCAGTTCATTTATGCGTAGTTGTTCTAGTGTTCATGTGTTCGTGTTCGTGTTCGTAGTCATTTGTCGTATTCCAATTTTTCTTATTTATTTTCTTGCGCATGATAAAACTGTTAGATAGGCATGTATATTATGTATCTTACTATGTCCTCTGAGGACCTGATGATCTCTTCAGGTTTAGCGATTGCATGGAGTTAGCTAGTAGTTCTGGATGGCGGAGGATTTGCGATTCTTGTGGGATTCAGGTATCATTATTACGTTTGTTATCCTTTTGTGCTCTACATTCCTTATCATGAGTTATCCTATTTATTGATTCAGTTTAGAGACTCTTGTATTTTCCTTGGAGTCTCATCGGACATATATGCTAGTAGGCTACAGACCACGACACATAGTGTTCATTCATGTTTCGTACACCTATTGTAGATTTGAGATATAGATTTGTTTTGCCATAATTTGGCAGTATACCATTGTCTTGACAGCATTTACGTATTCGAGAGGGGCTGGAGTCTGCTCGATACGTAGCTGGCTTGCTCACGAGCTCGCGTCAGAAAACCGGGTGCGGGTCGTGACAAGTTTTTTGGTGGCCCATACAGGTCAGAGCATATCGTATCGGTTACGTAACTGTACTGATACGAGCCTGCGATAATGACTAAACCTTGGTAATCTCAATCCACACTGCCTTGAAAATTCTCCTAGAAATTCTCTACGTCCTTGAAAACTCTATAATTGCTCTCGATTATACTTCCTTGCTTTCCGTACCATTGATTCTCGTCCCTTCCTATTCCGGGGGGACGATTGATCGTGCTGTCTAGAAGTCATCAGAAATTCTTAAACTATAGTATAATATTGCTTGACTATGGAATATTTGGATGTTTGTAGATATGAGGGATTATAGATACCGTATGCCCTAGATATCTGTTGGAAGGATTGTTTGCAACTACTTAGAAGATTGTAAGATTTTAGTGACCGTATTTTGAGGAGTAGTATGACCAAAGGTGGGTAGAATTCCTCAAGTATTCAGAGCTATAAAACGACTAGAGAAGGTCATAAAATATTTTGAGAAATTAAATTTGAGGCGATTAAAGTAATAGTAGACTTTGAATTTTACGGGATAGTCATGAATTAGAATTTCGAGGACGAAATTATTTAAGGTGGGTAGATTTGTAGCTCCCCTTTCCGAAAATTTTAAAATATTTATTTATTTATTTGATTTAAATGGTGATTTTAGAATTTTTATAAATAATTATTTGGTTAATTTTTACGGTAGTAGACTTTAGCCATATTGAGTTTTGAAGTACCAGACGACTAGGAATCATGGCACAGGTAGTGCAGTAGCGTGCTTTGACTAGTGTTTAGCCATGGTAGAGGAATGCCAAGCCATAGGTGTGTCCTAACTAGAAAAACCAGGCCAAATTGCAAGTTAATCCTATAAATGGTTTAATTAGTTATTTATTAATATTTTGACTTTTAGGAATTTCGGTTATACCAAAATAGTTCGGACTGGGCCCGAACCGAGCCCAAGCCCGTGTAGGCTTATAGTGGGTCCTAAGACGTCCATGTTGATATCTATTTTGAGTGTATACTTCGTACCTTAATTTAATTGTTCAATGAATTATTTTTCTAATTAGTTGTTATATATATATATATATATATATATATATATATATATATATATATATATATATATATATATTTTAAGAAACCCCCCTTTATTAAAAATCAAGGCTCCAAAAAGCGGAAGCCTGACACGTATACAAGACAAAAGTATACCAAAAGGGAAAGACAGGGGAAAAGGCCGTTCGCGACCGTCAGAACTAAAAGAAGAACGGTTGCCCGACAGGCGGAGAACTATGGGAGCAAAGGGATCTCCGTTTGCCACATTGCCGATAAATCTCCCAGATCAGCTGATCGGCAGAGAATTGGTGTCCCTCGTATCTCGCTTTGTTGCGATTTTTCCAGATAGCCCAGGTGGCGGCCGCTGCAACGATCTGGTGGCCGTGGGAAGCGGGGCCCCAGTGAGCCAGAAGATCGATAAAGCGCCCGTCGTCTGGAGAGATGTTGTAGTTGTGATTGAGGGTGCTCCAGATTTTCTCAGGGAGGCTTCCTTCCCTGAAGATGTGATCGATAGTCTCCGTCTGACGCTCTATGCAACAGTTGCAAGCAGACGCCAGGCTAAAACCGATGGAGTTAAGGCAGTCGTCGGTGGGAAGTTTCTTTCTCAAGACTTTCCACAGAAGGAATGACCATTTCTTAGGGATGCAAGAGTTCCAATAACGCGCAATGAAGAGGTCGGGGCTGTTATCTTGGATCGAGAGTCTGGCCGATCGCATAGAGAAGGCACCAGAGGCTGCTAGCGACCACCTCAGCTGGTCAGCGTCGCTACCGATGGAAAGACCGTGCTGGCGAATGCTGTCAACAGTTTTGTTGCCTGACCAGTCACGGATTTTGTCCCAATTCCAAACGTTGTTGGTGGGATTCCACAGGTCTTTGATCCTGCAATTTCTCGAGGAGTCGAAAATGTTCGGGATAAGGCAGTCACCAATCCACCTTTCCAGGAATGGGTTGGACTCGCCTGTACCCAGATGAAGTCTGATCGCGGGTTCAGCCAGATCCCGGCCACGAAGAATACGACGCCAAGCCGCGAAGGATCTGCTGTTAGCTGTGGCTGTCGTCGGATGGATGTTTCTAAGTACCTGGCCTTCATAAACTGGTCCAAGGTTATTGCTTGTGCGTAATTTCCACCAACATTTCATTGAAAAAGCTTTGACGATGTGATCAAGTTGGTGAATCCAAGCCCGTCGTTAGCAGTTGGGGAAGCCATAGTGTCCAACTGGCCCAGTGGTGTTTGTCTTGCCCCTTGTTGTGCCCCCAAAAGAAGTTGCAAAAGATCTGTTCAATAGACATGATAACCTTTTTAGTCGGAGAGCAGGCCGCTAGGGTGTGGATGGGTACGAGTTGAGCACATGTTTGATGAGGATGATTTTCCCGCCTGGGGATAGGTAGGTTAGCGTTGCCGGTTAGATTTCCCGTACGCCAAGGGGGCGCCGGATAGTTGAAAAGAGGATGAGCTACCGCAATGGAGGTGGGTTGGTGAGTCTGGCCGCGTTCTCACTATTGAAGCTGTGATGGGAGTAGATGGTACTCTTGGAAGGTTAATCTTCTGGCCGGAGCATCTGGAGTACCGCGCTAGGGTAGTGTGGACCACCTCCATAGATCCTACGTCCCCGGAGGAGAAGATGAGAAGATCGTCGGCAAAAGCCAGGTGGGTGATGGCGGGGTATATATATATAATCAATTTATTGATATTGATGGGACATTTCTATTTTTGGAAATAAGATAACTTGCTAAATATTTTTAGTTTTTCGGGATAATAGGCCAGAAATACTTGTGCATATAAATGCATTAAAGTACATTAGGTTGTATGAATATATATAACTAAGGAATAAATAGTTTATTCTAATTATTAGGAAAATTTGGATATCATTTATAAAAGATATTGGTTGCAACTATTCGGTTATATATATATATATATATATATATATATATATAGATATATATATATATATAATATAATATATATATATAAAATAATATTTTATATATATATATAAAATTATATATATATATATATAAAATATTATTTTTATATATATATATATATATAATATATATATATATATTATATATATATATATATTGTAAACAGAGAAATTTTATTGAAATTAAGGATGGCTCCGAAGGAGTGATACATACTGGTGCTGGGCCTAAACACACAAAACAGGCCCAGATAGACAAGGTAGTTAAAAGAAGTTAAAATTCGAAAATACGGAACCGCAATTTCGAAATTTCGAAGATACAAAATGTAAAATTTCGAAATTTCAAAAACACGGTTTTGAAATTTCGAAATTGCAAACGGTCTGAGCGTTGGGGGGGTGTATGGGCACCAGGCCCAAGGGGGGTCACGTGGGGGGGGTCTGATCGTTTGGGGGGGGGGTATGGGCACACGGCCCTAGGGGGGGCCACGTGGGGGGGATGGGCAGGCGCACTGCCCGAGGGGACAGCGCGAGACCGAGGGGCCTCGATCCCCCCCCTCCCGCTCGAAGCCCCATGTCGAAAGACCCGGCGGGTGCAGGAGCTCCGGCGAGAACGGGAGGCGGGCGGAGGAGCGGGGAACTCCGGCGGGCGGTCACCGGCAGGACCCCCCAGCGCGCAGGCGGGCGCGCGGCTCGGGACCGGCAGGAGGCACCTCCGGCGGAGAGCGAGCGCCCGGGGAGGAGGGCGGGCGGAGGAGGGGCTCGACCTCCGGGGGAGGGAGCGGGGGGCGTCCTCCGGGCGCAGAGGGCGCGGGACGGAGAGGCGGGGCCTACCGTCGGCGTATATATATATATATATATATATATATATATATATATATATATATATATTATTATTTATATATATTATATATATATATATATATATATATATATATATATATTATATATATTATACGTATATATTTATTGTTCGTGCATAAGTATGAATATCATTCTAGATATGTATATAGAGGGATATGTACTAATACATATATAGGAATATATAGGGATATAATTATATATGTAGTTATATATAATATATATATATATATATATATATATTATATATATATATATATTATATATATAATATATGTATGTATATATATTATATATATATAATAGAAAATAGGAATAGCAGTAAACATCCCTGGGCCAGGCACACAGTCAGCCCAGCCCAAAAGGCCCGAGCCCAACCCATTCTTCCAAATCAGTCACAGCCTAGCCACCTTTTCCCAGGCCGAGCAACAACTAAAGCAACCCCAACCCAGCTGAGCCACGAGCAGCCCAAGCCCATGAACCACCATGCTAAACCGTCCCCCGATTCTGTTCAGAAACAGAATAACTATAAGCTCTGCGAGATCGAACAAAAGGAAAACCCTATATAGCGAACCCACGCCGCCACCACGCGCCCACATCTCCCGTCACCTGGGCGGCCACCCGCCGTCGGTGCCACCGCACACGCGGCCATGGCCGACAGACACACGCTCGCGCGCGGGTGATGACAGCAGCAACACACATCGCCCAGGCCATCTTTGCGACGACTTTCCATCGTTTATACGCGATCGTTTCGCGAGCCATTTTCTCGGGTATGTTCCCAATCTTTACAAGATCATCTCCTCTCAATTAGATTAAATTTAGATGGTTTATGTTGGCCGTTAAATCTAGTTGAAGTTGACAAAAATCCCGCTAGTAAACAGGGTAAAACCCAGTCCCAACACCCAAGTTGGAAGGCCAATTAATGGCAAACCATAGACAGCCTATAAAATCTATCTAAACAGTATTTTAGTCAACCTAAACAGCATCGAAACCCTTTTTTTAGTTTTATGTTTCATCAAATATATGTTGAGAAATTCGTCTTCCAAAACAGAGAAAAACCACATTCAAAACAGTTTTAACCTTGGAAAAACACTCTGATACGACGTGCGTCCCGCCAATCCGGATGACGTGGTCGCGAACCGAAAGCATCGAAAGGTGCGTAACGGCTTCGTGGAGTGTGGGCTTTGACGGAATTTAAATTGGTCGCGTGTGCGCGACGAATTTGATACGTATCCGTCGAAATTCACCGTATCGACCCCCTTGCACAAACTCCAATTACTTTGTGCACGCTCGTCAGATCGAGACGAAACTTTTGCCAACAGGACCGTATATTTTTCTGGTCCGGTATACCAAGTTTGGTCCGATTCTGAGACAGTTGATTGGATCGCCGTTTTGCGGGCCCCCGGTCCGACTCAATGGGTGATTTTTTGCACGGCCTACCGAAATCCAACTTTGGACATACGGTTTGGTTCGTATCATCAAAACGAATCCGTAGACATATAGTTTGACGACTTTAGAGACCATTGACCCTGGTATGCTTTTCGGTGCAAAGCGGATCCAACGGCGGACATCATTTTGATCCAAAATTACCGTTTTGCCCCTGTGTCCAGAATTAGACGTAAGGACAGGCAATCCTAGCTAATTTAACTATTCTGAGAATGTTGGCAATGTCTGTTTCAGCTTTCAGAGACAGTTATGATGATTTGGACTTATCGGCTTACTAGTTGACTATTTTGTTGGATCTGCGTGCAACCTCCAGACAAGTATACCTTGCCTTTCTCTACAGTTTTACTTACATGCATTTCCTTTCATTTTTCAGTCATTTGATGTTTTATGGACATGTATTTTTTATGTTATATTTTTTAGAGTTGTTTTCATTGCATATAGCCGTGTTCATGTTTGGCCTTGGATTTCATATTTGGAGTTTCTCACCAGTACCTTGCTTGAGTCGTGTCATAGAATGAGTGCGTTTAGTGAACTGCCATAGCCTTGATTATCATTTTACACAACCAGAGAGTCCACACTCGGGACGAGGGTTATTTAGTGCACCAGAGAGTCCACAAACGGGACGAGGGTGTTTGTCGTGTTTATTGGCACCAGAGGGTCCACACTCGGGACGAGGGTTGACCAATTACACCAGAGAGTCCACACACGGGACGAGGGTGTCTTACCGTGAGCTAACCAGAGAGTCCACACTCGGGACGAGGGTTAGTGCTTAGTTCAAACCCGTGAGTCCACACTCGGGATGAGGGTTTGGTTCTTCCATTGATCTCGTGTTTATCGTTCATCCAGCAGTTCATTTACGCGTAGTTGTTCTAGTGTTCGTGTTCGTGTTCGTGTTATAGTCATTTGTCGTGTTCCTTTTTTCTTGTTTATTTTCTTGCGCATGATAAAACTGTTAGATAGGCATGTATATTATGTATCTTGCTATGTCCTCTGAGGACCTGATGATCTCTTCAGGTTTAGCGATTGCATGGAATTAGCTAGTAGTTCTGGATGGCGAAGGATTTACGGTTCTTGTTGGATTCAGGTATCATTTACGTTTGTTATCCTTTCGTGCTCTATATTCCTTATCATGAGTTATCTTGTTTATTGATTCAGTTTAGAGACTCTTGTTATTTTCCTTGGAGTCTCATCGGACATATATGCTAGTGGGCTGCAGACCACGACACATAGTGTTCATTCATGTTTCGTACACCTATTATGGATTTGAGATATAGATTTTTTTGCCATGATTTGGCAGTATACCATAGTCTTGACAGCGTTTACGTATTCGAGAGGGGCTGGAGTCCGCTCCATAGCTGGCTTACTCATGAGCTCGCGTCCGAAAACTGGGTGTGGGTCGTGACAACCAGCTAGCTATCATGGATACTACTTTGACACTAGTATTCTTGTTGGAGAGAAAGATCCTAATCTTAAGGATGGTGTTGATAGTAGCACAATCAGTCATCTGTATAGTTTTTCCATAATAACTTATCAATAGTTGCAAATAAAGATATTATTAATCAATAATAATAATTCTAAACGTAGAACTTTGGGTCTATGATAGTTGGTAGGACAATAATGCATCCGTAGTATCCCTACGGATAGAAAACATTATGTCACCAAGTTTAAAATTTTATGGTTTAGAATATACAGCTATGTTATTGAAATATCAACATTCAAGTTGACTTTTAGCCTTGTGAGGGCCAGCAACTCGTCTACATAACTTAGTTCGCAGACTACTGATTTTTCTAGAACATGTAACGCAATAACTGTCATTCATGCACCCATTTGGGTGCTCCAAAATATATGCAAGCAATATGATTTCTACTAGATTTCATCTCTTAAAGTATTATAATTGCCATCATGGAACTAGTCATCTATAGCTTGCTGATGCATTCACAGTATGTACCATTCCAATCTCTTATTGGATAGATATAAGCATATAATAAACACTTTGCTATATGTTGGTGTGAAGTAATTAAAAGCTCGATACGAAGCATATTAAAGCTAAACTGATAGAAATATCATACCAAAAAAACTCATGAGTATATCATGAGTGTCATTTAGGCATTCCACAATATCCTTCGGGTTCGAGGACTTGTGATAATGAAAAAATAGAGAGCAATATTTCATCTTCAGAAGCTTGGAAAACATGATTAAAGGGAGTGTGTATAAGCAAAAGCTTATTTATCAGCAAACTACGACAAATATATATAGCAAATATCATTGCTAGTAACACACATATTCCAACAATATCAAGTCTCAAGTCTATATATTACCAAAGGTTCAAATTCTAATACACAAACTTAGATCAACATGAGGCAGCATAAATTTATCTTCTGAATTACAAAAATGCTATTGATAAGGTCATATATTGATGTCAACATACTGTAGATCATAGAGGCGACATGATGCATTACATTCATAATCATAACATTCTTCAGATATTCAAATAATCTTACTGGAATTAACAAGTTCGCCTCAGTTGACTCCTTACTCAAAAATATCCTACAACAGACACAAATTTAACGCATCCTTACTAATTGGATGGGTGTCCATTTGTTTGGAAGTCTAAACAGGAAAGAACAAGTTAAACATTTTTTTAAGGTGATAAGAACCCAAGATCGTTATTATCTAATGTCATGTACTGATCAATTTAAACATTATGTACAGTCCAACCGAATCTTATATGATTAGATGCATAAATAAGGAAGTTTGACAATATCTTAAAAATTAAAAAATAAGTATTAACAAGTACAACCTTCATAACTAAATTAGATAATGATATAAACTAATATATACTATATATCAATATTCAGCTTAGATATATCATGTATAATGTCAAGCAGAGTAGGACAGATCAATCGTAAATATTCAATCTCTATCCATAACAAAGAGGGATGATAGTGAATATAATTTACTTATCAACAGTAATTTTTGCATGGTGTCATTAAAGGTCATATTGCCAATGGTACAAATTCACTAGAACTACTAAATATCAAGATCTAAAATATGGTAATATAAAACAGATATCCGGAAGAACTGCCAAAATGAAAAAACTCTTGCAGTTTTTGTTAGTACTAACCTTGCTTGCTGCCTTGTTTTCGAGACCAAACTTAGTAGGCTTTCCATCTGGAATATTGTAGTCTTTAAACCCTTGTTGCAGTAAGAGTACCAAAAAGTGTTTCTCAACATCATTCACATAGAACTTCATATCGATTACTTTAATTGGATGTAAGAGCCAAGTTGTACAATAGGAATCCATGCATGCATGACACTTAAGTAGATTAAACTACCAAGACATCATGCACGTGTAAACTGTTACTTCAGTGAACAATGAGTCAAATGCAAGGTGCAATATAAAAAATATATATATGGGAAGAGCATTTACCTAATAAAATTATTTAACCATATACTTCTCTTCTTAGAAGTGAATATTGGAGTGGATCCTTTCTGATGAATGACGACATGCAAAGAAAACTTCAATGATGTGCATGTGCATCCAAATGCTTTCGGCCTGTATTGCATACAAACTCCTCTGTCCGGACCTAAGTATATTTGGTAGCGGCAGCGGAGACGACAATGTCCTCTCCTCAACGTGGTAGAGTCTCCATGTTGTTTGGATTTTTCGATCTTTGACCTTTTTTGGTTGGTAGCCTGAAACTTCTTGAGCGGTCATGATCTTTTTTGGTTGGTGGCCTGAAACTTCTTGAGCGGTGGTGCTGATAACGTGTTGTAAAAATAAGAAAGATGGAGAAGGAATTGGTAGCCAGAAAACTGTGCGTAGCTTTTCTCATTGATAACATATATAGAGGGAATGAAATAGAGAGTGTAGGAACGAAATCGTAAAGCAGAATACTTTAGAAGGGGGTGAATAGAGTAGGCAGCAGAATAATGCTAATTAAAAAAACTTGTTAGCAGTTAGATCACAGATATAATTATAATCACAAAATAGATGACAGTAATAAAAGAGTGATCAGAAGGCAAACGCAAACACCGAGATTTATACTGGTTTCCCTCTTGTGAGGACTAGTCCAGTCGGAAGAACTCTAGCTTCCAGCTGAATCCACTATTGGAAAATCCGTAAGTTTTCATACGAAGTCCTTGCAACTTCTACAGACGCGAGCTTTGATACGAAGAACTCGACCAACTTCAATTGTGAAGAGTCAATCTTCAATCAAGCCTCTGATTACAGTCGCTCTGAAACTTCTAGACCGCACTGCACTGGCAAATCGACTAGAAGATTGTAACTGGCTTGGGATTTGAAAATGGAAGCTTTTTAGAACTCTTTGGAAGAAATATAAGCTTTAGAAGAGAAGAGATTGAAAGTGAATTGGTGATTTGAAATGATCAAAATCCTTCTCTATTTATAGTTTTTCCAAAGGTAGAACTCTGACAGAATTCGGACAGAACTTTTGTAACAAACCACAATTGAAGGGAGACCAAGTTCAAAATCAAACGTTCACATAACGTTCAACTTGGCCGAACTCTGGCCGAGTTCTGTCAGGGTTTGGTCAGTTGATTTTGTGAAAAATAATTGGCTTTTTGAAAAAGTCCTTCAGAAGCTTTTTGTAAAAATAGATGTTTTTCAAAAACATAGGTCATTTTAAAAAGATAGGTCAGTTTTAAAAAACGTTTTCAGATAGCCTATTTGCCAGTACGACTTGGTGTATAATGTATTCCTAGACTCAATAAAATAAAAAATTACGTTGCTTTGAAGGAAATACATTCTGAGTGGCAAACAGCTTCGGTCTTGAACGGAGTAGATATCCATCTTTGATCAGTGTCCAAAACGTCGTTAGTAAACATCTGAATTGACTCGCATTTATATCGAGACATAGTTTGATCAATTATTAAAATCAGGTTTGATCATGACCAATGGGCCAACAATCTCCCCATTTTGATAATTGACAAACCTTGACCGATATAACATCTTGGTTTTGATCAATTCAAAAGTACCGAAAGTACCGAGAGATAAAATAAAAAAATTGTTCATAACGGTATTCCTGTATTCATGAAGATGTTAGATCTTATTTCTCCTCCGTTGTCACTTAGCAAAATAATTGCAAAAAGAAAGCTCCCCCGCAATAAATATAAGTAACAATCAGTGAAGAAATACAAAATATAAAAACATTCATCACAGGCATGGTATAAACATTTATAAAAATAAGATAAACTGAAATGATATAAACAACATAGTCATGGTATTTGTCACAGGCAGTTTATATGAAGCATAAAAAAGATAATGCTATAAAGCTGAAACAAATAAAATGCTAAGCTGAATAATAAACTAAAGTAAAACATCTGCCAAACTGAGGCATAAAAACATGTCTATGAAGAGTCACAAATATATCCAAAAATAAAGTGTACTGATAATATTTGGAATGTCGGAGCATTTTCAAGTAAACATAAGACAAAATAGACAGTCTCAAAAAGTAAAATCTCAGAAATCATCATCCTCATCCTAATCATCATCGGCTGCAGCGCCAGCATGTCCAGAAGGACCAGCTCCAGAAGTGCCGGCTCCAGAAGTATGAGGAGTGGCACCAGAAGTACGATACCAATCGTATGCATTCCCTAGCTGGAACAGAGAGTGGACTGTCTCATCATCAATGCGGTAGCCAGAAACAGAAGGGTTTCGACGTAGAGAGCTAGTAGTGTGACCCATCTGTGCAAATCGCAGATCGACGAAGGAGTTGGCAATAGCCTGGAACCGAGTCACATCACGAAACTCATGTTCCCTGGAAGTGTCAACATAAAATGACTGCAGATCTGATAGATGCTGGTGAATACCCTCAACGGTCATAGGGTAAGACTGAGGAGGACCAGGTGCTGTGGGAGTAGGTGCAGGAGGAGCAGGTGCAGTAGGTGGAGGAACAGTGGCAATGCTGTGACGAGAGAGTTTGAGGAACTTGGGCTCAGGGTCAAGAGCAAGTGGATAATCAATATAGAATCTCTGAAATATGCGTGGAATGATCATCGCATAAGAGAGGTTGCGATCTCTACCGCGACATCTACCCATCATCTGAATGATAGTCTTAGGGGCAGAAAAAGGAATCCCCTTAAGAATGTGATATAAAGCAGAAAGCTCAAGTGTAGTGACATCATCTTTTGAAGTAGATTTTGGAAGTAGAGTTGAATAGATGATGCGATGTAATTCATAGTTTAATAAGTTTAAGTTATTGGCCTTGAACTTTCAGGACGAGCACGTGCGGGTGCACAAAGCATATTCTTGAAACTAACGAGAGTCGTACCATCGGAAATCGAAGTCAGTGATGTCATCGAGCGGTGCACCTTCGTTTGGAAGACTAAGAATTTCTGCTAGCGATTCATCATTGAACTCGATATCTATCCCACCGACATGAGTTCTCACGATAAAAGTGTCTAACATGAAATTACAGTAAGTAATCTAATGGCATTAGTAGCTATAGGAATTGCAAAGTAACAAAGTGATGTAACCCTAATCTCAAAGTAAGGACGTGGTCAGAAAGACAGTCCATTTGATCGGAGATCGGTACAAATAGTACGCATAATGAAATCGGCATACCAAAGTAGGGCTTGGTCGGAAGTTTTGAAATAAAACTCGTCCGATGCACCGTATCCGATTGGACTGGAGAAAAGAGGGAATCCGTATAGGATCAGAAGACGATGCCTCTTCACTGGCGTTGGACTTCTTCCTCTTGAAAGGATTGAATCCCTTAGGCATTCTATCCCAAAAACTAAAAACCTAATAATTTGAAAGTGGATGACAGAAGGAATTATACCTTCTGAGAATCAAGTATGCTGTAGAGAACGAGATTCTCTGCACGAATCCAAATTTTGGACGAAGATCTATACGTGGATTGGAAGAAGGAAGGTGGAGAAGAGCTAAGGTTTTTGGGGCACGGTAGCTGCTGTTTTGATGAGGTTTGGAAGAATGAAGAAGAGGGGGCCTCGGGTTCTGACTGGTACATATATATATCCAGCCGAACTCTGGCCGAAATTGGACCGAACTCGGGCCAAATTCGCCAAGGGTTGCCTGGCTATATAAAAAATGTTTGTGGGGCCACATCTTTTTCATCAATTCGTTTCAAATGTTTAATTCAGAGTTTAGCAATTTTAAATTTCAAATAATACTATTAATATTATTTTATAAATTAATATTTTTTACTCAGCATCTATTTCAGATTAGCTGTAGGAGTACTGTCCCAGCTAACGGAGGTTCACCGGAGAACTCTTAAATACCGCTTCGCTTCGACCGTAGTCGTGGTGACAGACAGACTCTTTTTAGGCTTGTCTCGAAAACGGTTAATGAGTATTGAATAAATTAATTATAAAACAAAATAATTAATATTATTGACATCTAAAATTCTAATTCTCGACGTAAATAATTGAAACGATCTTCCGCTAGGTTTTGTGAGTATGTCAGCTAATTGATTTTGTGTGTCCATGTATACAAGGTCTATTTCTCCATTTTGTTGATGATCTCTAAGAAAGTGATATCGAATCTAAATATGTTTAGTACGAGAGACATACTGGATTCTTAGTCAAATTAATAGAACTAGTATTGTCACAGAAAATGGGTATGTGTGAAAAATGCAATCCATAGTCTTCTAAAGTTTGCTTTATCTAAAAATTTGTGCACAACAACGTCCTGCGGCGATATACTCAGCCTCGTTGTTGATAATGCGACAGAATTTTGCTTTTTGCTAAACCAAGAGACTAGAGCTTTTCCTAGGAAATGACATGTGCCGCTAGTGCTTTTTCTATCTACTTTGCATCCGGCAAAATCAGTATCAGAATAACTGGTTAGGTCAAATAACGTGGTTTTGGGATACCATAAGCCGAAAGAAGAAGTGCCTTTAAGGTATCGAAGATACGCTTAACTGCGCACAGATGTCATTCCTTAGGATTGGCTTGAAAACGTGCACACAAGCAAACACTGAACATAATGTCTGGTCGACTAGCAGTTAAATACAGTAAGCTACCGATCATACCTCGATACTTACATATGTCGACGGGTTTGCCTTGTTCATCAGTATCAAGCTTGGTTGAAGTCGCCATTGGAGTGCTAAGTGGCTTGACTGCTTCCAGGTCGAACTTCTTTAATAGATCTTTTGTGTACTTTGCTTGACTTATGAACGTCCCATTGTTGGTTTGTTTGATTTGCAGTCGAAAAAATTTAGCTCTTCCATCATGCTCATCTCAAACTCATTCTGCATACACTTTGAAATTCTTGACAAAGAGATTCATCAGTAGATCCAAAAATAATATCATCTACATAGACTTGAATCAAAAGAATTGTTATTCAAAATTTTATAAACAATGTAGTGTCAACCTTTCTCTTTGAAAAATCGTTATCAAGTAGAAAAGAGCTTAGACGATCGTACCAAACAGAGGGCTTGTTTCAAACCGTATAAGGCTTTTTTAACTTGAAAACATATTCAGGATATTTAAAATCAGTAAAACCGGGAGGTTGAGCTATATAAACTTCTTTTTTATAAAACCATTCAAAAATGCGCTTTTGACATCCATTTAAAATAACTTGAAATTATGAAAACATGCAAATGCACATAACATGCGAATGGATTATAATCTCGTACCTGGGGCATAAGTCTCATCGTAGTCGATACCTTCTTCTTGATTGTATCCTTGAGCTACGAGTCGAGCCTTATTACGAGTCACTAAAGCATTCTCGTTCAGTTTGTTTCGAAATATCCATCGGGTGCCAATGACCGGAGATCAATGGGCTTGGGAACAAGTTCCCAAACTGATTCCGTCGAATTGGTTTAATTCCTCTGTATAGCATCTAACCAAAAATTATCACTACATGTTTCTTCAATTTTTTAGGTTCAAACTGCGAACAAAAGCAACACAAGAAGCTATATCTTTAGAGAAACGAGTACTTACACCCTTGGTAATCTCACCAATTACCAAGTCCTTTGGATGATCAGCCAAGAATCTCATCTTCTTTGTGCCCTCAATATTGCTGGTTCTGGCTTCTTTGTTTGAAGACTCAGCAGTGCTTGGTGTGAAGGTTTTGCAGTAGCTGTACTTGGTGTTATCATATCTTCATTGTCGTCATCGTCTAAGTGTTGATTTAACTCATCAAACTTGACATTGATTGATTCTTCGATGATCATGGTTCTTTTGTTGAAGACTCTGTATCCTTTGCTTTTTCCTGCATAACCTAAAATATACCTTTATTGGCCTTTTCATCAAATTTACTCAGATTGTCTTTAGTATTAAGAATAAAGCATTTACAACCAAAATCTTGAAATATGAAACATTGGGTGTTCTATCAAACCATAGTTCATAGGGTCTTCGATATAGGTCGAATTAGAACCCTATTGAGAATATAGCACGCTGTATTGACAGCTTCAGCCCAAAAGTATCTAGGTAGACTAAACTGGTTTAACATTACTCTAGGCATTTCAGATAGAGTTCTGTTCTTACGTTCCACAACTCCATTTTGTTGAGGAGTCCTAGGGCAAGAAAATTTATGCAAATAACCGTGTGTGTCACAAAGTGCTTGAATTCTGCATTCAAATTTGCCATGATCACTACGAATGCGAGTAATCATGAACCCTTTTTCGTTCTGTACTTCTTGCAAAAGATGATAAATTCTGATAATGCATCGTTCTTGCGTGCAAGAAAATAAACCCATGTATATCTAGAGAAAACATCTACAATAATAAATGCATATAACTTACCACCTAGGCTAGCAATTCTACTTGGTCCAAATAAGTCCACATGCAACAGTTGTAGAGGTCTAGTGGTACTTACAGTGTTTTTAGATTTAATACGAATTTGGTAGCTTTGTTCTTTTCACATTCACTACATACCGTATCCTTTTTGAAAGATATGTCCGGTAAGCCGCGTACCAACTTCTTTGTAGATAGTCTAAAAATTGTATCCATGTTTGCATGACCGAGTCTCATATGCCATAGTTGAATCTCAAAGCTTTTGGCCATCAAACATCTACCTGCTTTGTTAGCATCTTCCAACAAATAGAAAACATATATGTTGTCTTCCTAATACCTTCAAAGATAGTACTACCAGTTGAACTATCAACTATAGTACATTTGTCTTTGACGAAGTTAATACCATAACCATGATCAGCTAAATGACTTATGCTGAGCAGATTATGTTTTAACTTGGTAACTAGACAGACATCTTTAATCACAGGATATGGAGCCTTACCAATGTCACCGATACCGATTATGTACCCTCTTAAATTATTACCGAAGGAGACATATCCTTCTTTATTCTTCTTCGACAGTGTTGCGAATAATGAAGCATCACCGGTCATGTGCCGTGAGCAACCGCTGTCGAGGATCCATTTGCTCCTAGCATGTGAAGGGCGTCCCACCTACAAAACAATTTGCAGATAAAACTCTTGGTACCCATTTTTTGTAGGGTCCTAACTGGTTAGTTTTTGGTATCTATACATAAATATTTAAATCTACTAACTTTCTGATTCTACATACAGAAGATATATGACCAATGAGGCCACAATAATGATATTGGCATGTTGAGTGTTGAAATTTGTGTGAGGTGCATGATTGGTAGGTTTTGGTTTTCTAGTATAGAAAAATGCATGCCTATTAGTCTTCTTGGGCATAGTTTTGGTATGGTTTGGTCTGACAGTGTTGGGCGTGTTCCGATGATTCGGTTATTGACACGTGTTAGAATATGAAGCAGCAACTTCAGGCCGTTTTTCTAAACTAATTTCCACCTTTTGGAAGTGTCATATAATCTAGTATAGTCAGATGTAAGTGTTTCAATTCTGACTTGTGCACACTGGAGACTCTTCTCTCCTTAGATAGGTCTTCTTTTAACTGGATGATAGTTTGGTCTTTTTGTTCGGTTAGCTTAACAGTCTCGTGTAACAACAACTTAATAGATGAAAGCTCACCGGACTCATTTGAAGAGTCATTATTTCTAACATGATCTAGTTGGTCGGTAAGTCTTCCTATTTCACCTTTGTACTCTTTGAGTACCTTCTTAGAGGTTTCATATTTACTACGTAGTTTTCTGTAATCATTTAACAGGTTACTGAAGCCTCTTCTAGTTGCTCAAAGGTAAAATCATCATAAGGATCAAATAGAGGATTAGTGATTACCTGATCGCAAGCCATCATGCATACATTTGCAACGTCATCTGATTGTTCGTCTTCTGAGTCACTGGCTTCACTTTCATGTCATATGCTTGTGTGGCGTACTTTCTTGATGCAGATTTCTTCAGATAGCCTTTATCATATTTGCTGCTTTTCTTTGATGATGATGCTGTTGGACAATCTTTTTCATGTGTCCTTTCTTCTTGCATCCGTAGAAAATAGAATCTTTCTCGTGTGTTGTTGTTGCTGTCTTTGTTCTCTCGTTAAATCTTTCTTACCAGAAGAGCTTGATCTTCAGAGTCGGAGTCGCTGTCATCAGAGTCATCTTCGATAGTTCTTTTATGTTGAGCCTTGAGAGCGATCGACTTCTCTGACTTCTCTTTTGGTGTAGCATCATCAAAGTCTTGAAGTTTTAACTTGTGAGTGAGTAGCTTACCCATGAGTGTTTCCAGAGACATTGTTGAGAGGTCGTTCCTTTCAATGATTGTTGTAGCCTTTGGAATCCAGTTGTTTGTGAGAGCTCATAGAAGTTTGCGAATCTTCTCATGGTTACTGTAATCCTTGCCTAGTGAAGACAAAGGATTTACAATATCCAAGAATCTTGTAAACATCTGAGTGACTGATTTACTTGGCTTCATTTTGAACGCCTCGTACTCCTGAGTAAGTCTGCTGATCTTTGACTCCTTGACTTATGTTGTTCTTTCGTGGGTTACTTCGAGAAGCTTCCACACTTGGTTTGATATGTGCAAGTAGATACCCTGTTGAATTTAGTTCTGTTTAAAGCACAAAATAAAGCGTTAATAGCATGTGCGTCAAGACTGGCCTTTTTCTTTCATCCTCTGTATATTTGTCATGGAATTTTTCAACTAAAACTCCATCAACATTAATACGAGGGAGCTTTTTATAGCCATCAATAACTACAGACCATAAGTCAAAATCAAGAGATTTCAGGAAGAAACTCATACGTGTTTTCCAATAAGTGTAGTTTGTGCCGTCAAACAGTGGAGGTCTGTTTGTGGCTTTGCCTTCACTTGTGAATTTTACAGTTGCCATGTGTAATGTTGTGATCTATATAATAATTGAATAACAAAAATTTTACCTTGTATTTACCTGTATAACCCGCTCTAATACCAATTGTAGGAACAAAATCGTAAAGCAGAATACTCTAGAGGGGGTGAATAGAGTAGGCAGCGGAATATTGCTAATTAAAAAAAAACTTGTTAGCAGTTAGATCACAGATATAATTATAATCACAAAATAAATAAAAGTAATAAAAGTGCGATCAGAAGGCAAACGCAAACACCGAGATTTATACTGGTTTCCCTCTTGTGAGGACTAGTCCAGTCGGAAGAACTCTAGCTTCCAGTTGAATCTACTATTGGATAATCCAGCAAGTTTTTATATGAAGTCCTTGCAACTTCTATAGACGCGAGCTTTGATACGAAGAACTCGACCGACTTCAATTGTGAAGAGTCAATCTTCAATCAAGCCTCTGATTACAATCACTCTGAAACTTCTAGACCGCACTGTACTGGCAAATCGACTAGAGGATTGTAACTGGCTTGGAATTTGAAAATGGAAGCTTTTTAGAACTCTTTAGAAGAAATGTAAGCTTTAGAAGAGAAGAGATTGAAAGTGAATTGGTGATTAGAATTGATCGAAATCCTTCTCTATTTATAGTTTTTCCAAAGGCAGAACTCTGACAGAATTTGGGCAGAATTCGGACAGAACTCTTTGTAACAAACCGCAACTGAAGGGAGACCAAGTTCAAAATCAAACGTTCATATAACGTTCAACTTGGCCGAACTCTGTCCGAGTTCTGTCAGAGTTTGGTCAGTTAATTTTGTGAAAAAATATTTGGCTTTTGAAAAGTCCTTCAGAAGCTTTTTGTAAAAATATGTTTTTCAAAAATATATGTCATTTTGAAAAGATAGGTCATTTTTGAAAAACATTTTCGGATAGCCTATTTGCCAGTACGACTTGGTGTACAATGTATTCCTAGACTCAATAAATTGAAAAATTACATTACTTTGAAGTAATACATTCTGAGTGGCAAACAGCTTCGGTCTTGAACGGAGTAGATATCCATCTTTGATCAGTGTCCAAAATATCATTAGTAAACATCTGAATTGACTCGCATTTATATCGAGACAGAGTTTGATCAATTATAAAATCAGGTTTGACCATGACCAATGGGCCAACGAAGAGGTTGTTGTGGGTATGGATAAGGGCATCCATATTTGGATTTATCCAAATCACAACATTAATTAATTAAGGTTTAAGGCTAATTAATCCTAAAAGAATTTTTTTGGAATCTAGCATATTCCTAAGAACCATGTGTTAATTATTCTAGATTAGTCCCAACAAGCCCTATAAATGCCCCTAATTATTGAATGATAATCATTCCAAAACTTCTCCACGTGTCCATAATATCATTGTCTTAGTCATGTCGGCGTGTCCATCCCATTTTTTTAGTTTCTCTAGCTATTATAATTACATTCATCCTGTGTTCGACACGACATGATATCTAAATTCTCACAAATCCCCAATTATACCAAAATTCTTCGTATTCTGGGTCCGACCTCGAGGTCATGATACAACTCCAAACCCCTAACCTAGCCCAATTCCCATGCCCGAAGCCGTCGTGTCAATACTGTAGAAACCCTAGAGGGGGGTGAATAGGGTTAAGCTAACTAATCAAGCACTTAGCACAAGCAAATGGGTAATTTAAAAATATAAGTGCAAGAGAAGAAGCAATAACAATACCGACACACGATATATCATGGTATCCTCCCAAGAGGCAATCCAGTCCCGGAACTCTCTCCAAATTTAATCCACTATTTGAGCAAATAGTTACACACGAGTTTGGATCCGAAGAACTCGCCAACTTCTTACACGAGAGCTTTAATCCGAAGGCCTCTCCGACTTCAACCGAAAGTTTGGATACGAAGACTCTCCAACTTCAACCGAGAGTTTGGATACGAAGACTCCCCAACTTCAACCTTTCACAATACGTTTTGATCTCCTTACAATAGGATGAAGATCTCACTTTTCAACTCAATAACTCTAACACAATTTGTGGATGGCAAATGAAAGCTTTGTAGAGTTGTTTGTGGATAGGCTTTGGTGGTTTAGAAATTTTTAGGCTCAAAGTATCAACCTTGAATGAAGGGGTTCAAGGCTATTTATAACCAAAGTATTGAAAAGAGCCAAAGGCAACTTTTCAGTCAGCGACCGGCATACCGCCGGTATGAGTCGGCATACCGTCGGTATACCGGTCTGGGATTGCAACGGCTCGAAATATAGCCATTGGGATCATTTAATGCTGGAAATCCGACCGTTGGACTTTCAACGTTACTGAACCGGTATACCGTCGGTATGAACCGGTATACCATCGGTATGCCGATTTTGTAAACAGAAAACTTTCTGTGAACAAAATCGGTATACCGTCGGTATAGACCGGTATACCGTCGGTATGCCGGTTTGTATCCGAAAATGATCCTGGGCTAATTTCTACCCTAGCTTTCGATTTTACCATCTATTTCTTGTGTTTACAATTATTCCTAAGACTCATTACACACTCCAGATATACTGTAGCAGGTACAGGATTCTTCAGAGTCTTGAAATGATGATGGCATGGCATGGCTTCTTTCCTTGAAAGATGTTGGTTTTTTTCCTTGGCGGCAGCTGTCCAAAGATATCCAGTTTGCGGAACCCCCGAGTGCGTGGCTCCGGAGATGTCGTCGGATGGTTCAGAGAATCTTGTGGGATCCGTCGTCTTTGGCCCACCATGATTTCTTCATTGCATATGCCCACATTGATCTTGCTTATTGCTTTTCTGCATGTACGTGTTAGACGAACAAAGCAATATACATAGTAGCAAGTGTGATAAGTTAAGAGCACATTAGGACTATGCAAAGTTTAAGTATCAATGCTATAGTGATAGCATAAAAATTAGTGATATCATAATGTTAAACTTAATTGAATAACCATAATCAAAACGTAGTTCTGATTTTGGTAGCTCAATTAAATTTAAGATATATATAAAAAACTCATATCACTAATATGTAACACAATAAGCACATATCACCAAAGGTATAATTATAAGTAAAAATGCTATAGAGATAGAATGAAGATTAGTGATAATGAAACACTAAACTTAACAGATTAACCATATTCAAAATATAATGATCATTGGGCCAAAAAATACCACTCTGTCCCATGTCTGAGTATGGACACTCTTCTTTTCTCGGAGCTGTGTCCAGCCGCTAGTCGGACACCCCCAGCCGACGTTCGACACAGTACTGATCTCTAACGTGTCCAGCTCCCGAATAGCTCACTGCTCTGTAGAAGACCTTCACACCACTACAGCCTCCTCCCTCGAGGAACGCTGTTGAGATCCTTTCTGGCCATATCCTCCTCTTCTCGACCCTGCGCCTCCGACCAATCCTCCGCCTTCACCACCCACCTCTGAGACCAGATTTACCGACGTCGACGTTGAACCCCAACCCCGACAGCACCGACAAGTTCTTGTCCATGGCTCACCGCCTCTCGATCTGCTGTCGACGCCGTCCTTTGGCTAATCCTCCAGATTGACTGGGCGTCGACCGCACCGTGCCTCGCCTCTGCCTCTTCTTTCTCGATTTTCATCCAGATCCCGACCCAATCTGCCGGAATCGCGCTTCCCCGTCATCGTTCGCTCCAGAGACCCTCGTTTGAGCCACTAACGTCCGCCGGAGTTTCCATATCTACTCCATCAGCCGTGACCGGCACTGAAACCAGTCGAACTCCTCCCGGTCATCTTTTTGACCTGCTTCATCGGCGGTTGCTTCGTTATTTTTCAGTACATATAATGATGAGTTGAGGTCGGTTAGACCCTACCTAACAGACGAAGCATTAGAACAAGAAACGAGACGTCATTTTCCTTCTTGGTTGAACGAATATGTAAGCAACTCGGTAATTACTGGCCTCTTCTAATGCAACTGTGCAATAAATAACTTACTATCTCTTCTTTGGTATTCAGGTCGATCGTCTAATTTTACCAGAGATTGAATTAATTAGAACTCTTGTCAATGGACCAATTACTTTTGTTAAAATATGGCCAAGTTACTGTGTCAATGGCTTTCGGTTCAAGTCGACAAATGCTTCGATCAGAGACAGCTTCCTGGATCTTGATTCCACGAAAAACAGTTGTTTGTGTATCAAATCTTCGAACTACAAAGACGTCGATCCAGGAAATGATTTCTTTGGCATCTTGGGAGAGATTATGGAGTTGACATATAATTATGGCAGAGAACCAGCAAAGATCGTATTGTTCAAGTGTGAATGGTTCGATCCGATTGAAAATCAAGGTTGGAAAATTGACAAGCAAGGACACTACAAAAAAAGTTGGCTTTTGGGACAACACTTTTAAGAACTCTAGTTTTAAACGTCCTAAAAAATTATTATTGGGACTACTATATTTTTTTGTAACAAAAAACAAATTTATTGGTGACAGATTGAAAAATGGATCTCTTATTTGGGACTATTAATATTTTTTGTTCCAAATAAATTTTGAGACCGTCTCAAATAATCTCAGCGGGAATGGCAATTATTTGGCGGCCAAACCAAATTTTTTAGAAATCTTTTTTCACCGAATCAAACCCTTCCCTAATTTGAAAACAAAATTTCTCATCGTCTTCTTCTCCTCTTCATTCTTCTGTATCAAACCATGGCATTATTTTGCTAAGTTCCTACTCTTTCCCGTAGAGACCAAAACCCCCAAATCCCTCCACCTCCCTCCTCTTCCTGCTATGAGAGTGGATCCTAAACCCTAGATCCAACCCTCCCCAAATCATAACCCTAGATCCCAACCCACCTCCCCAAATCCATGCCCTAGTGTCGCGCCACGCTGGCCATCATCGACGAGTCCGACACATGGAGGGGAGTCTTGCGTCTCTTTATCCTTTCCTATTTCTAGAAAGTTTCGATTTTGACTGAATTTTTGGGATTACAGTTGAGGAACCCTTCCGCACTCAAAGTGTTCGACGAGGTCATCGCGTTTCCAAGTTGAAGAAATTGTGATGTCCCTCACTACGCGGCACCCTCTCGCCCATTGTCGATGAGCCCGAGGATGCGTCATGTCCGAAGCAGGTGAGCTTTCTACTGATTTTTTTTGTACCGAACCATTTTTTATGCAAAGTTATTGTCTTTAGAATGTGTGAACTATTGCACAGGAAAGAAAAGTTGTGATGAATTGAATGTTTTCATGCAAAGTTAATGTCCAAGCAGCGAGCATTACCCATAACATGTTTTTAGGATTATGGTGCGCCCTATTGTACAGTAATTTAGGGTTTATGGAATATGTTTTGGTATATAGAATTCTAAACTATGTTACTGTGTGCCCTATTATACAGTTAATGTCCGAAGCAGTGAGCATTACCCATAACATATACTTAACTGACTTGGTTTACTAGAAATGAAGTGGTTTAGTGTGTTGATACTTGATACAACCGCTTGAACTAATTCAATTCATATGGATCGTGTTTAGGTAACTTCTCTTTACTTGTTCAGGATATCATATACCTTCTTATGTAATTTCTTGGTTCTCATAATCATTATACCTACATTTCTATTTTTCCCTAATTTATCTAAATCTTATAGATAGTTGATGTGGCAACACTGCACAACCATCAATTTATTGTCTTCCTAATTATGTGAACTGAAGGGTACACTACACCAAATATTAAATTAGGAACAGTAGGCATTTGCAATCTGGAACACTATGTTTCGTTCCTAGTTCTGAAATGGAACAAAAGCATTCCGAATTAGAAATGTGTTCCTAATATGATCTATTTTATTTTTCAGAAATATATATTTATTTAGGTACACTCTTTCACCGTTCCAAGTGTGTTCCAATACTTGAGTTCAAAATCCTGACTTATTAATCTTTTGACTCTCTCTCTCTCCATCTCCCCCTACCATAATTACAGAAATCCTTCGGTTCTCCCCTTTCTTTCCAGGTTTAGAGAAGAACCCCTTCACCATCTACCTCCTCAACAAAAGCCTAACCTAATTTCTAATCTCCTCAACCATAAGGAAACCCTAACCCTAATCAACACCCTTCCTCTTGTACTCTACTAGCTCGACTCCACCCTCCTTGCCTGTTGGCAAGTTCTCGGACTCAGTGGCGCCTGCATAAAGTATGAAACTACCTACTATATTGATTTCAAGAGGTCAGGACACTTTATT
>JANAVB010000440.1:0-102004 GCA_029216955.1 Iris pallida
ACCATAGTCTAATGGGCTTTTCTTGAATCGAGCTGAGTTGATTGCAACCCTATTTAAGATTAAGCTTGAAAACAATCTCGAAGTGCGAACTCAAGCTAGGCTCGACGTATTCAAGCATGAGCTAGAGCTCGACTCTTAAAATTTCATACCATAAACGAGCCGAGTTTCAACATGCAAAGCTCAACTCGGCTCGATTGCAGCCCTAGTCTTAGGTAATAAGCATCCATGACTTTTTTTACATGCAAGCTAGTTGAGCACATGACTATTATATAATCGAGTTTATTGTAACATAAAATAAAAGCATGTTGCCAAAGAAAAAAAGTTACAAAATAAACTCTAAGAGAACAACAAACTTGGATACCACCTCCATCTTGTATTAGTTTATACATTTTCTTTATAGATAATAATATAAAGCCTAACACATATCTCACATGCTTTAATTCATTTTTATTATGGTCCCTCGTATGTACTTTAATGACAGTTTCATGGTCAGAGTGCGTAGAGGTCAAATAGCTTGTGGAGGGTATTTGTGAAACCATATGTACAACATAACAACTGAATAAATTTATTCTAATTGGGATGTATTTCCTTTTCTTTATCAGGAAGTTTCGTCCTTTTTTCAGAGTGATTCCTCAGGTGTAACAAAAAAAAGTATTTCCTCGTGCGGGACATGTCGGTACCAACTAGTTATAGGAAATGCCAATTTAGAACATGACTTAAAGCGTTCCATATTTAATTAGATAAATATTCCCCATTGAATCAATTTAAAATAGATGGTTTATAATTGGTGCAAGAATCAGTGTCAATTGAACCAGCTCATATATAGCCATTACATCGTTGTTCTCTTCTGATTTTAAAACACTGTTGAACAACATTTATTATGTCAAATTCATAGGAATGTATTTATGTCAAGTTCATATGCAAAAGTAAACAAACTTATAATTGAAAACATTGCAAACGTAAAAAATGCTCTGGAAATTTTGTTGAAAGATTGGTAATAACTAATAAGTTCAATGTACTGTTCAAGAAATATATTATTTTGAAAATAGTTATTTGCTTTCGGACCATACGAGAAAATAATTAAAAGATTTCCCAAAAATGTATTTATAGGTAAGTTGAAGAGGGCGAGGATGACAGAGAATTGAAGTATACAGAGTGGTAGAGGCCAAAAATATGCGTAAGGTATGGAAGTGGCACAGACCATCTATGCAAGTATTGTCATAACAGGATGAGATGTCGTGTATGGAAGCCAGCTGTGGAAGCAGAAGACTCACAAAGTTATCCTTCATATAAGCAAAGCTAATTAGTTTAATGAGACCTGAAGCAGATATGTAGTCAGAATCTCTAACACCAAGGCAACAAAGTCATATTTCTTTACAGATTTTAGAGATGGGAGTCTTAAAGATGATGAAGACGACAAAACTAGGATAGTGAAAGCAATTCATATAACAAGTGTTGCACCTGAAGATTTGCACTGTCACTTGAAGTCTTCAGTTCCGTCAAATTAGTTTGCTGCATCTGCTGCTGCTGTTGTTGCTGCTGCTGCTGAAGTTGCTGCTGTTGCAGTTGCTGTAGCTGCTGTTGTTGTTGCTGCTGCAGCTGGAGCATTTGTTGTTGCTGCTGCTGAATCAGTAGTTGCTGCTGCTGCTGGAGTAATAGTTGCTGCTGTTCTGGTGGCAACTGTTGGAATTGTTGCTGCTGGAGCACCTGCTGCTGGTGCAGGTATAAATGTTGTTGTTGCTGCAGGTAAAGCTGTTGTTGTTGCTGTTGCATGTATAGAAGGTGTGGATGTTGTTGTGCATTCTGAAGTTGTTCGGTCTGTTGGTGAAATTGGGGCAGTTGCTGCTGCTGATATTGGCTCTGATTCGGCAATGGTGAGAGGTTTTGTTGCTGCTGCTCCAGCTGGCTAGGTTGTTGCGGATTCTCTTCTTGTTGCGGCTGCTGTTGACTCAGGATCTTTTGGTTCTGCTGTTGCTGAGAATTTATCGGTTGCAACTGCTCAATCTTCTGTTCTAGCTGTGGGTTGTTTTGTACTTGTTGACTCTTCTGCTGCTGCTGTTGCTGCTGGAGGTAATACCACTGCTGCTGGTAATACTGCCACATGTGAGAGGGAATTCCTTGACCATTCTGAACATATCCATATTGTTGTTCATTACTCAGTACAGCTTGCTGATAGAGTTGAGTTTGAGGTTGTGCCGCCGGCTGAGATTGTGAATATGCATAAGCCTGTTGCTGCATATCATCAATAGGGTAAACTTGACCAGCACCCATAGGATAAACTTGACCAGCACCCATCTGATACTGACCAACAGTTTGAGTAGCCTGCTGAGTCCAAGCCTGAGACTGATATGGATATCCTTGAGCTACAGCCATCTGTTGGTTGGCAGTTCCAGCAGGAGCGTACTGCATCTGTGAATGACCTTGCCACTGCTGAGGTTGAAAAGACTGATCATAATACATCTGTGCCCAGTTTCCTGAAGTACTGGGAGGTTGAGAACATGCAACATCAACAGGTAAAGCATGTTGCTGATTTGTCCGTGATTGCATTTGAGACTGTGGATGTGTTCCAGACTCGGGAGGAGTTGAGTCACATATTGAATGCAATGGGCTATTAGTTTCCTGGAGGTTTGCTTGAGAAGGGGTAGGAGGGTTCCTGTGTCCTTGATCAGAAACATGGGTTACTGAGACCTCCTCACTGTTTGCCTCATCCTGATGTTTGTTTTGGCCAGCACTAGATTCTGCTTCCTGAGGAATATTAGGTCCATGAGAACCATCTGGGTTGGATAGCAGAGTTTGATTTTCCGGAGAATTTATTGGAATTTTTCCTAGTGCAGGTGGTATTGAATCATCGCCACCTCTCTCTCAGGGCAGCTGCTTTGGCTGTCAATTTTAGGATATTCCAATGTTCCTTCGGGCATTTGAGCCACGTCAAGGCATTCAGGAGTCGGCTTTATTTGGCTGTCAATTTTAGGGTTTTCTGGTGTTTCTTCTAAACTCAGAGCCGCATCAAGACATTCAGGAGCCTGCTTGTCAGCCGCCTTATGTATTTCATTTACATCTGGTACAGGTTGCTCTTCCGTGACTTTGGCATCTTGTACCAGTTTCTCCCTTCCCTTGGCATCTGTAAGATCCTCTTGCAATTTGTCCACTAGAACCCCTTCTGAGAGCATACCATTAGCATTTGTCAGAGATTGACTATCCAATAAATGAACACTCAAACCGTCAAGGCCACTATCTTTACAAGTTTGGTGAGGTGAAGGACCGAAATTCTGCTTGCTAACTTTCATGCTCATGGAGGAGCGGTTTACACTGTCTGTATCCCATGTCATATACGATCTCATTATATGTGGGAACAGTTTCCTGTGGCGATCCCATGCCTTCCTGATTTCATGAATTGTTCCATAAAAATCTACAAACTGTGTTAATAAAAAGGTTATAAGAGGGAGCAAGTACTAAAGGACATCCTTAAATCTAGACAATAATAAACTCAAATACCAGCCTAAACATTAAGAATAAGGAACTTCTATACATAATGCTTTTGCACTCAGGTCAATTTCATAAAAGATAAGTTCAAAAAAATGTCCAGATGGTTTGCATATGAAGTATCCTTCTATTAATACATGTGTTTTGCACTTTGATTGGGCCTACTTTCATAAAATATAAGTTACCTGGAAAAAAAAACCAGATGAACTATTGGCTTATGGAGATACTACTTGTTCAAATCCTGAGAAAGTTTGATATACATGGTGACCAGTAAAATAAGTGCTAGTTTGGTCAGCCCATTACATCTCATTTGACCTCAATTTGGAGCCAAAATGCAATGGGATAGACTAGACAGATATATGGCATACGCTCTAGCCCTCTGTTCCATCCAGGTTGGCAATGTTCGCTCATTTAGTCATTTGGGGGCTTAAATGACCGTTTCTGTAACACCAGCCCATCGAGCATTCCGAAAATGGAATTAGATATGAAAAAATTGAACTAGAACAACTTAACTGTTTATAGTGAGCTTTGAACACAATACCTATCATACACCATACACATTAAATCCTCAATCATCAAGTTGCCAACCCTTAGCCATATAAAATTTCTTTTCTATACTAAACCATTGATAGGAAGTTTTTGTAGAATTTCATAACAAGGTAATGGGGATTAGCTTGCTTCCATATTTCTTTGGGTGGGGTGGGAGGCTCTGAACCTCACCTAAAATGACACGGAATCAGATATGAAAATTTGAGAACAAAACGGTCTAATTTCTTATAGTAACAATCTAAGTTCTTATAGTGAGCTTCGACCCCCCTACACTCAAACACATACCATACAAAGAAAACCCTCGAGCATTGAGCTGCCCACACCCTCTAGTGATATAAGACTTTTTTTTACTAAACCGTTGATAGAAAGGGGAAAAAAAAATCTTAACTTCTTACAAATATAATGAAAAGTAGTTTGGTTCCCCCGCACCCCCAACCCCGCTCACCCACACACAAAAGCTCCGCCCAAGCCTGCAGGTATTCTTGTAATGTGATGCTCGATTTTGCACCAAAGATGATAACTGCCTTATCAGTGTTGAGTTATTTACAAGCAAGTATTATTAACTAACTCTATTTGCTTGAACAAAAAATGGCACAATACAGCTTTGGAACACAAAAAGACTACCATGATACTTGAGTTCTATCCATGGCTTAATGAATTGGCCAATGCAAACTGAAAGGAATTCATAATCTCACATTGAATTCTAGCAATCTCTATGTTGCATAGTCACGGAATACGACAAGACATAGTAAGAACATGACGATACGGACACTATACTTATTTTGGTGTGTCCTATTTTGAAGTGTCAGTGGTGTGTCCCGTGTCTGATACGCATCCGACACGACACGGCCTATATTTTTTGTAGTGTCATTGCTTCCTAATGCAATCTGATAGTCAGTCTGACTCTGATATCAGAATCGGAGCTACTAATGCCTATAATGACTTGATATCTACATTTCTTAGTCGTTCACCACATAACACACCTTTATTTCCATGGCATTACTTAATAAAAGGAAGATGGTTACGCTCAAACCTTCTGCTCAAGTCATAGAAAGTCCTTGGTAGCAAGAACAAAAACAATTAAATGGTTTCCACAGTTGTCAACTTAGGTTGGGCCCGCCCCTTGGTTGCATGAGCCTAAACTAAGTTACAAAAGGTAAGTGAAGTGGCCTTCAGAACTTAATCAGAAGGCCTTTTGTAGTCTACACTTGTCTTGGCGAGGAGCTTGGTAATGCATCATAAAGAGTTGATGCAAGTTGAAGTTTTCGATAATTTGGTCAAATCTTAGTAGGGCATTATCAACTTATTATCTCTTAAGGTACTTGACAATAGAAGAGGGGTCGAATAATCTTACAGAAGTGTTCAAATGGGTTAATGCAATTAGTATAGTGAGAGTTTAATGAAATTTGCTTTCAAAATGACTGAAGAACAACCAGATTTTCCCACTTATGACTCCACTTGCCCCCAATTAGGATTTGCTAGCAAAATATTTTAGTTTTATACAGGATAAGATAGTATAATTTGCAAAGAAGACAGAATAGAGAGGTTCCACCAGAATAGTAGCAGAACCCTATTTAGGGCATAACATTAGTGTCTGACAATTTAAGTGCAATCACCCTGTTCAACTAATTCTGAAGTTACTCCATAGCCAAATGCCACCTTAGAGAACAATTGCTGATTTAACCAGAAAAAGGAACCATCTTATCCAAGTAAATGAAGCTAAAATTATTTACACTTTGCAGCCACTGACACAATGGAAATCACGAGTCCAATGTTTCTGACCTCTAAAAACAAGTTTGAGATTTCCTCACGATCATGAGAGTTTAAAGCTTGAGAAACTTCTGACGCTGTAGATATTGCATCTGTCACAACGGAATCCAACTTACCCATCTGTTTTCCCCCACCATGTAAGGTTATGAAGTTTATCAACTCCTGCATAAGTAACTTCATTAGATACTTCAAAAGTAACTGAACCTTAAATGAATGTCCAGCACTAATAAAAAAATACAGAAATTCGAATGTTGTATCACACACACACACACACACACACAGAGAGAGAGAGAGAGAGAGAGTAATGATAACAGGTAAAATATTCAACACAAATAGTAACTCGCCTAATGTAACTAATCTGGGTATCTAACTGAGGGCAGAAGTAAAACCTGTATGATTGATTTGCATGGTACTTGTTGAATAGCCTTCACGAAGACTTCTATAGCAGCATCTATGCTACCACTTACCTGCAGGCGATTCGTGGCATAATAGATTCAGAGAAAGAAAAAGTATTAAAACATGAATGAATGATCAATCTCAAAAGTAAACGCATGGTTGCAACACAGGTTTAATTTTGTCACTAATTACTGCATATGATAACCCTACACAAGACTGAATACTACATAATGTTTGAAATCATGTGGGGAAAACAAAAAAAGATGTTAATGTATATGGAATCAATGCACACAATGCAGAGCAGCATTTCCAACTTACCTGCTCAAGTAATTCAATGCAGTGCCTTAAAGAACCCGCTAACACAAACTAAGAGATAGATTAAATAAGCTCTACTCAGCATATATGCTACACTTGTATACTAGATGCATTGTGTACGATACTACAATGACTCTTCGCAACTGTATGTATTACTTTCGTGTGGTCATTGTCACATTTCCAAAGATTAATTTTTAAATAGTATACATTAGCATCTTTAATCTTTTTTTGAAAGACCTACCTAAGTTTAATTAACAAAGCCTCTCCTGTCAAAACATGTTATAGTCATTTTAGTACAATCAAACAGGCTCTAGACACTTAAATAAATCATAGGCTGACATTATGCAATACCAGCACCTAATTAACGAATATTCCGACCACCAACTATCCAAATGAGTAAAATCTTGGCAGGGACCAGATTAAAAATAAGGCCAAAACTACTGAGATGCTTCCGATCATCTACTATAGTAACAAAAGTTGAAGACTTAACTGATGATGAATGCTTTAGTAGGGGTTGTAATCCTCTTAAGTAATATATATGCCATATGTCATCGAAGTATTAAGTGACAAAGTCGTATACATAATCCAAAATTCGTGACAAAGTCTTATACATAATCCAAAATTCATATTTCCAAATTTAAAGCTATTTTATTACTTTGGCCCAAAGCTCAATTTCTATTCAATTGGTTTAAAACTGCAGCTATCTAACATGCAACCCAAATATATTTAAAGGAATCAAATCCAAGCCAACAATCATTTTCTATATATTCAGGTTTATTCTTTTTGGCTGAGGCCTGAAGGCCCAAAACTACTGTACTCCAAAACTGAAAGCTGAATTTATGAATTTCTGGGCTCTGGCCCATTTGGTCAACAACAACAAAAATCCTACATAACAAAGGCAGTCCATGATAGGTTTATACTTTAAATCACGTATGTTCCTCACAGCCCAAAACTAATATATACTCCAGCCCAAAATATTGTATATACTTCTCTTCTTTATTAAGCCCAGGCTGAACTCTAGTCACCAAAATAATTCCCTCACTCACAATATTACTTCTACCACTACTCAACTGATGGTTTCACCACTAATATAACCCATGCTCACTATTGAGAAAGAGAGGGTCGGCAGGCTTAGAAGAAAGACAAGAAAGAGGGAGAGAGAGAAAGCAAGTCTCAATAAAAGAAAGAAAGAAGAGAAAGAAAGAGGGAGCAGAGGGAACGAGGAGCTCGCCGTTCCGCTCGGAGGAAGGAGGCCGGTAGCGAGCTCCCAGTGGCCTGGCGCACGACTGAAACAGACGGCCGAAGTCGAGAAGGGTCCGAGGTCGAGTGTAAGGGTTCGAGACAGATCTGAAGTTCATTTAAGTTTTCAAAATCCAGCGGTAGTCACCCGACTTACCGATTTTTTGGCCGATTTTGGAAATTTCCGATTTTATCCCCAAATCCCAGGCGGCTACGCCGACTAGTCGGCCGACTAGGCCAATTTTTGCAACATTGATTCTCCATTGAGAAACTAGTGCAGTAAATTCACCACCTCTCCTATTCGCTGTACCTGTTGCACTATTTCTACTTAAAAATATTCTTTTCTTTTGCCTTTTAGATGGGAGAAGGTTGTGGCAGTCTAATCTTGTGATTCTTTTTAATGTGAACTATTAACCATAAAGATGTTTGGGATATGTTGTGTCAAGAAATATACATACATAACCTAATCTCAGAAAAACATTATACAGAACGAGCGAGCTAAAAGTTGTCGCCTACTTGTGTACACGCTTTAAGTTTAGAATCTGACAACCTTTAATGTCGATTGAAAATAGATTAGCAAATTTATTAATAGAACAGTGTTTTTATCAAGGCACGGGCATACATGAGAAGTGTGTAGACCTGCATGTGAGGGAGAGAGAGAGGGAATACCAAAGATTGAAATATCAACAAAGGCACATGTCACTATGAACCAAGGAATAGACAGAATAGATGAGTATAATGTCACCCAAAAAACCTCTGTTTAATGTTTTGAAAATTTTGATATTAACAAATAGCTTCTCAACATAGCCAGGAACAAGTTACAAGAAGAAAATTGAAGTCTCAATCCATAGTTCCTAGATAAAAGAAACAGTGTTTGTATGGTAATAGCACATTCAGGACAGTTAATCGAGAATGAGCTATGCAAGGATGGGATGAGCAGGATACCAATTTTCCAGTAAGCAAAATTCAACAGTTGAAATAAGCTTCTTGCAAGAGATGTAAGAGCTCATGACTTACCACAAATGTAAACCGAGCAAAACTGGAATACAAACGACAAAGCAACTGCAGATTCTGCTTTGTTTTAGCTATTTCCACTGCTCTCTCATATACTGCGTGAGCAGCTTCAGTGTTACCCTG
The DNA here is from genome assembly GCA_029216955.1 of Iris pallida. Lineage (NCBI taxonomy): Eukaryota > Viridiplantae > Streptophyta > Magnoliopsida > Asparagales > Iridaceae > Iris > Iris pallida. The sequence continues at coordinate 8,890 of JANAVB010000440.1, forward strand.
GAAAAGTAGGAAATTCTGGTTTAACACCAATAATTCTTTCTCCCTTACCAAATTGAGAAAAATAAGGAGTAATGTTTACCATGCGCTTTTTTATATTTGCTTCTCTGATAACATTTCCAATGAATTCAGGATCCTGATTTACACCACATAGATGAAAGGGAGCTAGAGCCCCGATGACATCACCAATTTTCTCCTTAAACATTGAACAGTAAAGATGGAAGGCTGGGACTCTCTGATTCAAAAGAATACCCATGGGAGAAATAAATAAGAGCACAAGAGTATCAAGAAGAGAAAACAACAGTTATGGGTGCTTCTAACAAATTGTGAATAGATCAAATTTCTCAGGTGGTTAGTTTTAATCTGTGATAGCTGTCTACTACAATATATACAAGTTACCCGGTGCAGATTGATGCATTCCAACCACACATCCTATTATGTATGAAAACAACAGCCTGATGTTATATTTTGTCTGTTGATGCTTGAAAACCTTCTTAGCCCTATAGTTGTTCACTATATGTGAATCTGTATCTGTGCCTGATAAAAGGTTAGATAGCTATAAGGTGGGGTCAGTCCATGCTGTCACATATGGTCCAAATTATAAAGGTTGGCCATTGTGCCTTATCATTCAAAACTGGAAGTGCAAGGATGCAACAGTGTGCTAAAAGCGGTTGCCTAGGGCCTCTTCAAACACAAATTTGCCTTGGTCCAATTACAAGTGTTAAGTCTGTGCGTTTTATCCACCTTATCATTGAAAATTGAAAATGTAAAGACACAATAGTATTCTAACAAACACCGTCTAGGCACCTTCAGACACAAATCTATTTTGCATAGGGCTTCAGCTTTGCTACAAGAACCTCTTCCGTTCAAACGCCAACTAAGCCCACTTATGGACTCCATGGCTATGGCGACGAATAATGATTGTTTTGTAACTTTATGATGACTTGCTTACTTTCTTTATGGTAACAGAATGGTTGGTGAACAAAAATTGGTTTAGTTGTCAAGTTGCATACTTAATTGAAAGTTCTTGATTCATCAATCATTATAGATTTTCTATCTTTTAGTTTGTTTCCAGTGAATAAATACAAGGGCATAAATCAGAATGAGCCGGGGGGGAGAAAGAGTAGGGGGGAAAGTAGGAAAGAATCAAAGTAGACTCGATAGACAGAACCTCTTTCGGAAAATTGTAGGGTTGTTAGAGGGTCCCCAGACCCAGCCAACCCCTTGCTCCGCCACTAGTTAAACTGCCTAAACCATTTTTTTAATTGCTTGATATATATTTACTAGATGCCTAATCTGTAATCTTTCAGGTTTATCTTTGTTTGAGTCAATTTCTTAAATTCCCGACATTATACACACACTCACATGCACTACCTACCTGAGACAACATAATACTTGGCGGACACATTTGGTCGTATTGCTCATGGTTGCACATTGTTCAAGGTCCAAAAGGTGCCAGGAGAGCAACAGGCATACCTCCTGCAAACAAAGCTCTCTTTTGTAGGGGGTACATTCCTGTCATCTTCAAAACAACTTACAACCTACACCCATATATACTTTTAAGACTAAATAAGTAACAAAGAAACCAAGAGAATAACATGCACACACATTTCTTTTGTCAAAGACTGAAGTCCATTTGGGGTCAGGTTCACAACTTGTTTACAATTTAATTAAATCTATTAATTAAGATAAAAATAGTGTGACAGGAAAACCAACAGCACTTTACACACTGACATTTCATATTACATTAGCATCCTAAATATATATTAAGGTTCACAGTATCTGTGCATCAATGTTGTCTGCACCAGTAAGTCTTAGAACAATCATTGAAGAAGTAGGCCATTGTCCTACAATAAAATAACCTGAAGTGTGGTGAGAACTCAACAAATAGCAATGTCAATTTATAGCAGGAATAAGCCATCATATTACGTATTAACCAAGAAGCATATTTTTTTAGCTACTAAGATGGCATCAATCTCTATCAATGTTGGTCAAATCAAATTGTTTTAGGCTACCTTTTGGGAGCTTTTAAATGTGTGGGAGTTATCGAATTTGATATTTTTATTTGGAGTTATTGCTTTGTAAGAATACCTTCATAAAAAAACACAAATAATTCTTTACTGAGAGACATACGTGTCATTCAAAACTATTTTTCACAGAATCAGGTCAATCATACTTGTGTTGACTTTCAGAACTAATGAGTATTTGTTTAGAACAAGAGGCTCTGTTGTGGTTTCTAGGATAGCATTAACCTCTCACAAACTGTTTTGGTATTGACTGTTTCAAATTGTACTTGAGAGTTTTTTTTATTGGGTGTGAGTTACTAAAGTTGACTCTTTTGTTTTAGGTTATCGATTCATAAAGGTGAAAACATTGTATACTTCATTTACACAAATAATTAAATATATGCCACTGATTCCCCATAGTTTTTACCGTCTCAGCTGGAACGTTTCAAACTCCAAAATATCAATAAACTTACCCTACTTACCAAGGTGAGCCATGTAAATAAAAATGGATAATACAAATAAACATTTTATGTGAAGCTTTGTCCAGGATGCAAACCCATATCCTGTTGGGTGCAAGTCGGTACAAATTCCAATAGACGACCGTCAAGTAAAGACAAGTAAACAAGAAGTTATTACGAAATATGCTCAATTAGCAATTAGTCATAGGCTAGAATAGAATACGAAGAAATAGTTATTACTCAAGAAGTAATAAAATGAGGAAGTATGGGCTGCATATATATCTAACCACATCCAGAAGTAAAAATATATACATATGCTATGCTCATATGGAATAACTAAAGAAGGAGGCCGTAATTGGCTTTTCGTCCTGTTAACCATTTCTTTTTTTGCTTTTTGAAGTTGCTCCAACACCCACAAACTTGACAGGTGCAATTACAAGTCCAGGACAGCTTTTTGGTAAGGTTTGCATTATAGGTTCCGGCATCGTTTGTCAACCCTCCTATAACTATTTGGTTAGGTAGTTTCGCGGGTTGGGGTGTGGGTCGCTGGTTTTGACTTTTGAAACGGCCGGATTCAGTAGTTTCCGCAATTATGTTAGAGGTTTTGGCTGATACTGCAAACTTGTTTTGTGGAGAATGTTGCTTTTCTTGTCAACATCAACTATTCTCTTGATATTCGAAAGGCTTGTTACTTATGAAAGCAAACACTTTAAGGGGAAAGAAAAAACAATCACTCATGCAAGTCAGAGAACTGGTATTGTTATTCATGCATATACTAGTAGGATTGTATGAAAAAATATTAAAATTTATGTGTATATACTATATAGAGTATTTTACATGTAGAAGCCAAAAAAAAAGTGAGGCGCTAACTAAGCACCAGTTAAGCGCCATTAAGCGAGGCGACATCCTCGTCGCCTCGCCTCGCCTCACGCTTAATACAACATAGCTATTAGGAAATAAATAACTGAGAACTTTATATAGTAACAGTCAATTAGAGGCTTAAAAGCCCCTAAACCTTATTTTGTAGATGGATTGTTAATGAATGAATGTTGAGTCATCTCTTTAGTCCTTTGTGTCATGTAATTACCATTGGATAGGAAATCCTGGACATAAAGCTTTTTCCTCACCACAAAACCAATCCCTCATTGTTGTTTCCACACCTTAAAAATCAGATCCTATCCAACTGACTCGTCACAACACAAGCTCATCAAAACCCTCAGAAAACACCCTCCAATATCCCACATCAGTTCTAAATGGTGGTATCCCACATCAGTTCTAAATGGCGGTCGATGCGGCCGCCTAGGTAGGCGCTAGGCAACCGCTATCCACACCGCTTTTGCCTTCGACGGTGGAGTAGGCGGCCAGCGGAAGTTTGGCGGCGTTAGTGGAGGTGAGGCGGCATAGACGGAGGTGAGGCGGTGTAGGCAGACGCCTACGGAGCAATAATTGACTAGATGTTTTTGGCAGAACAATTTTACAAGCATTATAGACCTATGGTTCACTTTTACAAAACTTTGAACTTCATAAATCTTTGTTCTACAACTTAGTTATGTATAAAACACTCTTAAAATATGCATAGTATGAAAAAAAAAACAGCGGTAAAATAGTCAAAATGTATCAATCGCCTAGGCGGTAGGCGGACCCTATCCATTGTGCACCCGTCTACCGTCGTTTAGAACCTTGTCCCACATAACAGCCCCTAACCTTATATACTTTACACCACATTAATTTTCAACCTTAAAACCTAGAATTTGAATTGAAACCACCTCTTTCCAGCCCATAAAGCCCAATTGCGCAATACAGTCCAGCACCGCTTTCTCTATTCATACCCTTATAATTGTCACCTAAAACATCCTATATTTTATCTCAAAAACACATCATTATCCAAATTTTTCCTAATCCCTACAAAATGCACAAGTTTGATTTCTAAATTTTCAAATATTTCGTCTCCAATAATGAACTTTATAAAGTGCATGCATGCAAAAAATGGAACAACAAATTTCCATAGTAGGTCTGCATGACAATTGCTAATTAAACTATTATAGCTCAAACATGCCACAGAAAATTTACTTCTTAGGAGACGGATTAGATCTCAACTTTGGCTTGGTCCAAATAACTTTAACGGGAAAATTAGACATTTCTCTTTAATCACATTATGCATATGCATCAAAACTAGAAAGAATAAGGCTTTTTTTTAATAAATATTATAGAACTAGAAAATATATAGCTCCAACTCATGAACCACAGTACAAGCCTTCAAAGCTATGTAATCACATTGTGTAGACACATTAAACTAGAAAAGTTAAGGCATTTTATAAATATTATAGGTCCAAACTAATATACAATATTTTTATGCAAGCAACAAGACTTTAGTATAATAGAAGTACATAATTAGATATATAAGGGAAAACTGTCACCTACGAAGCCCAGCTACTAAGTAGGAATATATGTCAGGAATAAAACTAGCTAACAACTTCAAAAGTTAATAGCTAAGATCTATATTTGCAATTCATACCATTAGCCCCCCTGTACTGCAAGAAAATAGAAAGAACAGTTAGGTCCTAATCCAGAAATCCTTTATATATACCTTTCGACTTCCAGATATTTGTGATTTCTGCTGTGTTGTATAATAGGTCCAGTTAAGTAAGTGGGAGCCAAAATCTGAAAAGTTCATCTAAACCAATCTAAACACGGAGAAATCCTCCACACATGTTTGTGTCTTTCTTATAAATGGTTCTCACTATATGTAACATTCTTTGAAGTAAACAGTAAACCTGGCATCTGATTAGTGATTTGCAACATTAAATAGTTCATGTTAACACTGCATTGAACATAAGTGATGATTTTTAATAAACTGAAATAGATCTAAATTTTCAGTATTAACTTTGAATTTCTACATATTACCATCAGTATAAATAATAGATGTTCAGGCATACAAGTCAATTAGAGTACATTTACTAATAGATATGCACAGTAGACCCAAAAAGACTTTTTCCAACAAGTCTTATGCAAATCAGTACCTTACAAAACACTGTCAATGCTCGCTGAAGTGCATGATTTGCGATTTCCCTACCTCCCTTAGCATCAACAAATTCCATGTAACGGATCCAAAACTCTGAGTAATTAGCACAAGGAATTAAACATCGCTCATAAAGTTTTACTATCTGTCATTAGAAAAAGAAGGTATTTCAGATGATAACGGATAACATAGATATCAGCAAATATCCCTACATGTAATAGTCAAAAAACTCATACCCAGTCAAAATCTCCTTGAGTCTCAACAAAATCAAGATATTTATGCCAATTTTCAAGTTGAGTGTCATCAAGTGGCTTCACATGGAAATAAGGCCGACTTATACGGGACTCATAGCAATTGATCTTTTTGTCTATTTGACTTGATTTCTGGTAAAATAGCTCTCCAAGTGATAAATACTTCTTTGCTGTGTTAGATCCACCGAGTCCCCCTTGATGAGTATCCCTGAACAAATTCAATATTTCTGCACAAGCATTCGCATCTGTTATTTCACTAGATACAGTTTCTGGTGGCGTCATGCTGTTCTTGTCACATCCCATTTCTTCTTCCCATACAGCAACCAAATTTTTAAAGCTGATGTATTTACAGGAAAAAGGAAACAGTTACAACTTATGAATATTGCAAAAACACGATCTGGATAGAGCAAACAGTAAAGAGTGATACAGAAACAGGCTTTGATTACTTGTTACTTGTCTGTATAACAATGTCAATAATAACAGAAATGAAGATTGAGTGAACTGGTGAGAAAGAACGACAGAAAATGATAAATGATGCTTTGGCTGTTACCTCTCATAATAGCTGTATAATTTTTTCGTTGGAAATCTCAAGGAACTGATGTAAACATGAACAAGGCGGTTCAACTGCTTCTGAGAATATTCAAATTCAATATATTTATCCCACAGAAGATAGCACGAGTAATCCTTACCAACCAAAGATAAAGCTCTCTCAAACAATCTGCCGCCACAGTAGAAAAAATAGACGTATATTAGCAGGAAAAAGATGTAGCAATGACACTAGTAAGTAATTAGAGAACACAGGCAAGAAAAATGAAAGCAACAACAAAGTATTGAAGTCTGGCAATTGAAGCAGCACTTCACCCACCTGAATATTAAATCCAACCAAAGTCAAGTATTTTACAGTCTACCTCGAAGTCATAAATTATAAGCTCAAACTCGCAGCGCAAGCCTTCAAAGCTCAGAGTAACGCCAATAATAGCAACATTTTAAATTCCAATTTGTTTACAACAGGTCACTAAAGCATAATAGATGAAATTGATCCTACTAATGCTCCATCTCCTCTCAGATCTCTTATTGTAAAGAGGTTTAAGACAGCTTCTATCACATATCTAGTGGCTTATATCTTCTCAACATTCTGTCTATATTTTCAAGGCTAAAGTACAAGGTCATCATCATCAAAGCCCGCTCACATCAAAACAAGTTTGCTGTGGAGCAGGAGAAGTTCCAGAAAAGAATTTGACAGTTTTATGACCGGCTATAAAGTTGACCTCAAACCTCTGAGCTAGTGCCAAATTCCTAGCCGACGTAGCTAGACTACAGGGCAACTGAAACAATGTGTTTGCTAGTCTAGAACGTCTTCCTGGGAGAGAAATCTACATTTCTTCCTTTGTTCAGTAAAGGCTTCTCAGAAACTTGCTTCCGTGTCTGGTATTCTATGTATTTATCTTTCTTCCTTAGTTTATTCCACTACTCAATGGACGATGTAGTAATAGATCCAGTCACTACTATAAAAGCTATTGGACATCAATGGTATCGGAGTGCGCCTCTTCATGAGGGTGATTTAAGTGCAATGATATGTACCGGTGGTTTGCAAAGCATCTGGCTTACAGCTTACAGGTAATCTCCCATTCCCCTTGTAGAGAGATTATAAAAACTATAGCATGTCAGAAACGGGGAGTTGATGTGGTTAGACCTATACCCGCCCAGCAAGGAGCCTGTGGTTCCATTCTTGTTGTTGCTGGAGGTACGCATACCTCTTCTAGGTGTGTATTATTTTATTCTACTTTTTAACAGGATCTATAAAGTTACTTGACCTTGTTGGTATTTGAATATCATGTGTACTTGTTATATATGCTACCATAAACAAACACTTGTAGGTTGTGCTAATAGAGGACAAAAAGCTATGATCGGTTAATATTATACATAATAAATTATACTATATAAAAAGGGTGATGTTTTGTGCATAATGCCAAATATCAGGCATTTCTTGTTATCAAGTTGAACACTACAAAATATTGCCTTTAAGCCAATGTCAAACTAGAAGATAAAGAAAAAAGGATTTGATTCTCTCATGAACATTTTGGACATTAGCATATACCACTATGACCATTTAAAAATTACACCAGGCATGGCGACAGTTGCTAATTTATGAATTATTTTCACTCACAACTAAAGTTCTGGGCACTCTGGCAGCCTAGTAATATAGAATGTCTCCAATAGAACTTCACAATCTTTTTGGCATTTAAATCAATGTAGCCAAATCTGCCACTTTGTTCAGTTCAAGTCAGACATTAGAAGTAGATTGGGGAAATTACCCATCTTATTTGTGTCCTCACTAGATACAATCAATCATTAAGTAAATATATTTACTTGACAGACAAAACTGGGAGAGAGAACTTCAGATTTTATTCCTCCAATATGCAAGTTGCCTCACCTACCAGACAATAATTTGTATTTGATTTTCTTGTTAGTGGCACAAACTTCTATAAATATGAACTACCTTCGAATATCTGCAGGATCTTCATACGCCAATATACCAAAAGTGCAGTAACTGACCCAGATATCGACAGAATATTCTGCTGCCCCGACAGCCCTTTTATAAACTTTGTCTGCATCATTTAAGGAGCGTATATTTGCCATGTGGCTTGCATACTTATTCCAATAACCATAGCATAACGGAAATTCTGACAAAAATGAGTCATGAACCATGCGGATCTTGCGTACGTCATTCTGCAGAATTAATGGTATCAGAAAGATATAAAGCAATCCATCCCTATAAACCATGCAGAAGCAAAGCCATGAAGTCTAATAAGCAATTAATAAGTATGAATATATAAAGTAATTTATATCTATAATCAAGGGTTCCTCTATAGTGCACAATGTGGAATGACATATTAGCATGATCAGCGAGTTTCACTATTATATTTCCTTTATTTGCAGTAAGAATACAATCTACTAAAAGATTGGCAATTGATCAAAGTAATTCACTTAGGTTTTAAAATCGTAGAAGTGTCAAAATAAATCATTAAACTTGGAGACTTCTAAAACTTCTCTCCTCATTTCATCCTTATCACTTAAACCTTCTCTAGTAGTCCCATAAACAAACACGACCTTAATTGGCAAATAACATACTCTAGAGAACCTTATCCTCCATGTGCCATATATGACAGTTTCTTTGTGCATGTTATTACTGTTTCTTCTTGCCATTGAGGTAATCTATATGGGCAAATTGATGAAAGGAATTTCAAAATCTATATAAGATTTAGATTTAGTAAGATCAAGCAATCTATGTGTCATTCATGCACCTCGAACTTGGCCATAAAGTAGTCAAAGAAGCCAGCTATGCCAGACAGCATACACCTGTAGACTGGCCAGACTCCTCTTTATATTATAAATAAAGCACGTGTTGTCCATGTATTTTTTTTTATGAGTGTGTACATATCTTGTAGTGAAGTTAGTGTTTTAAGATGTGACAATAGTGTGTGCCATACATTCATGCATTCTAGCACCTATGTAACTTTAGTACTTCGTAAAAAACTCCTCTCAACATCTTTCTTACGAGGTTCTTTCATCGAAAAATAAAGATCTTATAAGGTTTAAGTATTGAGCACGTCTTGTGTAGGTGTCTAGTAATGAAGTTAGTGTTATAAACTAAGGAAGGAGAAGAAGGATCTTGGAAAGGAGTTCTTTATTTTTTTTCCGATGAAAGAACCTTGTACGATGTCTTGTCTTGAGCTCATTATATAACTCAGTAAGCTTACATGTGTGTCATAATGCATGAATACAAGGCACATACTATTGACACATCTTACAACACTACATTACAAGACACATATGCAGTCAAAAATAAAATAAAAACATACATGGACACATACAAATACTTTATTTATAATATAAAGAGGAGTCAAACTGGTGGGTGCAAGTGTCATTTGTCCACCTCGGGCTTCGGAGTTTCAGGCAAGTGTCATTCTTTCCCACCAAAGCAAAGAAAGAATAACCTACATCCCATCCATTTCACATCAACAACATCGACTACAGAGAAGAATGTGAACTCGATGCTTATAGAAGAATTAAATAGGTTTTTAGGTCGTTGCTCGCCAGCCCGGAGAAAATGACACCTCAAAAAAAAACTAGGTTTTTGGGTCCACATTTCCAACTGTCAAACTAAGCATCAAAATCCCTGACAAACTAAGCATCAAATCCCTTCGAGTTGGTACCAAATTCCAAGTCGAGGAAACTATAAAGGCCTCAAAAGTCAAAAGTCAAAAGTCAAATACAGGTATGCAGGCTTATCTTTCAAGCCTTCTTCCATCAAAATGGACACAGCTATGGAGGGTAAGAAAGCTACATAACAGAATTGACGAAGTTTTTATGATTGGACTATTAACCTGAAAGTCAACCCTCAGTGCTGGTGCCAAATCCTACGTTAGACTAGCAAAATATGGTCTTGCCATAAAACATAGAAGAATACTTGATCTAGGTAGGCCTACCTTTGTTGGTCATGAATTTAAGCTCATGCAATCAAGGATCAAGCCTTCAAGTTCTCACAGGCTAGGAAAAGGCCTACGCATAAAGGCAAGGTAACGACATTTGTTGTAGGGATCGCATTCATCTCTATGGCGTAAGAAACAACAGATCCAAGATCAATGTCATTCCCTTAAAAGAATCTACATTATTCAACATATCACAAAAAAGAAGAATAAGTTACAAACAGTTAATGTGTCTCATAAAGCAAGACAATGAGAAAGAGGAAGAATGTCTCACTACCACAAAGAGGAAGTGTTACTTATTTCTGGCTTTATAGGTTTCAATAATGTAATAAACAAAATGTGATGTAATACAAAAAATGCCTTGTTCATTTGTTTTCTCCCTTATAAAACTAAGAAAGTGGGCACTAAATAAAGTAATATCTATTATCTAAAGTAATTGAACAAATGAAGGTAAGCAAGAACCGGGATATCAGAAATTCAGAATAGTAAGACAAATATTATTATATTAAAAGCAGTTGTTGCATTCTTTCACTGTTTTCTTGAAGAACATTAAGAGATGTAACTCACAAATATATGCAGTTCTCATTAAGAATATGCCTTTCCTATATGAACAATCTTTAAGCTGACAATAATCCATGGATTGCACAAACCGGTGAAGTTTTCTCAATTTCCGATATGAGGGATGTCCAAGCACCAAAATCAATCTGGTTGTTTTCCACCAAAGCTCGAATTTTCTCTTCAAGTAACATATCTGCACACGATGGTAAATATTAAGTTATGATGCATGCAAATAAAGAGTCCTAGAAACAATACATGGATGCATGATACCGGTGTCAAGTGCCAAGTTGACCCGATGTCTAGTAAAATCTTGTTAGAGACGGAGGGTATATTACATCTTGAAATAATATATAATAGTGCCATAGTCCCACATTGGTCGGACGGCGAGGGACACTGTGTAAGACCCTCTCCCCAAATTTACTAAAATTATTCTGATCAGCCGAATATTTGTTCTTTTGACTTTTAGTAACTACATCTTTGTGATATTACTAATTTCGACATAAATATAAAAATCGCCTTGGTAAAGATTTACCCTTTCTTATCTTTATAGAATATATTATATTGGTCCCTGAGGCCATATAAACTTCTTTTATTATATGTGTCCCTCGGTTCATACTTGTATATATATTAGTTAAACCCCATACATGTTGAATGCGTAGTTAGTAGCATTAAGCCATAGTTAAGGAATAACTTGTTGGGGCCTTGAAGCACATGGATATATAGGATTTTGTCTGAGCCTTTCATCGATTTCCATTTTTTGCTATATTCTTTCTTTCTAGTATTGTAACCCATAACCCAGCCCAACATATTATCCTATTAAGGCCTCTCAAATTTTCTAAAGCCCAACCTCTTCATTTAATTTCCTAAGACTAAATACACAACTTTCATCCAGTATTCTTAACAGCCCAATTCCTATTCAATTTTCTAATTTCAACTAAACATGGCCAGACACTCCTCAGCCAATTGTATTTATTTTTCTTTACGTCATTTTTTTAATTTCTACTAACTAGGCAACAGGCCTGGCCCACCAACTCATTCCCCATCAATCCTATTAAGCCCTGGTTGGAAAACATGCTGATTTCTTTTTGGGGTGTGTATATATAGATGCAGTGATGCACTAATGAATAACAGAAGGAAAACCCTAGCTGCATTCTTCATGTCATCCCACTATTCCATTCATGAACAACCGCCCCCTCCTTCATCTCCTTCCTCAAAACCTAAACCCTAGCATCCATTAGAAGAACACCTCCACCGGAGTAGCCCCTCTCGTTCGACCACCATCACCATCAAACTTGTCGGCCTCCACCCCATCTCGACCAATGTTTCCATCCTCCGACTCACCACCCTCAACCGCTAATAACTAATTGGCCGAGCCACCATCGATTGCGGCCTCGACATCTTTGCCCCCAACCTCGGCAGTGACGGCCAGAGCCCGTCCGAGCTTTCTGGTCGCCACGTTGATCATTCCCTGATAACCTCGACGGCCTTCGTCGAGCACTGATTGCGCCATTCCGCTTCCCAGCCCTTTCGAACCCCGTCCTCTCCCATACTAGCCGACAGAACGCGCCGCCTCTACCACCGACCTCCGCATACACCTTCTCTTCCAACTTGCCGAGAACTAATTCGACAAGCCGCCCAGTAGCTCTTCGCCATGGATCGAAACTCGAAAGCCTCACTGCGTGGTTGTCCAATACGAGCCAGCGGACGTCGCCTCGAGGTTGCCGATCTTCTCGCTCACAACACGTATTGTTGTCGAGGAAAGGAGCAGTATCGAGGCTCAAGGTAATTTAACAATCCATTTAAATCTATTTCATATCGAAGCAAACATGAGCTTAGAAATGGTGAATGAGAAAATATATGGTGTGGGCACTGTAGTGCCCCGTCCCGCAAAGTCAATCGGAAGAATCAAAACGCCGACGGCGTTCGGACTTAGCCTTGCAACGGCTGCTCGAAGGCTCGCTCGGTGGTCGAGACGACTCCTCGCTCAGGTGGGGTAGTTTCGGTGAACTCGCCTCATCTTAGCCTTCACTTAATAACTCGCATGTTTTCAACTTGCACAAGTTAGGCTTGATAATAAAAGAGACGCATCCACATAGCTAAGGGAATAATTCCGACGGATCGGAATGTCTTAGAACATGGAAAATGGTCCCACGGTCTGCTTAGAAGTCGGCTCAGTGTGCTTTTCAAATGACACTCGGTCCTTCGTCCTGTGGCTTGGGAGAAGGAAGTTGGCCTAAGTCGATAAGTTGTCCCGACACGCGAATTAGCCTAAGTCATAGGCGTTGCCCGCACGAATGCTTGATAAAGCATGAACGGTCCCGCCATTTTGTCCCAACGCTCGAATTAGCCTAAGTCATAGACGTCGTCCGCACGAATGCTTGATAAAGCGTGCACGATCCCGTCGTCCAAGGCTTAGCATAGCCTTCGCACGTCCCGTGGGTTAAGTCGTATTGCACGGCTTTTGGCTTAAGTCTAGGCACGAACTTGGTCGTTCAAGTCGAATGCGTGCACGGCACGTTCTCTCGTTGCGTAGCTCGGCATAACCCTTGCTCGTCGAGTCGTTGCCGAATAAGTTAAACAAGAGTTGAGCTGGGCTATCAAAACCATTTCTAGCACTGTCCCGCTCTATCTGCGGTTGTCAAGTCGCGTAGTCCCTTGAGGACAAGGCTCGTCGTATAAAGCATATGACTTGAGCAATAGCGTCGCCTAGAGAACCAGGCATGTCTAAGGCACGAGCCACAGTGGATTTAGTAAAAGAGTATGCCACGGACAAAAGGAAGTCCACGCGACTGGTTGTCGCCGAGATCGGCCCTGCTACTTGGGAGTCTCGATAAGTCTCGCACACGAGATCGGTCCCGCTACTTGGGAGTCTCGATAGAAAGATGGAAAGCATGGTCATGTTAAGGAAGGATTTGATAGATCGAGTTGAGTCTTGCATAGTCATTGGACAACTTGTCGACAAGGTGTAGTCTTCTCGAATGATCGCCGGGACACCGGAATCATGTCGGCCCGGGAGAAGCGAGGCAGCTCACGGTAGGATGCTGGATAACCGCATGGGAGATACTTGGCGCTTCCGGAGCTAGCTACCCGCGGAGGGACGAACCGATATCTCGAGCCGAGTCTAAGATAGCTTGACATTGCTAGTGACCACTCATATAGATGTGTCGGCAAGAGCGGCTATCCGCGTGTATGCCTTTGGATTGCGTCAAGTACTAGCAAGTTATGAGATGGGTTATCCAGTCATGCTTATTGCAAGCACAAGTCTTGAGTCGGCACGGGTTAGGGTGTGCACGGTTGCATCACCAATCTAGAGCCTAAACGATGGCTATAGCAAGGATACGTGCTTCGGCATGAATGTGGTCTCGTCTCGAGTTAAAGTCAGGAAGGGCCGTAAGGCAACTTGGTTAAGTCTGGTTGGTACTTGGGAGGCACGGCCTCAATCTTGAAGCACGAACAAGTCTAAGCAAGGTCTAGAGGCACGACCTGCACGAGTCGTCCCCTTGACGTCGTTGGCACGCGAATGGTCTAGAGGCATATGAAAGAAGTAGAAGTCTTGGCACGATCGAATACCATAAGTTCCTGCTCGGCGAGGCACTGCCTCGAATACATTGAAGTCGCGAATAAGCCATGGCACGACCCCGTCATTGCACGACCCTGTCATTGCATTGTCAAGTATAGGCCGAGACGTCTCTGTTCTAAATTGATCCTAAGGAAAGACTAGAAAGACAATCGTAAAGGGGCTTGTATTGCACAAAGTAAATGAACGTATCGGTTTTGTATGGGTGGACGAGGAGCTCACTCCACCAGTACAGTTGAGTACTGACACCCACACAGTTTTCATGTGCAGGCACAGGTAGAAGCTCGTGGTGCGGAGCTCGCTTGGATGCGTCGAGGCACGGAGTTCCTTGGCGATTCGAAGCATGTGGCCGCGTGGAGTCAAGGACTTATATGGGACATAATGTATGGACACTGCCTTCCGAAGCTTCCGCTGGCTCAAGCATTGTAATTGAGAGATGAGAGAGAGCAGAGTGACTTGTAAAATGAGAGAAAAGTGAGCACGTGAGACTTGTAATCATAGCCTTGCGCCTATTGTAATCTGATTGTTCAATATCAATAAAGGGTTCTCTTGAATAACTTTTGTTTTGCCTTTAAATTTTCGCTGCATGTTCAACGTTTCTGCTTGGGACTTCTGTGCGACGATCCCGTCGCCGCCGCTGTAATCGACCGTTATGAAACTGCCTTGCACGAGCGCAATCTAGGCTCGTGCGGCATCACGCCTTAGCGAGGATGATCGCTACTACGGGAGCGGGACGTGACATAATGGTATCAGAGCACAGCTTTACGTCCTTGGACTTAATGTCGATCTCTCAGTTTTGAAAGCTCGTCGTTGTTAAAGAAGTGTGCGCTCTCTCTCAAATGTCCCGCGACATGTCCATACAATAAGTCTAAATATTTTCAAAAGCTCGTGCAAGCGTTCAATTGAATGCATCGGTAGGCCTTTGTGCCGAACGGTGTCAAACTTGACTTGATAGAAAACTCGTGCTAAAGTTAGCAAGTCGCATGCGTGCCCAAATAGTCCTACGTCGACATTAGCAAATGAGCATACAAACTCGAATATAGTCCGCACGGAATAGCTATGCACACAACCTTTTTGCTAAGTTGTGCCGCATGTCGCGCACCTAGACCTTATGGTGCAAACGAGTTGCGAGCAATATCAAGTATCGCTCGGTCGGAAACGGAGATACACTTAGAGTGTATATCTATAGGAAACACTATCGTGCTAACGCTTAGGCATGCACGGAAGATTGGTCTAGATTTTGAGAAATAGTGCGAACGACTTAGTGCGTCGATGCGATTTGAGCAATTACGCTAGAGATTCGTCGAACGAATCTGAAAGATGTGTTAGCGAGTAACACGAACGTGATTTGGACTAAATTGGGTGGCTCGAATCCGAGTGGTGTATGGTTTTTTTTGAAATTCATTCGAGCGAAGATTGAGGATTTGAAATAACGAGTACGTCAGTGAGGCGATGCGATCGCGCATAGCCTTAGAACGTGTCACGCTTAGTTGGTCGTGACTTCGAATGTCCCGAACGAGATGTCGTTCGGACAACTTGTGAATGGGCAGCACGAGTTAGAAAACGATTCGGAACGATGAAACAAGTGAATGTCTTGATCGAGGAAATCTAGTAAATCACACGTACGATTGCGGACTGAGTCAAATGAAATGTGACTTGAGTTTTGGACGACAATCTTGAAACTAGCTTGAGGAATAGCGATCGAACTTGATCTTGAATATCGAGGAGATGGTGGAATATCAACTCGGACAATAGCATCAGTCGCACGACTCGGAGTTCGTTGCAAAGGAAGATCGTCAGGTTACGTACATCATCGATGGTATTGAGACGTATCAAAGATCGATGTGCGATAACTCGAGGGTACTCTCATTCGAGGAACGATGATTGTGTAAAATGTCGTTGTTCCGACGGATGCCATACTCGGAATGTTGAAATGTGTCGAGGAAAAGATGGACTTGGCTCGAAAATTTTCTAGTTGAACGGATGACGATCAGACTATCGAACTTGGATTGGATGAAAATGAAATGTTGGATTGCTTCGATAATAACCACAACGTTGACGTTCTTGTCTTATGCGAGCGCAACTCCAGCCTCGCACATGCGTCACGCCGATTAGGACGATCACTCCGCGTGAGCGCTGGTATGGTGATTCATACAATGGGGGTGATCGAACTTGCATGGCGTGGCAGTTTGTATGCATCAACTTGTGGTTTGACGCGAAGGTGGATTCGAGAATGACTCAGTGCGCTTGATGAATTGAACTCGAGGATTGCGTAGGTCCAATCCGCGTATCGAGAATGAATTAGTCTAGACGCAAGCAAGAGTTACGCCCCGATGGGAATGATTATTCTGCGGGAGCGTTGCATGGTGATTCATGAACCACCGTGGATAATCGGACTCGCGTGAGATTGGGACGCAACATATTGTCGAGCTAGATGACCTCGTGATCGAATACATGAATTGGTTAGAATTGGTGAATGGAACAGAATCGAATATGCGTAACGAGTGCTTTGATTGGAATTAGGTGATCGTGCTCGATGTTTAGAAATCTGAGTGACGCAAGCTTGGGTAGAAAACCCCGTGACTTGGTTTGACCCTAGGATTGGGGTCAGTGTTGGCATTATTGTTGGGGAACTATGATTCCAATCCTGACATTGACCTAACCTAGCCTTGAGAAATGGTCTAGCGGTTAGGCAAGAAGCCCCTGTTTCAAGAGTTAGCAATCGAAAGATTGATCGTGAGGATTGGCATGGATGGATAGTGTGAATCAAGAATATGGTAATACCCCTCACGAGATTCGGCTGACATGCATATATTTCAGGGACGCCTGAGTATGTGCACGATGCGACTCGAGTGAGAATGACGAATTCTCTATCATGCGGCTTGGCTGAATGCATGTATTTTGGGGACGCTGGAATGCGTACACGATCCAACCAAGTGATACGTTGAATCCAAGCAAGACTTGAGGAATGGAAGAGTGTCGGGAATTTGGAATCGTGTTAAAGGAAGATTTGATAATCGTGCGAGCGTGGCTCGGAATCGAAGAAACGCGTAGACGGAGTGTGTACGATAAATTATGGCGTACCTCGCTCGACTGTTATAGTCCCGTGTCTGGACACGATTAAGTTTTAGCCATAGAAATGGTAGGATGGCTTGCCTTCAGGAAAGTCTCGAGGACGAGACTTGTTCTGAGTGGTGTATGTTGTAGTGCCCCGTCCCGCAAAGTCAATCGGAGGAATCAAAACGCCGACGGCGTTCGGACATAGCCTTGCAACGGCTGCTCGAAGGCTCGCTCGGTCGAGACGACTCCTCGCTCAGGTGGGATAGTTTCGGTGAACTCGCCTCATCTTAGCCTTCACTTAATAACTCGCATGTTTTCAACTTGCACAAGTTAGACTTGATAATAAAAGAGACGCATCCACATAGCTAAGGAAATAATTCCGACGGGTCGAAATGTCTTAGAACATGGAAAATGGTCACACGGTCTGCTTAGAAGTCGGCTCAGCGTGCTTTTCAAATGACACTCGGTCCTTCGTCCCATGGCTTGGGAGAAGGAAGTTGGCCTAAGTCGATAAGTTGCCCCGACACGCGAATTAGCCTAAGTCATAGGCGTCGCCCGCACGAATGCTTGATAAAGCATGCACGGTCCCGTCGTTTTGTCCCAATGCTCGAATTAGCCTAAGTCATAGGCGTCGCCCGCACGAATGCTTGATAAAGCGTGCACGGTCCCGTCGTCCAAGGCTTGGCATAGCCTTCGCACGTCCCGTGGGTTAAGTCGTATTACACGGCTTTTGGCTTAAGTCTAGGCACGAACTTGGTCGTTCAAGTCGAATGCGTGCACGACACGTTCTCTCGTTGCGTAGCTCGGCATAGCCCTTGCTCGTCGAGTCGTTGCCGAATAAGTTAACAAGAGTTGTGCTGGGCTATCAAAACCATTTCTAGCACTGTCCCGCTCTATCTGCGGTTGCCAAGTCGCGTGGTCCCTCGAGGACAAGGCTCGTCGTATAAAGCATATGACTTGAGCGACAGCGTCGCCTAGAGAACCATGCATGTCTAAGACACGAGCCACAGTGGATTTAGTAAAAGAGTATGCCACGGACAAAAGGAAGTCCACGCGACTGGTTGTCGCCGAGATCGGTCCCGCTACTTGGGAGTCTCGCTAAGTCTTGATAAGTCCCGCACACGAGATCGGTCCCGCTACTTGGGAGTCTCGATAAGTCTCGCACACGAGATCGGTCCCGCTACTTGGAAGTCTCGATATAAAGATAGAAAGCATGGTCATGTTAAGGAAGGATTTGATAGATCGAGTTGAGTCTTGCATGGTCATTGGACAACTTGTCGACACGGTGTAGTCTTCTCGAATGATCGCGGGGGCACCGAGATCATGTCGGCCCGGGAGAAGCAAGGCGGCTCACGGTAGGATGCTGGATAACCGCATGGGAGATACTTGGCGCTTCCGGGGCTAGCTACCTGCGGAGGGACGAGCCGATATCTCGAGCCGAGTCTAAGATAGCTTGACATTGCTAATGACCACTCATATAGATGTGTCGACAAGAGCGGCTATCTGCGTGTATGCCTTTGGATTGCGTCGAGTACTAGCAAGTTATGAGATGGGTTATCAAGTCATGCTTATTGCAAGCACAAGTCTTGAGTCGGCACGGGTTAGGGTGTGCACGGTTGCATCACCAATCTCAAGTTAAAGTCAGGAAGGGCCGTAAGGCAACTTGGTTAAGTCTGGTTGGTACTTGGGAGGCACAGCCTCAATCTTGAAGCACGAACAAGTCTAAGCAAGGTCTAAAGGCACGACCTGCACGAGTCGTCCCCTTGACGTCGTTGGCACGCGAATGGTCTAGAGGCATATGAAAGAAGTAGAAGTCTTGTCACGGTCGAATACCATAAGTTCCTGCTTGGCGAGGCACTGCCTCGAATACATTGAAGTCGCGAATAAGCTATGGCACGACCCCGTCATTGCACAACCCTGTCATTGCATTGTCAAATATAGGCCGAGACGTCTCTGTTCTAAATTGATCCTAAGGAAAGACTAGAAAGACAATCGTAAAGGGACTTGTATTGCACAAAGTAAATGAACGTGTCAGTTTTGTATGGGTGGGCGAAGAGCTCACTCCACCAGTACAGTTGAGTACTGACACCCACACAGTTTTCATGTGCAGGCACAGGTAGAAGCTCGTGGTGCGGAGCTCGCTTGGATGCGTCAAGGCACGGAGTTCCTTGGCGATTCGAAGCGTGCGGCCGCGTGGAGTCAAGGACTTATACGGGACATAATGTATAGACATTGCCTTCCGAAGCTTCCGCTGGCTCAAGCATTGTAATTGAGAGATGAGAGAGAGCAGAGTGACTTGTAAAATGAGAGAGAAAAGTGAGCACGAGAGACTTGTAATCATAGCCTTGCGCCTATTGTAATCTGATTGTTCAATATCAATAAAGAGTTCTCTTGAATAACTTTTGTTTTGCCTTTAAATTTCTGCTGCATGTTCAACGTTTCTGCTTGGGACTTCTGTGCGACGATCCCGTCGCCGCCGCTGTAATCGACCATTATGAAACTGCCTTGCACGAGCGCAATCTAGGCTTGTGCGGCATCACGTCTTAGCGAGGACGATCGCTCCTACGGAAGCGGGATGTGACATCCACTGGTTAAATGAGAGCATATAAACGGCTGTAATGACTGAGATAATAGGCTAACCATGATTCTATTTTTGTTGAAGGTGGATTTTTCCTTAACTAAATTGATGCTTTATTATGAGTAAAATAATATGTGCAAAAAAATGGCTCTCTAGTGCAGTTAGAAGAGAGTAGTAGTTGAAGGAAAGCAATAAACCAATTATAATGTTCATGTAGGAAGAAAATAATATACCACTTTTCTTCATACATGGGTTCATTCCTTTATAGAATCGTGATTGAGAGAAACACAAGTCTTATGTTGTAATAGAAAAGAATAGGACTCATGTGCATGGGTATGGACTAAATGGTTGTGTTGTGTAATCAGTGTTATAAATTTCGGTAGGCGGATTCGGTGCGCCAAAGGGGCGCCTAACGTCTTGGCGGCCGCACAAAAAAAAATTGTAATTTTGAGTTTTGACTTTTGAAAGTTTTTGAAAAATTTTGAAAAAAATTGAAAATTTTTCTGAATTTTTTTGAAATTTGAATTTTTATTTATTTTTTATTGAATTTAATGATTTATTTTAAATCTGAATTTTTTTTGAATTTTCAAATCTGAAATTTCAAATTTCTGAAATTTAAAAATTTTGAATTTCCCGCCTTGGCCGAACAGACCCGACTAGGGCAGAACAGGCGCCTAGGAGGGCCAATTTGGGGGTTTTCGGTGCGGCAGGCTGCCGCCTAGGCCGATTTTTAGAACACTGTGTGTAATAAAGGTAAGAAAAAAAAACTAGCTTAAAGAAGTTAACAATGTTTGGACACTATTCATGGGCACTATTCATATCATGTCCATGTGCTCACGTAAGTGGAGTAGAAAGGAACGTGGCTCTCTCCTTTAGTGAAGGATTTATTTTGCACATAAGACCCTCTCTTAAAAAGAAAATTATATTATAGTCTATAACCTAGTTTAAGCATGATAAGTCAATTATATATATAGGTATTTATATATGTATTTATACATGTATCTTATGTCATTTTTAAAATTTACTAAATGTGCATTTATATAGGTATATTTGTGATAGGCATTATTTTATATTTACATATCGATTTATTTATAAAATGTTTATATCTAATTATATATATATATGACTTTTGTATCTCTATATGTAAACGAATATTTATATACGCAAAACTATGCTTATATTTATCTTAGTTTAAACATTTATATTTTGTGTATATATTTATATATAATTTTATGGACAACAACCATATTATGTTATTACACATATATAGTAAATGTATACCTAGTATTATAAAGTATTTCCCTAAAGACAACATAAAAAGGAGTTTTAGCTATTATTATTTTCGTAGCAAACCCTAAGGACCTTGTCTATATAGATGTATATATGTTGTTGGTAATACTTGGTTGTTTGTTGGTTTTGGTAGATTTTATGTGGGCCTTAACACCATTAGCAGGATTAGACCTGATCGGACCCTGATTCACCTCGGACAAAACCTCAAGCAAGTATACTTTGTTCATTTGATTTATAGTATTTACATGCTTGTATTCCTTATTAGTCGTTTACTTTGGATATACTGCTACATGATTCACCTGCCCCCATCTGTATACTTACATGATTATACTTGCTGACACATAAACATGATACACGAATTCACATTGCATGGCATATAGGTGACTCGTTTATGATCTTTGGATATTTACTCGATGATAGATTTTTCTGTGTACATGTTTGACTCGACTTCTAGACTTATCATTTACTAGAGTTGGACTAGACGTGTCGTGAAAGTGACACGGGCAGCATCATTGGGTGGGGAGGACAGTCACTAGGTGTAGGGACTACGAGTAGTGTTCACTTTGATGTTGCTGCATGACGGACACTCGGAGGGAGCGCCATTGCACGAGTACCCTATTAGAGAGAGCCCATGCATCGAACGTTGTCTTCAAGTGCATTTCAAACATACTAGTTAGTCTGTCTAGTAGTACTTTTACTTGATCAATTGTTTATCACCTGGATCACCTGGCTACTACATTCACATGTTACTTATTGTATTTCATATGGCATGCATATTATGTATCTTGCTAGGTCCCTCTGGGGACTTGATTTCCTTCCAGGTATTTGCTAAGATATAATATAGGATACTTGAGGCTATTTCTTCGGAATTCAGGTATCGACTGGTGATTCCTTCTCACTCTATCTTTCGCAGTTATTTTCTATTAGTTTCATAGTAGTTTTAGTTAGAATTGTGGATGTATATTGTGGACATTTTGGACACTTGTTCTGATCTTTACAGCTTATACGCAATGTTAAAAATTTTGCTAGGCGGGTTCGGTGCGCCAAAGGGGCGCCTAGCGCCTAGGCACCGCCTAGGCGGCGAGCTGAATTTTTTTTAAGTTTAATGTATATGTTACTTCTATATATATTATCTATATGTAAATAGACACACACAGACAAGTTTGACACTTGGTTAGCACACTGGTATTAAAGTCAGTTGTTGGGGGAGGTGGGGTCACATGTTCGAGTCACCTTTGTCTCTTTTTTTCTTTCTTTTTAGCTGCTCATAAATACACAACACAACTCATCCTTTTTTTTTAAGCTTATTCTTTTACTTCCCCCCTCCTCTCCTCTCCTCCTCTCCTGTTTGAAGCAGCAGCAGCAGCAGAAGAAGAAGAAGAAGAAGAAGAAGAAGAAGAAGAAGAAGAAGAAGGAGGAGGAGGAGGAGGAGGAGGAGGAGGAGGAGGAGGAGGAGGAGGAGGAGGACTCAGCAGCAGCAGGAGCAGGAGGACTCAGCAGCAGCAGCAGCAGAAGAAGAAGAAGAAGAAGAAGAAGAAGAAGAAGAAGAAGCGGGAGGACTCAACAGCAGCAGCAGCAGGAGGACTCAGCAGCAGCAGCAGGTTTTTTTTTTTTTGATTTTTTTGAAATTTCAAATTTCAAATTTCAATTTTTTGGATTTTCAAATCTGAATTTTTTTTTTTTTTTTTTTCGAAAATTTTGGCCGCCTAGGAGCGCCTAGGGCCACCTAGGAGCGCTTAGGGCCGCCTACTGCCGCCGGCCGCCTAGGGGGTTTCCGGTGCGGCAGGAGGCCGCCTAGCGCCTAGGCGCCGCCTAGGCCGCAATTTAGAACACTGCTTATACGTATTCGAGTCGGACTAGAGTCTGGTTGAATACGTAGCTGGCCAATGCCACGTGGCCTGGTCCCGCGTATTTTGGGACTAGGGTGTGACACACTGATCGTGGGCTATATATACACGGCCCACACCAGTGATGTATAGCATTCCATCTCTATTCTACTTCTCATTTCTATCATAATATCATAGCCAAATTCCCTTTTCAAAACCCTAATTCTCATAATTCTCTAAAATTCCAATTCCCAAGCCCTAATTCCCATTCCTCAAACTCACATCCCTCCTTTAAAACCCTAAATTGATAAATTCATCAAAATCATCCACAAATTCCACCAAAATCATCAAAAACCAATCAAAATCATTAAAAGATCCAATTCAAAACCCTACATGTTCAAGTTGGAGTCGCCGGAACCATAACTTTCTCGCCAGAACCCTATAGGCTTCTTGATGGTCGTTTAAGTCCTGTTGAACTTTGTCGACACTAGATCTAGCCATGACGACCGCTTGTGTGACTTCGAGCTGTGGATCGAGGCCTTTGTACTAAAGATCAGGCCATGGATGTTTCTGAATTGTCGACTTCGAGCTCTGGATTGGAGATTTGGTCATCTTCATCTTCAATTCTGTTAGCACTTGATTCCTCGTCATTCCACTCGAGGTCTGGATCGGAGCCCTAACCCTAATGTTTCTTAAGAAGAAGAAGAAAGGATGAGATCCTCTCTCTTTCTAGTTGTATAAGTCGAGTGGGCACACGTGGTGTCATCCAGACAGCTCCACTCTTTTGTGTGCTGAACGCAGCCGTTGATTTTGTGTTGATTACACAATTTCTGCACCCATTTTTGCACCTGAGGACCCACAATTAAACCCAGATTCAGGGCCCACTTGTCAATCTCCAGTATAGTGCACCCATACTTAATGTTTACACTCACTAGTGTCTAGTGCACCTTAGCCCGCTTGTCAGTGATAGTATGTTTTGGCTGATTGCTTGAGATTTTGATCCACGGTGGCTTCTAAGAATTCATCTTTGTGTACAGGATATGATATGTACCCTCTACGAGAATGGTATCTACAAATAACTTTTACAGGGTTTGATGGTGTACTTCATATTGGTAGATCCTCATTGCACATCAGGGTCTGTCCTATGCTATTACCGACTCTTCGTCTATTACTGGTTCCCTTGGCTATAATCCTCAATCCTTGTCTGCACATCATGGTCGTCTTATCCAGTTATTGAGTCTTTACCTATTGATTCTTCTAGCTCTTATTTGTATGCTTGGCACACGAGATAGACATTGCCAGGCCTTTGCCTAGTGTAAGGCTCAAGAGGTTGCATCTAGCTAATATGACTACTTCTGACATCTCGTATGTAACCAACAGTTCTTCGACAGTCCCTTAGCACATACCGATTACGTTTCAGTAGTTCCATCTTTTTTTGAGTATGTTTGAGTTATGTGGTCCTTTGTTTGGTTTCGCCAGCTCCACCTTTAATCATTTGGCAGACCTTATGTACGAAAAATGCATCGCTATGCAGCTATGTTTGACGCGATCATTTCTGACACATTGTCCATGGTTGGCAATTCTTCCTTGGTAGCTCCACAGCAGACACTGGTTACATCTCAGCCGCTTCTGAGTATGCTTCATCTATCTGGTCATCCGGTTATTATATCTGCTAGTTCCACTTTTGCCCATAGTTATATCTTCTACCTCCGGATTCTAGATTATGGTGCTTCATATCATATGTGCCAGACTTAGCAGTGTTACACACGTTTATTCGTAAGCGTCTATTCGCACAGATGATGGCACTATTTTTCCATTGTTGCTCGTGGTCACTTGACCGACTTACCACATTCTACCATACCTTATGTTTATCATGCTTGCTTGGCCATGAGCCTCTTGTCGGTTTCCCAGTTAACCAACATATCTTAGATTGTTTTAATCTCTGCTACTACATGTTCTATACAGGATCCACACACGGGGATGGTCGTTGGGATAGGACATAAGCACGATAGTCTTTATTACATGGACCATCTTACACTTCCACTACCTACTCCTGCTACTACTTGTCTTAACTTTGCTATACCACCTTCCGCTTCTGATGTATGGCATTGGAGATTAGGTCATCTTCACTTTCAAGACTTCAGTTCTTGTCTTTTTCGGGTGTTTTAGGGAACTTTGCAAAGTCCCTAAAATCTTGTACTTGTTGCATATGGTCGTCATGCTAGTCATTTTTCAATCGAGTGAGTCTATTTCTGTTTTTCCTTTTGATCTTGTTCACACTAATGTTTAGGGACCCTGTCCTCGTACATCAAATAGAGGAAGCAGATGCTATGTCATATTTGTTAATGATCATTCTTGATTCACTTGGCTTTATGTGATATCTCACAAATTTGAGGTCTTCTCAAAGTTTTTTGAGTTTACAAAGATGATTATAATCCATTTCTCTTACAAGGTCAAGATACTTCACTCAGAATCAAGCGGTACATATCACAATAATTTTGTGACTATTTTATTTTCCAAGAGACGCTTGCACAATTTTCTTGTCCTCGTGTTCATCAACAAAATGAGGTTGCAGAGTGTCGTCATTGTCGTAACCTTTGATGTCACTAGATGACCAAGGTTGTAAAAATCGCTAGTCGGCCGCTAGTCGGTTTGTGTGGACTACAGATTAATCGGACTACTCGAGGACTAGTCGGGGACTAGTCGGTTTAGAATTTTTAATAAATATATATATATATATATGTAATATGTTATAAAAATATTTTAAAAAATAATATGTTAATTGTTGAACTTTTAGTTATTGCAGTGCATTTTCTTATTCATTATTTTGCACAAATTTCTATTTCGATAAATCTTTAAATAATATGTTAACAACTTACTATTTTGCATGGAGAGTTACAGCCGCAGTAGCAAGCAAAAGCAAAAAAAAAAGTAACAAACAAAAATTAAAAAAAGAGCCACAACAACAGTAGCAAAGAGATAACAAAGAAAAAGTAAAAATAAAAAAAGAGAGTAGGCTAGTCACTTTTTTCAAAAATAGAAAAAAGGCAGCAACAAAGTAAAGAGTCGACGGCGACTGCCTTGATGAAGTCGACGGCAGCCCAGACTAGTACCAATTTAGCCAATTTTTTGATGGACCAGCCCCTAACCGAGTCGACGGTGGTCGACAAGTGACTAGTCGGGGACTAGCTCCTAGTCGAGTCGGCGGCGGCCGACTAGCGACTAGTCGGGGACTAGTCGGCCGCCTAGAGAGATTTTTACAACACTCTAGATCTCTTCTCTTGTCAGCTTATGTCCATGTTCCGTTTTGGCTGAAGCAATGCTTAGTAGTGTGTTTTTTATCGATTCTGACTATTGGTCTTGATGGTATGTCTCCTTATCATCGTTTATATGGTCATACTCCTGATTATTCCATACTGTCTTTGGTTGCACTTGTTTTTTTTTCAGTTACCCTCGACTGAGCAAGACAAGTTGTCCTCCAAGTATGTTGCTTGAGAGTTTCTTGGGTATAGTTCTTAGCGTAAGGGTTGTAAATGCCGTGATCATGTTGCTAGACATTTTAGCATCTCATGTTATGTTTTTCTTCTTCTTCTAAAGAGTGTTCCCTACTATGCTTTACCATGTCCTCAGTGCCCTTACCACCATCCACACCTAAGGAGCTTGTTTTCCTTATATTGAGACCACATCACCACTTGCTCCACCTACTCTGCATGTACGTTGTAGTGCCCCGTCCCGCTCAGTCAATCGGAGGAATTGGAACGCTAACGGCGTTCGGACTTAGCCTTGTAACGGCTGCTCGAAGACATCGCTCGGTCGAGACGACCGCTCGCTCAGGTAGGGTAGTTTCGGTGAACTTGCCTCATCTTAGCCTTCACATAATAAATCGCATGTTTTCAACTTGCACAAGCAGGCTTGATAATAAAAGAGACGAATCCACATAGCTAAGGGAATAATCCCGACAGGTCGAAATGAGTTAGAATAGTGAAAGATCCAATGGTCGGCTTAGAGTTGGTGCACGGCGTGCTTTGAAAATGACACTCGATCCTTCGTCCCGTGGCTTGGGAGAAGAAAAGTTGGTTGAGTAGGCGAAGTTTTGAACGTAACCTAAGTCATAGACGTCGTCCGCATGAATGCTTCATAAAGCGTGCACGGTCCCATCGTCCAAGGCTTGACATAGCCTTGGTTTGTCCATGAGTTAAGTTGCGTTGAACGGATTGTGACATAAGTTTAGGCACCCAAATGACTTGGTCGTTCGAAGTCGAATGCGTGCACGGCACGTTCCCACGACGCAAGGCTTGACGCAGTCTTTGCTCGTCAAGTTGTTGCAAAGTTAAGTAAGGCAAGGACTATCAAATAGGCGTTCATGAGTTGAATAGTCTCACAATCCCAAGGCCCGTCGTATAAAGTATGATTCGGACGGTAGTGTTGCGTAGAACAAGATTGGCTTAAGGCACGATGCACGGACTTAGCGTTTTAAGGCACGGGCTACGGTTGATTCATTGAGTTTGGAAAAAGGGCAAGAAAGAAGTATGCTCGCGGCTATAGGTCGTCGAGGCGGTCTCAGAAGAAAGAAGTATGCTCGCGGCTATAGGTCGTCAAGGCGGTCTCAGAAGAAAGAAGTATTGAACTTGGCCCTGAAAGAAATGGTAACACTAGAGGTAGCATGACTGTGTGAGACGTCAGTTTGAGTCGAGTCTTGCATGGTCATGGACAACTTGTCGACAAGGTGGGTCGTTTCCCTGCACGGCAACCCGGCAGCCACGGGACCGTTGCAGCCGCGATTGGAAACGAGTAATTAGCTGTGCTGGGCACGGGTTAGGCGGGGACTTGCAGCGGGGCTAGCTACCCGCGCTGAAAGGGCACCCGTCTAACAAAAGCTAGAGGAGTCCACGATAGCTCTGGGAGTCGGTGACCAATTCATATAGATGAGTCGGCACGGACGACAATCCGCGTGTGTGCCTTTGGATTGAGTTGAGTTGTTGAATGTGTGTACAGTTAGAACACAAATATTTGGGCCTAAGAATGGCTACAACATAGGTGACGTGCTTTGGCACGAGATGTGACGTCGAGTCTCAAATGTTGATATGTGAGTTGTATAAGTTGGGTTTGAGTTGTTCGAGTTTAAGTCAGGAATCGCCGCAAGACAAGTCGATCGAGTGACACTTAGTCCAGAAGTCTTGATTGGGTCAGTTGGTGATCAAAGTAGCATGGGCCGCGAGGCGGCGATGTGGTTTAGTCTTACTGAAATGCGAGGCACGGCCTCAATATGGGTTTTGTAGCACGGTCACATGGAAAAGGAGTCTATCGTGTAGTTGCGTCTCTGATTTTGGGCCGTAAGGCAAACACGACTTGATAGGTTAACGTTGATGTTACAAGCACGGGATGGTCTAGAGACACAAAATAGGCCAAGGCGTCTGTCCTAAAACTGATCCTAAGGCAATAGTAGGAAGACAATCATAAAAGGACTATGTTGCACAAAGTAAATCAAACGTGTTGGTTTTGTACGGGTGGACGAGGAGCTCATTCCACCAGTACAGTTGAGTACTGACACCCACATAGTTTCTATGTGCAGGCACAGGTAGACGCTCGTGGCGCGAAGCTCGCTTGGATGCGTCGAGGTACGGAGTTCCTTGGCGATTCGAAGCGTGCGACCGCATGGAATCAAGACTTATACGGGACATAATGTATGGACGTCGCCTTCCGAAGCTTCCGCTGGCTCAAGCGTTGTATCGAGAGATGAGAGAGAGCAGAGTGAACTTGTAATGTGAGAAAGGTGAGCTCGAGAGACATGTAATCTTGGCCTTGCGCCCTTTGTAATCTTTGTTTCAATATCAATAAAGAGCTTCTTTGAATAACTTGTGTTTTGCTTTAAAATTTTCGCTGCTATTATTCAATGTCTCTGCATGGGACTTCTGTGCGACGACCCTGTCGCAGCCACTGAAATCGGCCGTTATGGAACCCGCCTTGCACGAGCGCAATCTAGGCTCGTGCGACATCACGCCTTAGCGAGAACGATCGCTCTTACGGGAGCGGGGCGTGACATAATGGTATCAGAGTACGGCTTTACGTCCTTGGACTATCGATTGAATTCTTTAACTCTGTTGTTTCCGCAAACTCTGAATTGTTGCTTCCGCAAAGTTGATATCGTTGGTGCGCTCTCTCTCAAATGTCCCACGGGATGTCCATACAATAAGTCTATCTATTTTGCAAAATATAGGAGAACAGTTTTTGACAACAAAACAAAAAAGATGGTTCGCGTAAGCATGGTTGGCTGAGTCGGGCTGGACATATACACCAAAGTTACGTCGACCTTAGAAAAGTCGAGTGCGGGAATTAAATAGTATTGAGCAAGAATGAGTTGGACTCAATTGAGTAAATGAAATGACTATCGATAGGGGTGCTATCGAGCGACGACAACGTCGGTGCGATATAGATGAGCGTGCTTGGAAATTGAGGAATGGTTCGAACGGAAAATTTGAAGAAGTAAATTTTGATTCGAATGATAGTTGAGGATTTGATAAATGACTTCATCCATGAGTGGTGTATGCGATAGCCTCAGGGATGTCGATCGATCGATTGAGGATGCGGGGTGTCGGTGAGTCTATCAGCAAGCATCGCGTTATGCAAAGCCTTAGATTGAGTGTCGTTGAACAAGATGTAGTCTTGAAAATTTGGATGAGTTGATTCGAACAACCTAGAAATTGACGCGCACGGAATGTATACGAGATCGAGGATTGCGCGAGTATGAAACGCGAAGGTGATTGAGTAGGTAAATTAAATCGAGGAAAATTTAAGGTGTAGCGAAAGGATGACTTGATAAAGGGAATCGATAGGTGAAATCGTATAGAGAAAGTTAGCACGATGGGAAGATAGCGTGCATGAAAAAGTTGAATTTTAAAGTTACGCAATGACTCTGAGGATTGGAATGGATGTCGTTCGATGATTGAGTTAGCAAGAATGATGCGAATTGAGGAAATACGTTGGTCGATGACTTAAGATAAAGGGATAACGATCGAACTTGAATTGAATGTCGAGGAGATTATCCAGTCGAACGATGGCATCATTCGCACGACTCGAAATTGGTTGCAAAGGAAGATCGCCAGGTTACGCATATCGTCGATGGTATTGAGGCGTATCAAAGGTCGATATGCGATAACTCGGGGGATACTCTGACTCGACGAATGACGATCGTGCAAGTGTTATTGTTCAGTTGGATGCCATACTTAGGATTTTGATTGAGATGAATGTTGGATGAAAATGATTGTCTTGAGGGTTACGCAGATAACCACAACGTCGACATTCTTGTTTTGCGCGAGCGCAACTCCATCCTCGCACATGCGTTGCGTCGGATTTGGGACGATTGTTTCGCGTAAGCGCTGACATGGTGATTCATGTCGCGGGAATGATCGAACTCGGAAAATCAGGATGCGGCAACTTTGATTGTCTCGATTTGTCGGTTTGATGCGAAGGAAAATTTGAGGATGTTAGGACTTGCGATTGATGAATGAAATAAACTTGAGGATTGAGTAGGTCCAATCCGTGCATCGAGAATGAATTAGTCTAGACTCGAACAAGAGTTACGTCCCTATGAGGATGATTATCCTGCGGGAGCGTGGATGGTGATTCATGCCCACCGTGGATAATCTGACTCGCGTGAGATCGGGGCGCAACGTATTGTTAAGTCAGATGACCTTGTGATCGATTTCGTGAATTGGGATAAATGACTTAGGGAGTATGGAATGTGAATTATGGTTTAGCGATGAATTGTATCGTAGCGTGCTTGACTTGGAAGGATTGATATGTGTATTATGTCGAACGTGTTCGAAGAAATAGACTATGCGAAATAGCTTGATGAACGAAGTGATATTGATATGTCAAGGAATTGGTTGAAACGTGGGTTATCGTAGGATGGCTTTGCTGAATGACTCGGATCCCGTGCGACAAATGTTGGGATGTGTGTAGGCAATTTATGCTCGAAGTTTAGAAATCGGAGTGATGCGAGCTTGGGTAGAAAACTCCGTACTATTAATTTGGTTTGACCTTAGGATGGGGTCAGTGTTGATATTGTTGTTTGGGAACTATGATTCCAATACTGACGGAAAGACATAGCCTAGCGGTTAGGCAGACGTCCGAGTGCGAAGTGGTAGGATTTGTGGAGGCACCACTCGCGAGTATCGGTTGACATGCATGTATATCAGGGACGCCCGAATATGTGCACGATCCGACTCGAGTGGTGATGGTGGATTCTCTATCACGAGGCTTGGTTGAAATGCATGTATTTTGGGGACGCCTAGAATATGTACACGATCCAACTAAATGATACGTTGAATCAAGTGAGACTAGAGGAATGGAAAAGGGTCTAGGATTTTGAAATAGTATTTCAAAGAAAAGATTGAGGGTAGTGCGAGCGTGGCTCGGATTGAGAAAACGCATAGGCGTAGTATGTGCGAGAGTTCTTGAATGTTGAGTAAAGTGATAAGTCAATAAGTAAGTACTCAGTTAGTTTCGAGGACGAAACTTTTTCTGAGTGGTGTATGATGTAGTGCCCCGTCCCGCTCAGTCAATCGGAGGAATCGGAACGCTAACGGCATTCGGACTTAGCCTTGCAACGGCTGCTCGAAGACATCGCTCGGTCGAGGCGACCGCTCGCTCAGGTGGGATAGTTTCGGTGAACTTGCCTCATCTTAGCCTTCACATAATAAATCGCATGTTTTCAACTTGCACAAGTAGGCTTGATAATAAAAGAGACGAATCCACATAGCTAAGGGAATAATCCCGACAGGTCGAAATGAGTTAGAATATGGAAAGGTCCAATAGTCGGCTTAGAGTTGGTGCACGGCGTACTTTGAAAATGACACTCGATCCTTCGTCCCGTGGCTTGGGAGAAGGAAAGTTGGTTGAGTAGGCGAAGTTATGAACGTAGCCTAAGTCATAGGCATCGCCCGCATGAATGCTTCATAAAGCGTGCACGGTCCATCGTCCGAGGCTTGGCATAGCCTTGGTTTGCCCATGAGTTAAGTTGCATTGAACGGATTGCGACATAAGTCTAGGCACCCAAATGACTTGGTCGTTCGAAGTCGAATGCGTGCACGGCACGTTCCCACGACGCAAGGCTTGACGCAGTCTTTGCTCGTCAAGTTGTTGCAAAGTTAAGTAAGGCAAGGACTATCAAATAGGCGTTCATGAGTTGAATAGTCCCACAATTCCAAGGCCCGTCGTATAAAGTATGATTCGGGCGGTAGTGTTGCGTAGAACACGATTGGCTTAAGGCACGATGCACGGACTTAGCGTTTTAAGGCACGGGCTACGGTTGATTCATTGAGTTTGGAAAAAGGACAAGAAAGAAGTATGCTCGCGGCTATAGGTCGTCGAGGCGGTCTCAGAAGAAAGAAGTATGCTCGCGGCTATAGGTCGTCGAGGCGGTCTCAGAAGAAAGAAGTATGCTCGCGGCTATAGGTCGTCGAGGCGGTCTCAGAAGAAAGAAGTATTGAACTTGGCCCTGAAAGAAATGGTAACACTAGAGGTAGCATGACTGTGTGAGACGTCAGTTTGAGTCGAGTCTTGCATGGTCATGGACAACTTGTCGACAAGGTGGGTCGTTTCCCTGCACGGCAACCCGGCTGCCACGGGACCGTTGCGGCCGCGATTGGAAACGAGTAATTAGCTGTGCTGGGCACGGGTTAGGCGGGGACTTGCAGCGGGACTAGCTACCCGCGCTGAAAGGACACCCGTCTAACAAAAGCTAGAGGAGTCCACGATAGCTCTGGGAGTCAGTGACCAATTCATATAGATGAGTCGGCACGGACGGCAATCCGCGTGTGTGCCTTTGGATTGAGTTGAGTTGTTGAATGTGTGTACAGTTAGAACACAAATGTTTGGGCCTAAGAATGGCTATAACATAGGCGACGTGCTTTGGCACGAGATGTGACGTCGAGTCTCAAGCGTTGATATGTGAGTTGTATAAGTTGGGTTTGAGTTGTTCGAGTTTAAGTCAGGAATCGCAGCAAGGCAAGTCGGTCGAGTGACACTTAGCCCAGAAGTCTTGATTGGGTCAGTTGGTGATCAAAGTAGCATAGGCCGCGAGGCGGCGATGTGGTTTAGTCTTACTGAAATGCGAGGCACGGCCTCAATATGGGTTTTGTAGCACGATCACATGGAAAAGGAGTCTATCGTGTAGTTGTGTCTCTGATTTTGGGCCGTAAGACAAACACGACTTGATAGGTTAACGTTGATGTTGCAAGCACGGGATGGTCTAGAGACACAAAATAGGCCAAGACGTCTGTCCTAAAACTGATCCTAAGACAAGAGTAGGAAGACAATCATAAAAGGGACTATGTTGCACAAAGTAAATCAAACGTGTTGGTTTTGTATGGGTGGACGAGGAGCTCATTCCACCAGTACAGTTGAGTACTGACACCCACATAGTTTCCATGTGCAGGCACAGGTAGAAGTTCGTGGCGCGGAGCTCGCTTGGATGCATCGAGGCACGGAGTTCCTTGGCGATTCAAAGCGTGCGGCCGCATGGAGTCAAGACTTATACGGGACATAATGTATGGACGTCGCCTTCCGAAGCTTCCGCTGGCTCAAACGTTGTATCGAGAGATGAGAGAGAGCAGAGTGAACTTGTAATGTGAGAAAAGTGAGCTCGAGAGACTTGTAATCTTGGCCTTGCGCCCTTTGTAATCTTTGTTTCAATATCAATAAAGAGCTTCTTTGAATAACTTGTATTTTGCTTTAAAATTTCCGCTGCTATTATTCAATGTCTCTGCATGGGACTTCTGTGCGACGACCCCGTCGCAGCAGCTGAAATCGGCCGTTATGGAACCCGCCTTGCACGAGCGCAATCTAGGCTCGTGCGGCATCACGCCTTAGCGAGGACGATCGCTCCTACGGGAGCGGGGCGTGACATACGTCCTCCTATTATTCATCTTTATCAATGTTGTGATTGTCCCATCATTTTACTACTAAGTCTACTGTACCATCTATCCTCGTAGATCATGTACCACATTTGCGTCGCTCCATTGATCTACCATTGTGAGTTTGAGGGAGGGGAGGGGTGTCAAAGACAGATAGTACATTACATATTGCACTATTGTATATAATAGTCCCACATTAGTCGGAGGGCTAGGGCCACCGGGAATGGGGCTATCTGCTCATGACAGAGATGTATATTAGTATATTCTATTCCACTTCTCATTTCTATCAAATCCAACATAATAGCATGCATCCACCTGAAACTATAAATATTCTCGCTTTCAGAAAATAAATTCATTTTGGAGGTGGTTTATTGATTGCCACTTGTCAACTTAATGAAGCTACTTTTGACTATATTATAGGAAAACTGTCAGCAAATATTATGCTTGGAACCTTTAACTACTGTTATTCTTATGAACTAAAAGTGTTTACATGAATAGTTAAAAGTAGTAGACTTTTATATAGGTTGAACAAACATTCGCCAGCAGTCTCAAGTTGCTACTATATAGAGCAAATCCACCCTAAAACATCATGAGTTATTATATTTATCAAGTATGAACATAGATTATTTCAGGATATGGACGGGCCCACAAGCTTGTTCTGGCCTCGTTGCAAGACCGGTTGGGTCAGTCTCCTTTTATCGGTCTGATTTATATTTGGGCCAGGTTTAGATAATGGCCGACTTGACCTGGGCCCCGACTCATCTATAGGCCCGCTATCTAGCCATATAAAAGATAATGGGTTGGGTTTAGAGAATAGAGAGAAATGTAGATTATACTATCCTATCCTTAAAATCCCAAATATAGAAGTCCCATGCCTCTTCTACGAGTAATGTCGACAAGCAGTAGCTGAATGGCCAAAACGACAATAATGTTGATCAATACATTTTTTATCATATCCTAAGAATAATGGTCGTTGCATATTATTCTATCGTATTTCATGATTTTTATTTAATAGCTAAGTAATTTGTGATCACAAAGCGAAAAAATAACTTGATTGGCCGGCCCGAAGACTAGAGCCACTAGGTCAGCCCGAAATTAAAAATACCCGGTTAGGACCCTACGTTTTATAAGACTATGGTTACACCAGGCCAACCTTTTTGGCCCGAAATATTTTAGGGCCAATTTCGGACATTGCTCGACCCGAACCGACCCACTATCATCTCTAAGTATGACTATGGTGTAGTTTGGGATGAACATCCGTTATTTTTTAATTTTCCTATTTTTGCACAGAAATTAGAAAGAAAGAAAATTCTATTTTTTTCTATTTTGCACAGAAAATAGAAAAATTACAACTTCTAAAATTGAAATAGTGTTGATTGTTAATAGCACGTCATGAGAAATTCTAGCAAGTCTTACAATAAATGTTGTGTAAATTACAGGAAATTACCTAACATTTTCAAAGGTTTTTAGATTCTCCCCTAACTATTCCAAGTTTTTAGATTAACTCCCTATGTTAAATTTTTCGCGTACTTTCCCAAGTTGTCTATTGTTTTACCAATATATTGGTTTGGAGGAGGAAAAGTCAAAGTTGTCCTTGTTTAACTAAATCATCTTTAAAATATAAAATACAACTAGAATTTTAGAAACTAAACTAAAAATTTCAAAAAAATCCCATAAGTTGTTGGCAAGTCATTCCTGACCTCCCTCTCTCCTCCACAGGAGAGATTAATAGAGGATTTGTGCATAAGTTCAACCATTAGGAGAGAAGGAACTATCACTCTTTGTCGACTAACAAAGCGCATATTAGGAACAGGAGCGCGAGGAAGGGGAGAGATTGGATGTGAGGAAAGTAGAGGAACATCGCTAGTGGAGAAGGCGTAGGTTAGAAAAGTGAAGAAGGAAGAGGGGGGAACAACCATGGTCCACCCTGACCAATGTGCATGCCCCTCCCTCTCCCATCTCAATTTATCTAACATCCCCTACCTTGGTACCACGGATGAGGAAGGGGGAAATAAAGAACATGGGAGAGAGGCGAGCAAGGGTTTATATTGTGTATCCACAATCTATCCGTCTACTTTCATTTGAATAGAATTATGCTTCTATACCTAGTCGAGATATAGCTTTTCCATTACTTCAGACAGAAGGAATAGCACTAATCAAAATCCTAGACTAGCATACTTGAAAATGTCTCATATGGTTTGATGACTTTGATCCCGTAAAATCAAGCTTCTTTAGATTGGTCGAACATGCCTCATATGGTTTGATCCCGTAAAATCAAGCTTCTTTAGATCCTACGCTAGCATACCTAGTTGAAACTCGACTTTACGTGAGCAAACCATATGAATTCCACATAGCACTTGGAAGTGACTATCCTCCTTAAGTGAATCTCATGATTGAGCTACCTTTGCTTTATTTGTTTCTGTTAAAATTTTATTTGAAGCCCTCTACTCGAATCGTCAGTCGAGTCAAGTTTCCTACCTCGAGTAAGTCTTTCATTCCTCAAAGCTAGTCTTTTGCATCAATTCAACTCCTCATGTATGGTCTAGTCTTCTACTTTCCCAAGTAGTGGATCTGAGGGAGGGCACCTGGCTCGACTGTACTAGGAGAGGATGGCAAGTTATCTATTATTTCTATTTCTTATTTATTGGTTATTGTTTAATGAATATATTTCACTGCTTTGCTTTGGAAGTTTGAAAGTGAACTACCTCTTGATTGAGCTCAACGTAAAGCCTTGAACCCGTAACTATTTATCCTATCTAATAGTCCAAGAACCAGACTCGCAACTACGTATCTGCCCCTGCCTTCTTAGCTTATGTCTCAACTCTCGTAAGTAATTCTCTTCTCTCATCTCGTATTGGTTTAAAAATCTACTGATTCTTAAGGTTTTGATAAACCATTGATTCGGCTGGTGTCTACAATATAAATATACGAGCCATTTAATACTGATTTTAACACATGAAAAAAAAAATACGCTTAAAAATGATTTGATGAATGAGTATTCAAGTACGCCAAGATGTGTGCGAGAGAAAATAAAAAGAGCCGGTCCTTGAAAAGCGGGAAGAGACGCGACCAGAGGCGAATGTTGGCGTCCGAAGGAAGACCTTCTCTTCTATTGGATTTTAAGACCAGTCTAATACAGTTTGTCGACCAAGTAAAGTAAGAAAAAAAAATAACTATAGTTAGGGTGGCTAAGCTAGGTTCACTAGGCACCGGACATCGTAGTACATAGTTATTTCATCAACCCTAAACTTCATGAAGTGGACTTAACTTCATGAAGTGGACTGGACCGACCAGACTCAAAAAAGAAAAATGCATGCAGGTATGGCAACAAAGACAATATTGGGATGGAGGTTCAGCATGAAACGAGACTAGTCATACTTTCAAATATTTGTCACTGATGATAATTCAACTATAATTAACTTGACGATTATGCGTCCAGCATCTCAACCCACGTTCATCTGGCTGACTCTTGCTCGCATACCTATTAAGAAGGGTGCCTCACTCTGTGGGGGAATAGGTTTAGCGTCAACGTCTTTTACTCCTGATTTGAACCTAGTGTCAATATCTGCAAGCAGAAGGACCATTTTCAAGTAGTGTTTGATTAATTAAATATTAATCAATACTCGATTAAATGGTGTGAGGCTATCGATAAACAAGATTTGTCTAAGTCGCTTCATTTCTTTTTGTCCAAGTTACCATTTTTGTCCAAGTCATTTTCCTTTTTGTCCAAATCCCTATCTTTTTTTCTTTGTGATTATTAGGTTCAAAAGGAGAAAGGCTTACGGTAGATACCTAGGCACCTGGAGATACAAAGGGCGTAGCAAGCGACAAAATACTTCACGGAGTTGAAAATAAGCATAGATCTGGGGAGGGAGAGCAGGCCCTGATAGGGTGCCTAGGCCTATTTTCAAGGAGGTTGCTCCTCACGCGCACACATGCTGCATAGAATATATGCATGTGCACGGGTACAGGTGAATATGCACCCGCGGTCACTGTAGTCAAAGGCGCGCCTAAGGCGTGCCTTGCTCCTAGGCGCAGGGGTAGCGCCTCAGGGCACTCAAGACGAGGCGCAGTTCTTAAGGCGCGCCTTTCCCGAGGCGCATTGGAATAGCTGACCTCAGGAAACTCCAGGTGGGGGTTTTTGACTGTTCTTTGAGCTGCTATTTTTTTGAACCGTTGTTCGTTACTTTTTTTACTGTTATTTTTTCTCTAGTTTTTTTTTTTTACTTTGAATACTGTTTTTAAACCCGTTTAGTCTGTACACTATATTTTTAACTTCATTTTTGTTAGTCTCCATAATACTTTTTTTCGGACTCCATAATATTGGTTTTTTAACTTCATTTAATATGTTGTTTTATTACTTACAATAGTAATTTAGTTATATATATATATATATATATATATATATATATATATCATTTCCATCTTTTAATAAAATCAAGTCATAGTAATTTTGTTTTATTACCTGAAGAATATCTTAAAAGTTCAATTCAAAGTGACTGCATGTTAACCTACACAAGGGAGGAATTAGAAGCACACATGTTTATGAATGCAGAAATATGATGTGAATTATATATATATATATATATATATATATATATTTTTGCACCTCGCTTCGCTCGGGTGCGCGCCTTAAGTGTGCCTTGTGCCTCGGACGATATCGACCCTTTGCGCCTGAAAGTGCGTCTTGCGCCTTTGACTACCTTGCCCGAGGTTAGGGTTCGTTGCTCCTCTTCTAATCAATTGTGTAGATCTTACCCTACCCAAAGGAATGTCCGTTTGAAACGTTTAGTATGCACTGTAAAATCAGACTAAAAAAGGGTCAAACTATAGATACCATAGGTCTAGAGCGTAACCAGGTGGATGATGCGAAGGTAGAAGCATCAATTATTGACCCAACGGTAGCATAAGTGAATCCAGATTGACGAGTAGCAACCAAAGCCAGAAGATGGAACGGATGTAACTCGTGTTCGAGATGCAAGAAAAACTTGGGTTTGATTCGAGACGAAAAAAGTTGCTCGATCTTTCCTCACAAGTAAGAAAGGTATGTGCTTGCCTATCCAAAAAGATGGGATATGACCGGCCGTAAAAACGACCTCATATGGCCTAAAACCGACTTAAAATTAATTTAATTGCTTTTTTGTATCAATGTCCATTTAGTGAAAAAACGGAGCTTGTAGCTCATTTTCTTTTCCCATAAGATTTCCCACGAGGGACCCACACACGCCCTCGGTGCTCCCCCTGCACCCTACCCCCGCACCCCTCCATGTGTCTCATGCCTTTGCAGCCCCGTAGGTCCCCGGAGTACTACAACAACTCAAGGAACTAATAGTTGAGCTATATCTTTCACGTTTTATGTGGTAAGTCGCTCTTAACTAACCTGAAGGGAACAATGACCCTCATTTTTGGATACGAGTCTGGGTCCCTTCTGGACGTCGCTCCTTCCAACTCATAGTACTAAGGCTTTAAAATTAT
The DNA here is from genome assembly GCA_029216955.1 of Iris pallida. Lineage (NCBI taxonomy): Eukaryota > Viridiplantae > Streptophyta > Magnoliopsida > Asparagales > Iridaceae > Iris > Iris pallida. The sequence goes on from JANAVB010000440.1 coordinate 48,391, forward strand.
TCAAATGGCTCGCGTTCGGCTCGATTCGAAGCTCGTTCATAGACTAGTCGGTACCGAGCTCGATCGATTTTTTCTGTTCGAAGGGGTGTCCAAACCGAGTTTGACCATAGGTTGTTCGACTATGTCTTGTTCGCAAACAAGCTCGAGCTCAACTCGGTTTCTCGTATTAGGGCTTCCCCTAGTATATGTGTGTAGTATGGCTTCCCCTAGTTCGAAGCTCGTATTTTGGATTGACTATGGGTTGCTCCATATTGGAATTATAATGACGGATTATGGTTTGTAATTTCAATTAAGATATATTTTAGACCCATTATGGTTTCTTTATTTACTTATGAATTATGAGTTGTTTTTCTTACAGTTATTTTTTTAACAAATATTTTTTTATTGATAGAAATAAATTGTCTTAGAAATTTTTCTTTTTTTATTACTTATCTGATAGTAAATTTATGATGTAAAGAGCATAAGTAATTCAAAAAAAAAAAATTTTAAGACTTGATGCTTTATACATCATGTTTAATGAAGCTTTGACTCGGTCTTGGCTCGAGCTCGGTTCGTGTTTATCCGAGCTCGCGAGCCAAATCGAGTCGAGTCTGGTCATTTCGTGTCTCTAATCGAACCGAGTTCAAACACCATTTTTGGGCTCGACCTTAAGCTCGACTCGAACCAAACTCGTTCGGTAGTTTAGTTGAACCGTGTTCGAACACTCTTCGTTCGAGCTCGTTTGTTCTATTTTCAGCCCTGCATAGCATCCCCCCCACCTACCCAGTCGTTGAGGTGAGGCTCGGACTGGTGTTCTAAAAGAATTTGTGGCCTCTGGTCCCTACCCGTCGTCGGTTCGCTTAATAGGATGCTGTAAGGAGATTTTCTAAACTGTAACCTATATCTCAAGTGGCGACGCCTAATTACCAGCTACCAGCAACAATGTTCCCTAGCGGAGCAACAATGTTCCCTAGTGGAGCAACAATGTTCTCAAGCGGAACAACAATGTTCTCAAGCGGCAAAACCTACTGACCTACTAAAGCAACAACATATCTGACTTTCCTCGTATAGTGATCCACGGAAACCGTCTATTGCAGATACTAAGAGCGCATTTCCTCGACCTTAATTGAGTGCGAGCAAAGCGAATTGTAAGTAACTTGAGGATGCTCATCACGGTTTCGGTAAGGGATGGTTTCTTTCAGGGATAGTGATCTGACAAGTTACTCTTCGAGCTTAGGCCAGATAGGACCGGTGTTGTTGACTGCTCTGATGGTTAAACAAGTACCACCAAGCCAATCAACCAAACATCTATACCGTCCCCACGCTAATTATAGCCAGCCTTACTTGTATCCAGTCAAGGTCAGTGATATGCACTCTAGAAGTAGTTCATGTTCCAATTATTGATTTAGTTGTGATTGATCTAGGTGGTTGGACCGGTCTATCCTTTCTCGTAGTTGCAAACGAAAACCACGAAATTATACCTCTGAGAGAGTAGTTCTCTAGCCTTCCTTCCCACTAGGAACTATGTGCTTAAACGGACCTCAAATTTAATCTATAATACAATTCTTTCTGCCTACTTCTGAGACCCAGTCCTTCACCCTTTCCAGGAAGACAAGGCGTCATTTTCTTTCAGGTCTACGTCAGATTTACCGAAATAGGAACATGGGCAAACACTCCTCCTTCCTCATTAGTGTTCGCCTCAGAAGAAAAATTAAGACTTTTACAAAATTTTAGGGTTAACTTATCAATTAAAATATGTTATAGTTAAAGTTAGTTGAATTATGAACAAATTGGTCATTTGTTAACAAAAACTAACATTTGTCAACAAACACAGATGGCATGGGGGAAGTCTACTATGGGGGGTAATCTTAACAACTTGGAATATTGGGGGGTTTCCTGTAACTTACCCTTAATTTTACCTACACAGAACGGACGCTCCAGAAATCAGTGGCGTGTCCATGTTGCGTCATGCCAATGTCAGACACTTCACACCACACCTGGACGCGCCAAAACCGATGTTTCCATGTCGCCGTGCCCACACCGTGTTTTGCAGTATTCGATCGCGTGTAACATAGTGATAATAGTACGTTACTCGTAGGAAAAGATTAATAGATATTAAAAATGTCAGGATTTATGTGAATCTTATTCCCCTACTTTTCCATATTATTAAATTATATCGACTCCTTTCAGTGTTAGTATGACCAACTCGCGGATGAATACGATCGAGTCACCACGAAGATGGAGGCATGAACGTCGCCGACGATGAAACTAAAAGTACTAATTCATGAAGAACTACGGTTCTGGTGACAAATTAACAATAATGGACCGAGTGATTACAAACCCTAGCCTCCAAATAGTTGCAATTTTGTTCAATTTGACTGATAAAATCGTTCTCCATGAAGCATTTGGGGTGAATAAAACAGACTGAAACCCTAGGGGGGAAACATTCTGGTTCAAATCATTATTAGGGTTTCTCAGGAGGAGAAGTGGTGGGAGAGAGCGGTGAGCTTACCTGTTTCTGTCGGCAATGGGTTGTGAGCTCCGTCCACCTCCATTTGCTCTCCCGCTTCCTCTTCTCTCGCTTCCATGGCCGCTGTGATTTCTGGGTTTGGAAAGAATCACAGCAAGAATAGTTTTTGGCAAATGTTAAAGGCCACCCCTAAGGTACTGTTTCGGAACGGTGGAAAATGGGAGGAATTAAGAAATTGAAGGAAAAGTTTGAGAAAAATTTTAAATTATAGTGTTTGGAAAGGATGAGAGAAAATGGTAGAGAAAAATTTGAGACGAAAAAGTAGGTGTGTCCTACTAAAAAAAAATTCCAAAAGTGAGAGAAAAATGGAGAGAGATGAGAGGAATTTGAGTGAATTTATCCCACCACCCCTCAAAAATCTAATATTAAATCATCGTTTGAGAATACCAAGGAGGAAATAGTAATTATACCTCTATCTATAAACAAATAAAAAATTATTTTTAAACTTTTTCTTCCCATACTTTTTGTCCATCCAAACAAAGGAAATAAAAATTAACTTTACTTTTATTTTACTTTCCTTCATTTTCTTTCCCCACAAATTTTTCTCTCCCTCCCCACAAATGTTCCCAAACATAGTGTAAGGGCCACCAACTTAAAAAATTTTAAAAAATTACAAGTTTGCCATTTTGAAAACACTAAGGGTCACCCCGCTCCTGTCAATCGAGGACTGCAGGGCTTGCTTGCAGTCCTCGATTGACAATCTTTTCTCTTCTTTTTTTTTTTTACCTACAGTGACTGTAAGGCTTGCCTGCAGTCCAAAGTGAAGACAGGACTGCAGGCAAGGCCTGCAGTCCGCCTTCCCCGCCAACGATCCACGGTTGCTCTTCTTTTTTCTTTTTGTTGAACGAACGAAAGGGGGTCTCACCGGCAATGGAGGGGAGCTATGGGGGGGCTGCGGCGGTGGGAGGGAGTCGGAGGTGGGGCTGTGGCGGGGGGAGGGAGGCGGAGGGGGGGGGGCTGCGGCAGGGGAGGCGGGCTGCAACGGTCACTGTACCTCCTCCTCTAGCTCTCCTCTACGACGTCCGCGAGCCATGCGACCCCAACCCCTCCACCGCGTGCCTCCCCGTCCGCCAAGCTTCTCCCCGAAGCAGTTCCTCCACGCGAGCATGAGCCCGTCGGCCGACCCCAAATCCAAAGCCCCCAACCACCGCGTGAAGACAGGACAGCAGTGCAAGGACTACAGTCCTCCTCCAAAGTCCTCTTGGTGGCCCTTAATAAACTTGTGAACTTTAGGTTGCTCTTAGTAAATAAAATACAAAGGCATGGTTGCCCTTAGTAGATGGGTTGCCCTTAGTAAAAAGGGGGTGGCCTTTAACATTTGCCTAATTTTTCTATGTACAGGCGTTTGTGTATGGTAACGGATCGGATTCGGATCGGATTACGTGGGTTCTAAATGCGGATCCAAATTCAGATTGCAGTACAGTACAACTGGGTATTTTATATACCTTACAAACCGAGAGGAGGGACCGTCCGTAGCAGACCGCGCTGACATGTCAGCCCCCACTGGAGACTGGTGTGAGGTTTTTATGCTAGCAGGAGAGCTGGGACCAATGGAGGGGACTACATCAGCCTCGGCCTACCTAGCGGTTCCCCTTAGTTCGTCAGGCTTTTTAGTATTTTATATTCCAGACATGTGCGCGATGTTCTACTGGATTTCAAAACCTTTAAAAGTAACCCCTATAAGTTGTGTATATATATATATATATATATATATATATATATATATATATATATATATATATATAATTAATTAATTAATTAATTAGAAAGAAATTAGGAAAGAAAATAATTTTAAAAGTAATTTTTAATTATAATTAAAGTGTAAATAAGTCATCATAATTAAACTAATAGCTTAAGTACCTAATATAATCTAATTATCTACACATATATCCATATCAAATTCAAATATAAACATATTTATAACAAAATCTAACTAAAATATAAAGTATATATAACAAATTTTAATTCAAATATTTGAACTATTTCAGCAATACCATTAAGGGGAAAAAATTTAGTTTTATAATTTATTTATGTTGGTTGTTTGTTTTTAAAGAATACCTCATCTTTGGAATTTGTAAAAGCTTGAGGAGGTTACTACACGGAAGAAGTAAATGGTTAGAGATAAAATACCATCATCGTGATTGGTTAGAAGTTAAATTTCTACCCAAAAACACATTATTTTTCTACTTGCAACATTGATATTAGGGGTTGTTTGGTTGTAAGAAAGTCCAATAGAGTATGAAAGTGACAAATTAGGAGAATCTTCTGGAAGTGGACTCCTACAAAATTTCTCTTGTTTGGCTGCAAACATATAATGTGTTCGGACAATAAAAAGAACATAATGCACCAAAATATTTATTTATACAAAAAATTTCTTTCAGTATAAATTGATCCCCAAATAACTATAGAAGATATCGAAATAAAATAAAATAATGAAAGAGTAAAAAAAATATTACACTTAATTAAAAATTAAAATCTACACAAGCATTTGAAGATTGAGACTTATTCTGCATCAAGTATCATGAACGTGAAAAAATTAATTTTACACTAAAGTAGAGACTTAATGATATAGAATTTGCACAAAATATGCAAATATTTCCAAATTAATCACGATATAACTCATTGGCATTTATCCAATTCAAAACAAAATGTTTTTTAAGCTAAAAACCCCTCAAATAATCCAATTCCAACAAAAGTTGGAATCTTTATGTAGAAAATAGCTCCAGAGGCCTCTGTGGTCAGTTCTTTTGTTTGAATTTGCCAAAAGAGAGAGAGAGATAGAGAGAGAGAGAGAGAGAGAGAGACATGACCTCTTAGATGGTGGTGGGTTCCTCTGTTGGAATATATTGGAATTAAAGAATGAGAGCCCTTGGATATTTTAGTGCCAAGGAAGCTAGAGAGCCATTATACATAGATAAAGTGAGGAGTTCCATATGTCCTATCTCACTCTCCCCCTTGATGGGATGTTGCCTCGAAATTTGTCCATTAAGAAAGTGAGAAAGTAAAAAATAAGAAAGTATATTTTAATTATAAAAAATATAATAATTACTTTAAACATAAAAATGAATAGTATTTAAATTAAATTAATAAAAATAGTTGGTTAACTAATAAATTATCCAATTATATAATAAAATAAACAAATTATCTCGTATAATAATTAACTATATTTTTTTTACTAATTAGTTGTGAATAATTAGATAATTCAAACAAACTAAATCCAAATCTTCGAAGTACAGACACACACCAGAACTATGGTATTGTCATATCAGACACGTATCAAAAACTTCAACATAATTGTAACTGATATATTCAAAACCATATTAAAAGGCATATTCATGTGCTGACAGTAGGAAACTTAGGTCTTGTGCACCATACGATAGTGAATGAGGCGCTATGGATGTTGACAATAGGTGATGGCACCACCGACAATATATGATTTTCATAACGTCTCCAGCTCCGATGGTTGTCGGTTTCTTATTCCTTCCGATGACTAAAGCTCAACATCATCGTTCCGAGAGTGGAAATCTTGGCATTGACATATCGACCCTTCTTCGACTATGATGTTTGGGACATCCATGACGACTCCATATTTCAAGGCATCGTCAATACTAAAGAACTTGCACCCTCAACTATTCTCCGATTGCGATAAGATCTGCAATCACTTCAACGAACATAAACTGATCATTGACGAGGAGATCATGAGTCACACATTTCATCATCGTTTAGACCGATCGTATTAATAAATTGCAAGTTAACAATTCAAGCATCATCTACAACCCGACTCAACTGACTACATGTCATACTTTTGTAGTAGATCAAATATAATGAATAACATGTTAGGAAGATCGTTAGACCAAGAGATTATTATGGTATCAAGCCCACCCACTCGAGAAACCTAAACTATTCGCTATTGTACATGATTTTCTTCCAGGCATAGGCAAGCAAGTATCCCCGAGGAGCACGGACTGAGAGGCTGAATTACATTGTGGATGTTGTGGCTCATGTAGGCACGTTTTTGTTGGAATTTCTTCACTTTTCTTCCTTTAGAAATCTGCAAGAGAATAAAATTGAAAGTAAAGTTATCGACCTCGGGGGAAGTTGCACACGTAGCACTGTCCTAAGAGTTCATTCGGGTCTATGTGCAGACTTTATCCAAATTCTCATAGTGGTAAAATCTTCGCTCCACTGGAATCTCCTTGACATACACGATGCAGAGAGAATGACCCCTGACTTAGCTCTGCCCAGAACAACAACGAAAAACAGAAGAGTTTCGGGAAGAGAAAATTTTGAGAGAGTTTTCACGTAGGATGTTCTGTGTGTCAGGAAGGTATGAAATGGCCTCAAAATATAGACAGATTTTCCAACGTATGAGAATAAATGCCAATTAACCAACCTATTAAAATCCGAACGTTACACAAGAATTCAAATGTGCAACATGTGTTTCATTGAACCTGGACATAAATTTCTGTAGCAAATGTTACAAAATTAAATGATTTGTAACGGTCAAATAATTGAAGAAGCAAAAAGATTTTTAGAGTCTCGGTCTGAACCCAAAGAGAAAATCGAATCGGCATTCGGCGTCCAAAGATGTGGACACGTACCCGCACCCTTTACGCACGCCGAATCGAACCGAGCCGAGCCGGGCCAGGCAGTGGCGCGCGCGTGTGGCCTATTGGATAACCCACACAAGACTTCAAAGAAGCAAGAATGAAGAAGACAATATATATGCACTATAGTGCATTCACTTAGCCGATGTAGGATTATACAAAGGGGGACTTGAGCTTTTGGATTTGATATGTGTGGACAACCTCACAAAGCATAACAAATTTAACAATCCCCCCCCAAAGGTCAATTTCCAAAGTAAAAGAAGGAAATAAACTAAGAGTAGAATAAAAAAAATTCTGGACAGTTGAATACTATGCATAAATGAGATGGACTAGAGCCTTGAATCTCACGTCATGACGACTGTCTTTGTCTGAAGAAGAGCTTAATGGACTACTCCTTAAATCAATCTTCTTAAACCAGATTCAGAAAATAGCACACATAGTACGCTAGAGGTACTTGGGTCTATCGTGTTGTAAGCCCACTTCCTTTTCTTTTTATTATGATTTACCATATGGCCATTCGGGATTATTTTTGGGACCTAGTATTTTATTTAGGTCCTAGAACCTCAAAAACTATTTTCTAAATTTTGTGGATTTTTTTGGTATTTTCTGGAATTACTTTGATATTTAAATATAGGAAAAACCTATTTTCTAGGACTTCTGGAATTTATTGTGCTAGCCTAAGAGCAAATATTGACCCCAAATATTTTTCTAGGGTTCATTATACTATGTAATATTTTCTAGAATATTTCCATAATTTTTGGGAATTAATTTTTAAGTATTTATTTATAAAGGTTTATATATTTTTGAAGGCTTCTAATATTTATTATGAGGCCATTTGGGACTAATATAAGATAAAGGATTTTTATTTATATTCTAGAAGGTTAAATATATTTTCTATAATTTTCTACAATTTTTTAGGAATTTTTAGGATTTTATTTGAGTTTATTTGGACTTTAAATAATTTTTAAATAATTTTAAAATGATTTTCTGAATTAAATAATTAATTATACTGTCATCAGCAGAGTCAACCACCCCTGGCCCACCTGTCGGCGCCAGAATGAGTTAGCACCGCCTTTCTCTCTTATATATATATATATATATATTATTATATTCGAAACCCTAATTAAATTCCTGCCGATTTTGAGAGAGGTTTCATCTAGGAGTCTTTCAACTTCCTGAAGCGATTGCCGCCAAACCAGAAAAGTTTTCGTGCGCCGTTTTTTTATTGGAAGCGTATTGAGGTATATTTTCTGAATATATAATTTATTTTCAAAATTTCTAAACCTTAATTTCTGTAAAATTCGTTGAGTGCCAGTTGTCCGAAACTTGACACGTTTTGGTATTTTCGAGATTTCGGGAGAACAAGAAATCAAAATCACGAACCGTTTAAAGTTTCAGAAAACTAACACAGATCTCTACGACATATATTTTTCTTAGAAATTAATTCGTTCATCTAGTATTTTAGTTATTTTGTTGAACTCAGAATTGATCGGTGAATCACTGTTTTGGTCACGATTAGCCATAACGGCGACATCTTTTGACCAAAACGTAAATTTGTGACACGATTGATTCTAGCGCACTTGTGGCACTAAAATCTGCCAAGGTGTATTTTCAAAATCTAGACTTTACGATGTTTAACTAGATAGTCAATGGCACGCCTCGATTTGCATGCCATGGTTTCCAAAATTGAAAACATGACTTTTTATGGCCAAACTTGCATGTTTAGATTATATTCAGATTATTATTAGGTTAAATTAGGTTTTTTAAGTAAATTATTCCAGAATTAACTATTTATAGATTAGTTAACCCATTAGCCACTTATTCTATGAATTTAGAACTAGAACATTAGAATTGACTTATGGTTTTTGTGCTCGGTTCGTGGTATGATATGTGTTATAGGTTGACAGCTTCTAGATTGGCAACTCCTTCATCCTCGACTTGTGACGTCGGTTTGTGCAAAGATTCAGGCAAGTACAGTATTGCATTTATGTTTTAGTTCATTATAATGTTTTCTCTATCGTTTCCTTATTTGATATCCCATTAAGACATTGCTTGATATTCCGTGGACACACAATTGTGACACCGTAGTTATTGTATCCTTCTTAGTGTAACATTGACCGTTATTGATTGTTAGAGAGTCAGGAGGGGAAATACTCAGTAAGTACGTGAACAAACCCAAATATTTTGATTGTGGATAGCTAAGTCATACACCCCACGATGAGTTAGCCATACCATATTATTGTGGATAGCCATCGTATGATGTGCCGTATTAGCCCAGCCGTTTACTTATTAAAAGGTATTTCACACACACATAGTTGTTCCTATTTTTTCCTTTATCTAGTTCTAGTTCATATCTTGTTAGTTCATATCTTATTAGTACATACCTTGCTAGTTACATTCTGGTAGTTCATATCTTGCTAGTGCTAGTTCATATCCTGTTAGTTCATCTCTTTGCTAGTTCTTTATATACTCTTTGCCATCATGGTTTCTCGTTGTTCTAACTTATTTTGGACTAACAACATTAATTGCAATATGGTTGTACTCTGCTCCTTTCCTGACTGGATCGTTGTTATAGGTGAGAATGACATGTCTACTTTTGCACTATGGACCATACGAGGGGGAGATAGAGCATAGAAACTAGTTAGATGTGTGGTAGTTTTTTTATAATTGTAAAAGCTTATATTCTTCTTCAAATGTAAAACTTCTAAATTTTGTAAAATTGATTTAGTTGTTGTGAATGAGCAATTAGTATTTATGAGCATTTTGTTTATTGCGGTCTAGACAGCGTACTTCCACCGACACTGCGGCGTAGGCTGGACTTGGACACGTCTCGTATCCGAAAAGCGGGTGCGGGTCGTGACAAATTTTTGTGGTGGCCCATGAAGGTTTGATTTCACAAAAGATTGTGAACTTGTGGTAGTACTTAAGTTAGCCGTACTACTGCAAGCCTGCGACTAGTATGCTTATTCATAATTAGGGTTGATTTGATCTTAGGAGAATACCACGACTAGGAGTCCCTTATTTAATTCTATTGTTAGGTAAATAAGGTTGCTACATAGGCCATGTAATTATATTGTATTTTAATACAAAGGTATGATCCAAGGTGGGTAGAATATACATTTGGTAAGTTAGGCTTTCATAGAATTCAATTCATAATTTTGATCATTTTAGTGCCATTTTATCTTCTGCCTTCTCTAAACCTCATTTTGTTTTCAAAACTATTTTACGATCGTTTTGTTTTCAAAACTGACACTTTTGTTCAAGGACATATACTTACATTTTCTTATCATGATCGACTTATTTGAATTTATAGAAGTTGCTTTAAAATTCTTATGGATATAGTTGAAATAATTTTTGATGACTTACAATGGTAAGACAAAGGCGTACTGTCCTTATTTATTTGAATTATGGAGACTGCGGGTTCACTGCAGTCAGCAGCGCACTGTCGTGACATGACCCGTAAGTTGAAATAATTTCAAGTATGCGTAGGTTGTCAAATATTACTAAAACTATGTCCTAGTTGTATTATTGATCGTTTGATTTATTATGTTAATATTGGGTAGAGTCGATAGAGTGTTCGATACCATATTACATTTGAGTCATGATACCAAGGGTTATTGCAGTCAGATGTATACTGGCGGAACATAAATTTTTGGTAAAGTGACTTCATGTATACATATGGTTTTTGAATATTATAAAGACTACATCCTTTCGACATATGACTATTGATTTATTTCTTATTCTTTTCCTTTATTTTTTGAACCTTTTTATCTTATCCTTCTATTTTTGGAATGTTATTTGGCTCCTAGCAATCTTTAAAACCTATTTGATTTTCTTCTGCTAGATTCTTAATCTTATGTAGATGTTGATTCTTAATCGTATCCTTCAAAATTTTGAGGACAAAATTTTTCTAAGGTGGGTAGATTTGTAAGTCCACTTCCTTTTATTATTATTTGATTGTGATTTACCATATGGCCATTCGAGATTATTTTTTGGACCCAATATTTTATTTAGGTCCTAGAACCTCAAAAACTATTTTCTAAATTTTGTGGATTTTTTGGTATTTTCTAGAATTACTTTGATAATTAAATATAGGAAAAACCTATTTTCTAGGACTTCTGGAATTTATTGTGCTAGACTAAGAGCAAATATTGACCCCAAATATTTTTCTAAGGTTCATTATACTATTTAATATTTTCTAAAAATTTTCCATAATTTTTGGAAATTTTTAAGTATCTATTTATTAAGGATTATATATTTTTAAAGGCTTCCAATATTTATTATGAGGACATTTGGGACTAATATGAGATAAATGATTTTTATTTATATTCTAGAAGGTTAAATTTATTTTCTATAATTTTCTACAATTTTTTAGGAATTTTTAGGATTTTATTTGAGTTTTTTGGACTTAAAATAATTTTTAAATGATTTTCTGAATTAAATAATTAATTATACTGTCATCAGCACAATCAACCACCCCTGGCTCACCTGTCGGCGCCAGAATGAGTCAGCACCGCCTCTCTCTCTCATATATATATATATATATATATATATATATATATATATATATATATATATATATATATATATATTCGAAACCCTAATTAAATTCCTGCCGATTTTGAGAGAGGTTTCATCTAGGAGTCTTTCAAATTCCCGAAGCGATTGCCGCCAAACCAGAAGAGATTTTCGCACGTTGTTTTTTTGGGAAGCGTATTGAGGTATATTTTCTGAATATATAATTTATTTTCGAAATTTCTAAACCTTAATTTCTGTAAAATTCATAGAGTGCCAGTTGTCCGAAACTTGACACGTTTCGGTGTTTTCGAGATTTCGGGAGAACAAAAAATTGAAATCATGAACCGTTTGAAGTTTCGGAAAGCTAACACAGATCTCTACGATATATATTTTTCTTATAAATTAATTAATTCATCTAGTATTTTAGTTATTCTGTTGAACTCAAATTGATCGGTGAATTATCGTTTTGGTCACGATTAGCCATAACGGCGATATCTTTTGACCAAAACGTGAATTTGCGGCATGGTTGATTCTAGCGCACTCGTGGCGCTAAAATCTACCGAGGTTCATTTTCAAAATCTAGAGTTTACAACGTTTGACTAGATAGTCAACGGCACGCGTCGATTTGCGTGCCATTGTTTCCAAAATTGGAAACATGACTTTTTATGGCCAAACTTGCATGTTTAGATTATATTCAGATTATTATTAGGTTAAATTAGGTTTTTTAAGTAAATTATTCCAGAATTAACTATTTATAGATTAGTTAACCCATTAACCACTTATTCTATGAATTTAGAACTAGAACATTAGAATTGACTTATAGTTTTTGTGCTCGGTTCGTAGTACGATATGTGTTATAGGTTGACAGCTTCTAGAATGGCAACTCCCTCGTCCTCGACTTGTGACTTCGGTTTGTGCAAGGATTCAAGCAAGTACAGTATTGCATTTATGTTTTAGTTCATTATAATATTTTTTCTATCGTTTCCTTATTTGATATCCCATTGAGACATTGTTTGATATTCCGTGGACACACGATTGTGACACCGTAGTTATTGTATCATTCTTAGTGTAACATTGACCGTTATTGATTGTTAGAGAGTCGGGAGGGGAAATACTCAGTAAGTACGTGAACAAACCCAAATATTTTGATTATGGATAGCTAAGTCATACATCCCACGTATGAGTTAGCCGTACCCTATTATTGTGGATAGCCATCGTATGATGTACCGTATTAGCCCAGCCGTTTACGTATTAAAAGGTATTTCACACACACATAGTTGTTCCTATTTTTCCTTTATCTAGTTCTAGTTCATATCTTGTTAGTTCATATATTGTTAGTATATACCTTGCTAGTTACATTCTGCTAGTTCATATCTTGCTAGTGCTAGTTCATATCCTGTTAGTTCATCTCTTTGCTAGTTCTTTATATACTCTTTGCCATCATGGTTTCTCGTTGTTCTAACTTATTTTGGACTAACAATATTAATTGCAATATGGTTTGTACTCTGCTCCTTTCCTGACTGGATCGTTGTTATAGGTGAGGATGACGTGTCTACTTTTGCACTATGGACCATACGAGGGGGAGATAGAGCACAGAAGACTAGTTAGATGTGTGGTAGTTTTTTTTATAATTATAAAAGCTTATATTCTTCTTCAAATGTAAAACTTCTAAATTTTGCAAAGTTGATTTAGTTGTTGTGAATGAGCAGTTAGTATTTATGAGCATTTTGTTTATTGCGGTCTAGACAGCGTACTTTCGCCAACACTGCGGCGTAGGCTGGGCTTGGACACGTCTCGTATCCGAAAAGCGGTTGCGGGTCGTGACACGGGTGGCACATTTGGTTGGTCATGCGCACTTTTATACATTCATGAGAGTTGTCTAGGATCGCCATGTCCTATAGTCGCGGCCTTCACGACCTCTCATATAGGTCAGTCCTCAAGGGTTGGTGATAGGAATCAACCCTGCATATCATGCTTGGACTTATTAAGAGTTTAAACTCATCCTAACCCTATCACTCCGGAACACTGTCACCCTAGGGATTGTTGTAGCACTTGTCTCCCTAAAATTATTTATTTATTTTAGAGAGCATTTTTTTTTATTTTGTTTATTATTATTAGTTATATGATGGTTTGAATCATAGGTAAATAGAGATTTGATTTGGGATCACAAGGGTGCGTACCTAAGCCTATAGCTTAAGTATAGTAAAACTAGGACATACGTGGTCCCCAGGGTCCCCAGACATCCTCTAGAGTATCATTTTGTTATTTTAGAATTTCTTGGATTTTTAGGAGATTTTTAGATAATTTTTATATGCGGTTTCATTATTTTCTTAAGCTTCTAGGAATTTTTATGAAGGCATCCGGGAGTATTTTTGAGGTCAAAGAATTTATTTGGGCTCTAGAACCCCTATAATATTTTCTAGAATTTTCTAGGAATTTTTAGGAATTTTCTGGGATTTATTTGGAATTTTTAGGATTTTCCTTGATTTTTAATTAATTTTCTGTAATTAAAAACCTATTTTCTAAAATATATTATACAGTCAGCCGCAGCGGGGGCCCACCCGTCAGCCGCTGAAGTGGGAGAGGCGGGCCCACGTGACAGTGATAGAGGGTGGGTGGAGCTCGGTCTCCGAGCCACAATATTAATCTGAGCCAAGCTCGGAGTTGGCCCGAGCCAAGCCGCGTGGGCTGTAGGTCGTAGGATCCTGGCGGGAGAGACAGGATGGTGACACGTGTCACTAGCAGCCGACTTAGCCGCCTCAAGCCACCGACTCCTATCCCTATATATATATATATGTTTATTTAGGTTTTCCGAAACCCTATTTTATTCAGCAGCTTTTTGTGGGAGAGTTCGGGAGAGTTCTTCGACTTCGCGGAGCGATTGCCGTTGATCTAGACGTCCTTTTTGCGTGCCGTTTTTTTGTTAGAAGCGTATTGAGGTTAGGTTTCTGAATATATAATTTATTTTCTGGTATTTTGATCTCGAATTTCTGAATAATTATTTGAGTGTCGGTTGTCCAAAAATCAACACGTCGCACAGTTTTCGAGATTTCGAGCGATCCCGAACTCCGTTTTATGATCCGTTTGAAGTTTTGGAAAGCTGACACCGAGCTCTACAACATATAATTTTTTCATAAATTCAGAGTTTCATCTAGTATTTTATTTTGTTCATAGAAGTCAGATTTGGTCAACGGTTCATCGATTTGGTCATAGTTAGCCATAATGGCGATAACTTTTGACCAAATCATGATTTTGCGGCACGGTCGATTCCAGTGCACTCATGGCGCTGAAATCTACCATGTTGCACACTCAAACTTTGAATTCATAATATTTGACTAGTTAGTCAACAGTATGTCTCGGTTTGCGTGCCACGAGTCCCGAATTTGGAATCGTGAATTTCTTTGGCCAAATATTTGTGTGTAGATTGTTATTTCAGAATTAAATAGGTTAAAATAGGATTTTAGATGATTTATTCCAGGATTAGAATAGTATTAATTGATTTAACCCATTATCCACTTTCTAGGATTTTTAGAGTGGGAATCGTTGATCTAACTTGCAATTGTTTTTGTGTCGGGGTAGATCGGGCTACGACGTCTTGACTTGTGACTTTATCATCTATCGGAGCAGGCAAGTATCACTATGACCTATGTTTCCTTTATTTTATACTGCATGTATCTTCGTGTCGTCTTCTCACTATTACTCCCTCATGGTTCATGAACATGTATGTATAGCCAAGCGCGCTGAGTTGAGCTGCGCTGGAGTCAAGCGCGCCAGGTCCGGTTGCGCTGGGAGCCAAGCGCGCAGAGTCAAGGGGCGCTGGGGTTGAGCAAGGGTGCACAGTCCAGCCCAGGGGGCCGAGCGCGGATCAGCCCAGCGCTAAGGAGTGATGGCCGAGAGGGTGGTTGCGCGGTTCAGCCCAGTGGGCCGAGCGCGGGTCATCCCTGCGCTAAAGAGCGCAGGCCGAGGGGGTCTTCTTCTCCAGCTAGGCTGAGAAGATGAACCAAGAACACCAAAAACTTCAAATCTTCATATCTTGGCCAAATCAAAACCAAATTTAGATTTTTAAAGTTCTAACTTGTGTAAAATTGAATTCTCTTCCACATGGAAGCCTCAAAACAAGCAAAAATCAAAGTTTAATAGATCAAAATCAAGAAAATCCGAAAATAGTTAAAACTTAGATCTAGAACAATAGAGACTCCAAATCACAAAATGCCAAGTTTTAATATTGTTCTTCATGGCCTAATCTAGCTAATGGACAAATAAAATGTGGTGCTTATTTGGTGGCAAGGTGCACTTGCCTATGGGTGGGGTGTTGTGTGGAAGAAGGAAAAAGATGATGGAAAATTAATGGAAGAGTAATGAGGAGAGAGAATGTTGGTGGAGATATTAATGAGGGTGGGTTGTGGTGGAATGATGGTGGAGTATAGCTAAGGTGTTCCTTTGGGCTTAAAATCAAACCATACCAAACCAAACCAAACCAACTAAAACCGAGCCGAGCCGAAACCCAAAATACGAGAAAACCCAAAATTCTACAAGTCGAGAAAATAAAAATATATGCCAAAATCTAACTACGAGCATGAATACGAAATACGAGAAAATGAGGGTGACAACTCTACCCACCTTAAAAGAATTCCGTCCTCGAAATTTAATCAAGGAGCTAGAGACTGCCACGGCAAGCCGCACTAAGCACCAACAACTACACTAAGCAGTTCAATCATACAATCATTCATGCAAGCAAGGGATGGAAGGCATAAGGCATAAGGAAGACATTATACCTTACGAGTCAAACAAGTCGAGATATCGCAATCGGATATCGTCCTCACGCTCCCACGTTGACTCTCCTAGAGAGTGATGACCCCAAGCAACACGGACTAAGCTAATAGTCTTGTTCTTGAGTATCTTCTCTCTCCGGTCCAATATAGACACAAGCCTCTCCTCATACGAAAGGTTGGTACCAACAACCAATTCCGAATGGTCTAGGATATGGCTCGGGTCCGGGATGTACCATCGTAATTGGGACACATGGAATACATCATGCACCTCACTTAGCGACGGCGGAAGAGCGAGACGATATGATACATCTCCTACTCGCTCCAGGATATCGAACGGCCCTATATACCTAGGACTAAGCTTTCTCCGCACGCCAAAGCGAATGACGCCGCGGTTAGGCAAGATCCTAAGGAATACATGGTCGCCGATAGCAAACTCTAAGGGACGCCGAAGGGCATCGGCCCAATGTCGCTGGCGATCTTGGGCAACTCGAAGATGATTTCTGACTTTTCTGACTACTTCAACTGTCTGGGCAATCATTTCTGGACCGAGCATCCGCCTTTCTCTGACATCGTCCCAGGCTAACGGGGATCTGCACTTCCTACCATACAGTGCCTCGAATGGTGCCATCTGGATGCTGGCCTGGAAACTGTTGTTGTACGAGAACTCCACCAGGTGCAGGTGATCTTCCCACGAACCATCGAAGTCAAGTGTACAAGATCTCAACATGTCTTCAAGAGTCTGGATTGTACGCTCCGACTAACCATCTGTCTGCGGGTGATAAGCTGAGCTAAACTGAAGGTGAGTTCCCAAACTCTCTTGTAGATTGCGCTAAAAGTGTGACGTAAACCTTGAATCTCGGTCCGAGGTGATACTGACGGGCACACCGTGAAGCCTGACAATCTGCCTGAGGTACATCTTTGCTAACTGAGCCGTAGACTGCCCAACTCTGAATGTGAGAAAGTGAGCCACATTCGTGAGCCTGTCAACTATAACCCAAATAGCATCTCTACCAGCTGGGGATCTAGGCAATCCAGTCACAAAATCCATGGTCACATGCTCCCACTTCCATTCTGGAATCGACAAGGGCTGAAGAAGTCCAGCGGGCCTCTGATGTTCAGCTTTAACCTGCTGGCAAACCAAATACCGAGAGACAAACCGGGCTATCTCCCTCTTCATACAATTCCACCAGAAATGCTGACGAATATCACGGTACATCTTCGTACCACCAGAATGAATAGAATACTGCAAACTGTGAGCTTCTTCCATGACCTCCTGTCTGATATCTCCACTGGGTACACAAAGACGAGTACCGCGTCGAAGTGTACCATCTTCATGGATACATAACTCTGGCCTTCTTCCTGCCTCACACTCTGTCCTGAGTCGCTGAAGCTTGGAATCTGTAGACTGTGCTATCCTGATCCTCTCAACTATGCTGGACTGAACCTGTAGGTTGGCCATCAATGCCACGTTGGTAGGAAGAACCACTTCAATTCCCATCTTCTGAAGATCTGCCAATAACTCTGGTTGTGCTGTTAGGAAGTAAACTTCGGCTCTTTGGCTCAACGCATCTGCTACAACGTTGGCCTTCCCTGGGTGATACTACAAATTCACATCGTAGTCCACCAGTAGCTCGAGCCATCTTCTCTGCCGCATATTAAGGTCTTTCTGGGTGAAAACATACTTCAGGCTCTTGTGATCAGTAACTATCTCCACTCTATCTCCGTACAAGTAGTGCCTCCACAACTTAAGTGCAAACACTACTACTGCCAGCTCCAAGTCGTGGGTCGGGTAATTCTTCTCATGATCACGGAGTTGACGTGATGCATAAGATATTACCTTCCCATGCTGCATCAAGACACACCCCAATCCTCTGTCTGAAGCGTCGCAATAAACTGTAAATCCTCCTGTCCCATCTAGAAGTGTGAGAATGGGAGCCGTTATCAAACCTCGCTTCAACTTCTTAAATAATTCCTGGCACTCTGCTGTCCAAGCAAACTGTACATCCTTGCGGGTCAACTGGGTCATCGGTGCTGAAATCTCTGCAAAATCTGAAACAAATCGTCGGTAGTAGCTGACCAATCCAAGGAAGCTGCGAACCTCTGCCACTAAACTAGGTACTGGCCATGACTCGATAGCTATAATCTTCTGGAGATCCACTTCCACTCCTCCTTGAGTAATGATGTGACCCAAGTACGAAATGCGATCGAGCCAGAACTCGCATTTACTGAACTTGGCGTACAACTGATGCTCTTTAAGCGTCTGAAGGATGATTCTGAGATGCTGCTCGTGCTCCGCTTCACTCTTGCTGTAGACCAGGATATCATCCAGGAATACGATCACAAACTGATCTAGGTAAGGCATGAATATACGATTCATGAGGTCCATGAATACAGCTGGCACATTGGTTGCTCCGAAGGGCATAAGAAGAAACTCCTAATGCCCATACCTCGATCTAAATGCTGTCTTCGGGATGTCCTGCTCTCTGACTCTGATCTGGTGGTATCTTAACCTCAAGTCTATCTTCGAAAACACTGAAGCCCCTTTGAGTTGATCAAACAAGTCATCTATCCTCGGGAGATGGTATCTGTTCTTGATTGTCACTGAGTTCAAGGTACGATAATCTACACATAGTCTGGACGTACCATCTTTCTTTTTCATAAGAAGCATCGGGGCTCCCTACGATGATCCACTTGCACGAATGAATCCCTTGGTCCTGAGTTCTTCAATTATCTTGTACAAAATCTCCAACTCTAAAGGCGTCATCCTGTGGACTCGCTCTGATACTGGTGCTGTCCCGGGGATCAAGTCTATAGTGAACTCAATCTCCCGCTCTGGCGGCATCCCTGGAAGATCCTCTAGGAAGACATCTGGAAACTCTTCAACTATCCGGGGTAACTGCACTGCTGCTACTGCCATCCGCAATACTGGAGAAGATGGTTCTACTGCGTCTCTGGAAAATAAAAACTCTAGCTCGCCTGGAATACTAAAGACAACCCTGCCAACATGGCAGTCTATCCTAGCATACTGGTTCCTCAACCAATCCATGCCTAAGACTACATCATAGTCTGTCATAGGGAACTCTATAAGTCTAGCGGGGAACTCTCTACCGCTAACTACGATCCGACACGAGAAAAATACTCGATCTACTCCCACAAGACCACTACCAGTAAGTATATTGAGCCTTACTGATAATGACTCTGGCTCCAATCCTACCAGTGTCACGAATCGTACAGACATGAATGAATACGATGCACCAGAATCAAATAATACCAATGCTGGAAAGGAGTTGACGAGAATAGTACCTGCCACTACCTCACCTGGTACAACTTCTTCTTCCATAGTCATCATCATGGCCTGACCTTGTCCTCTAGCTGCGGGTTCCCTCTGCTGGAAACCTCTCTGCCTACTCTGTACTTGAGCTTGGGTATACTGCTGCTGGTTCTGCTGATGAAACGCCTGGACCTGAGGCAACAATGGCCTCGGGTACTGCTGCTGCATAGGTGCTGGTCCCCTAACCGATGGACTGGTTAGGTTGGATGAGGACGAACTACCCCTATTCGGGTAGGCTCCTATCTTATGATCTGTCGCTCCATAAGCTAGGCACAACCCCTGTGCCCTACGACAATCTGCCACTACATGGCCTGGCTTCCCGCAATGAGAACATCCCATCGCGGAAGTCTACTTCTGCTTCTGCTGCTGCAGGTACGTCGGGGTCGAATACTGAACCGACGTCACTGAGGCCACCCGCCTCGGAGTTCCAATAGTCAAACTTTTAGCTGCCAGGGCTGGAGCTGATGATTGGTGCATCTGATTGTGGGATCGCTTCCTACCTCCTGTCCTATCCACGATCCTCTGGGAGGTGTACTCATGCCTCCTAGCTGCTCTCAATACTGCATCGAACGTCTGGTGCTCGAACTGCTCAACTGTCAACAAGATCTCCAAATACAGCCCCTGCTGGAACCGCTGGGCCCTATCAAACTCGGTCGCCACCAAGGTGGGGGCAAACCTACTGAGTCTAGAAAACTCAGATGTATAACCGTCGACCGTTCTGCCTCCTTGCTTCAAGTTGGTAAACCTCATCTGTAGGTCGTACCGAGCTACAATATCAAAATACTTCGTTTGGAATCTTTTTCTAAACACCGTCCAAGCAATGGGTGCCACTAATCCCATGGCCTGTGTCGCCCACCAACTGCGAGCTAAGTCTAGCAACTACAGGCGTACCACTGCCACCTTCTCATTCTCAGGTGTCCTAGCTGCTTCCAGAACCACCTCGGTATCCTGAAGCCAAGCGTCCACGGCAATCGCATCTTCGCTGCCGTCGAAGAAGGGAGGATTCAAGCGCTTGAAGCTGTTGGCAGCGTTGTTCCCTGGATGACCGCCTCTGGTCAAAGCATCTGCCACTGCCTGGTGCAAGGCGTCTCCTCTGCAATCCTGGGAAGCTATCAAGGTACTGATAAGACCTACCAAGGTGCCATCGTCAGGCTCGGCAGGCTGGACGGGCTAAACTGGTGGTTCTCCTCCAGTAGGTATAACTCGGGAGGCTACTCCGGAATACTGGGCTTGATCTCCAGGTTGCTGCTGGTCCACGGGAGTTGCTCCGCCTTGCTGATCGGCAGGTTCATGAATAATGCCGCTGAAGAAAATGACATAGGAAACAATAAGGAAGGACCAGGACAGATCAACGATACAAGCATGTGATCAGGTCAAGATTCTCAGGGATTTGAAAATACGAGCAGAGATCAAGGGTGAATACTGATTGAGACATCTATTCGGTAAACCCTCATATTTCTTGAATGCCAAGACCTGCATGGGCCACCACTTAAACCATGTCACGCCCCAGAACCAGAATACTGGAGAGCGGGGGCGTATATAGCCAGCTACGTATATTGAAATGGAATTCATCTCGCTATATGGTCACGGCTGTCTAGATATGAGGATTTACTACAAGCCAATAGTCTCTTAAGGTCAAGCCTATTGTCTCAATCTCAAGCAAGTGATATAGTTACAAGATGTTTAGACCACCAAATATACAACAAAAGGCATCCCAAATATTACATATTCAGCTGATCATGAAGCTAGTCGTACAAAATGCGAGGACTAGCAAGAGTTTAGTCATACATGATCAACCCTAGGATTTGTTAATCATGTTTACAGCCCGTAGGCAGACAGTAAGTAAATGTGCATCGAGCTAACAGGTGCTCGTCAGCTAAACGCCTCAAAGAATAATTTACAATAGAGGAGTGAAACAAAATGGAAAACCCACTCGTAGCCCGGGTTCCTTCTAGTCGTCACCATTGGGCTGGAAGTTCGGTAGATCTTCGGGTGCTGCTCCGAAATCTGGCCACACAAAACCAGCTGGGTCAAACCCCAGAAAGAGCAAGTGCCACAAAGGAGGCCACGAAATAAGAACAAAAGCCAGGATATCAGAACATAAGAAAATGAAAGAAAAGTATAAGTAATAAAGAGTACAACAAGACAATAAACGACTTAGGGACATGGAACCATTCCGAAAGCCGGGTTACAACCCGTAAACCAAACAAGGACCGGGGTCGTAACCCTTCGCCTGAATAGCACTTGTCTCTATCCATTTATTGTTAAAGATAAGTAAAACATTCATGAACAGGAGTACCAGGTACAGGGACTTAGACGAGACTTGGACCAGGCTGGACACCATCCATTCACAAGCGGCCAAGCAAATACTACGGCTTACTACTTAACTAACTAAGGTTATCATAAGCCTAATTACTAACAAGTTGTAAGTAAGAATTTTCCAGTCCCAAGCCCTGCAGACTATCTAGTTATCCTTCCGCGGGTTGAGAGTAAGGTTGGGTACATCGCCCCGGAGACGATATACCCTTAGGTGACTTAGAGGTGCAACACATGACAGTGCTGGAAATATGCTCTACTCGTCGGCAAGCTACAAGTCCATTAAAGCGCCCAGATAACGAAATTGCTTGTGACTGGAAATTCTCCAAGTTCTACTTTGATCTAATCATTAGCCTAATCCAATTTAGTATGAGTCCCTGGCCGTGGTGCCCAGGAAGTCACGTCCTAGACATGATGCAAACAAGAGAAGTAAATTTGCATAACGCAACAAGAAGGAACACCCACTGTCACGACCCACACCCGCTTTTCGGATACGAAGCGTGTCCAAGCCCAGCTACGCATCGAGCGGACTCCAGCCCATCTCGAATACGTAAACGCTGTCAAGGCTATGGTTTTCTGCCAAATCATGGCAATGCAATCTATATCTCAATCCACAATAAGAATATGAAACATGAATAAACACTATGGGTCGTGGTCTGCAGCCCACTAGCATAAATGTCCGATAAGACTCTAAGGAATATAACAAGAGTCTACAACTGAAACAAGGAACATGATATCTCATGATAAGGAATGAAAAGCACGAGCGGATAATAAACTCAATAACAATACCTGAATCCCGCAATGTATCATCACGTCTGCCATCCAGAACTACTAACTAACTCCATGTAATCAGCTAAACCTGAAGAGATCATCAGGTCCTCAGAGGACTAGCAAGATACATAATATACATGCCTATCTAACAGTTTTATCATGCGCAAGGAAATAAACAAGAAAGAACAAGGACAAGACAAATAACTACGAACACAAACACGAACACAAATACGAATACGAACACTAGAACAACTACGTATAAATGAACTGCCGGATGAACGATAATCACGAGATCAATGGAAGAAACCAAACCCTCATCCCGAGTGTGGACTCACGGGTTTGAACTAAACACTAACCCTCGTCTCGAGTGTGGACTCTCTGGTTAGTACTAACCCTCGTCCCGAGTGTGGACTCTCTGGTTAGTTCACGGCAAGGCACCCTCGTCCCGAGTGTGGACTCTCTGGTGCAAATACTACATCCTCGTCCCGTGTGTGAACTCTCTGATGTAAACACCCTCGTCCCGAGCGTGGACTCTCTGGTGCAAGTCAAGTCAAGTCTACACCCTCGTTTCGTGTGTGGACTCTCTGGTGCAAATACTACATCTTCGTCCCGTGTGTAGACTCTCTGATGTAAATAATCGGCATCCTAGTCCCTAGTGTGGACTCACGAATGTAAATAGATCAAGAAAAATACCTTCGTCCCGAGTGTGGACTCTCTGGTGCCAAGGACACAATGTCAAGGATTTAGCAGTTCACTTACACGTACTCGTTCTATGACACGACTCAAGCAAGGTACTGACGAGAAACTCCAAACGTGAAACACAAGACCAAAACATGAACATGGCTATAAACAATAAAAACAACTGCACAGAAAATAACACGAAAAGCACATGTCCATAAACAATCAAATGACTGAAAAACGAAAGGAAATGCATGTAAGTAAAACTGTAGAGGAAGGCAAGGTATACTTGCTTGTGGTCCTGCGCTGCTGGCACGGGTCGAGCACTGAGTCAAGTCCAATAGACCTATAATATGAATTCATATAATCAACACACAATACAAGAGTGTAAATAAGCCTATCCATTGGTTACTAAGACTCTAGTTCAATTCTACCTATTTATTTATTACCATATTAGCCTTCTAGGTTCACTAATACTCTAACCTACTAGTCTTCTAAGTTTTGACTTGAAATCTTTTTAGGTAACCTATCTATTCCCCCTACTTCCATATGTTTGATGCCCTTACCTATCTGGTATTAATTTGTAATGCACCATACACTAGCTACCTATATGTTTACTAGAATTCTATTTCCCTCTAATTCAGACATCTATGGTACTCTTAACTATCCATACTTGACACATACACACTTGGGCACCACCCTATACTCTGTTATGCCCTAGCCGAATTTTTATTTCAGGAGCATGAACAACTTGGCACTCCTTGTACAGGTAAGGGTATGGCTACTACACCAACCGCCTATTAGTGTACATATACTTACATGTAGCTTCCAGATGACACTGATACACCCTACCCATCCTTGGGAAGTATTATTGTCTCTTTATAATGCTCACCTACATATACTTCCTGCCTTGTCCCATAGACTCTAAACCAACTGGTACATGGTATCCCTGTCCTGGGCTTGCCCTTACAAGTGCCTAACCTGGTTTGAACTTACTATCTATAGGTTGTTCCTCATAGGATAGCACCTGAATCTACATGGCCAGGTAACAGTTGTAGGTATGGCTATCTTCATATGCCCAAATAAAAGTACACAGTGTACTCATGGACTTGGTGAGGCAGGTCTAACTCTTCTAGACCAAAGTGAGGTCTAGAACTCAAACAAGGTACATTGGTGTATCTGTAGCAGAACCTTATAGTTCTACACCTGTTCATACACTGGGCAAGGGTTATGATGTGAGGTTTGCCCATAATCTATGAAGGACAGTACAATCAAATGAGATGATGTTTGGGTGTGGTATTGCCTCACAGGGCTATATTATCCCTGGTTGTAGGCTTGTCCGGACATCATGATCTATCCCTGTGCTAAACTGGCCAACTATGAAAAGCTTGATGTGTTACTTGTGTAACTGGGTCACACCCTTAATTTTCTGGAACAACACCTGTTCCTTCCTTCCCTATTGTATTGCCCACTGATCCATATAGGTGTAGCAGTACACTCGATGACCCAAGCTACCTATGACAGCCTACAGTCTAGGACTGCTACAAGGTGGTCTCTCCCAATCACCTGTGGCCCTGATGAGCCAGTGAGTGCCTATAATCCCATGGATTATGAACTATAGCCCTGAGTTGTCCTTCCAGTCTCTAGGGTCTTATGATGTATCCTCCTGTATGATTTCTGGCTGGGTAGGCACTAAGGGTTCTCAGTTGTACTTGGATACCAGATACATGGGTTGATTTCCTGACACCCCATGATATTTTATGGCAACTTCGACACATCAAGGTGGCTGATACATAGTGTATGTAGGGCAGAGCAAAGTTGGGACTGAGATGTCTGGTTAAAGGTTGAACCTAAAGTGGACATGACATCCTAGTAATGAACAGGGCATGTGAGAAGAGGAATACACAGAGTGTGAACCATTTATGTAGCTGTCAGTTGAGGCTAACACCCTATGGTATCATATTTTCTGATATCTACACCCAAACCCCTCTTATGTCAACAAAACCTCTTATGTCATCTCTGATCATAGACAATAAACAGGAGATCACTACCTAAAAGGACCAGATTTATGCAAATCAGTAGGCATCATTCTACCTACATAATAAGCCTGCAATACCAACCTATATTGCAACGTTCCATGAAAAAGTTCTTAAGGAAAAACTCCTTCTTTGACAGACTATAGAAGCTAAGACAGTTAAGGTATAATCAGGTTAATCACAAGAGTAAATGACACTATTGTCAGAATCTATTTTCTCATATTATAGATACTTGCCTACATTAGTTTTTGATGAGTACGATGCACATTGATTTCACAGGTACATGAGTATGATCCTAAGGCCATTGGTCTTACCAATATTCACCTAGACACTCTTGTGCGTTATGGTTCTGTATACCTCCTTATGAGTCATAACCTCAAACAGTTGATCTCTAGAATTTAAAGTAAACTAAACAGGAATTTATTCAATGTTTACCTGTTCCTCCCTGGTAGAGTTCTCGAGAACAATGGCACGCGAGTTTGAAGGTTGCTCAGTTGCCGGATGGTGAGAGGAATTCTAGGGTTGTGAAGGCAGAGGTCGGCTAATCCTCTTTATCTATATATACTAGGGTTTGAAGGATCAGAGGAGATCAGGAAAATGGGTTCGTTCCTATCTACTGCTCGGAGGGTTTAGCTTTTGAATTTAAATCGAATTCAAAAGGCAAGAGAGAGTTTGAATGAGACTAATATGCATTCAACCCCCTATTCTATTATGGAGTGTAACAGCTGGTCCCTCTTTATGGTATATTTGAGAAGAACCCCCCTCTCTCCCTTATTATTTACCAAAGGTTCAAACACTACCTAATACTTCACACCTATTTATTTAATATTACTATGAGAATGATTATTTAGTAAAAAAAATAATGATAAATTGGGAATTTCGGGACATGGGCTTACACCCACGGTGTCAGAGTTGCTTATACGAGTCAAGTAGCTATCGCAACAGCATCAAGTCAAGTCAAGTTACAAGTTACAGGTTTACAAGTTACAAGTCGGGAGTGCGCCGCCACGGGCCACTATCAAGTTATCCAGAAAGTACTAGAATCATAAATAACAAAATTCATGAAAATAGTACTAGTCATAAGCAAAACACCAAAAACTGTGCCAGGTCGTATTGGGTCAAGACAGTCGTGTTGTGTGGAACAAGATCTCAAAACTCTAATCCACAAAAGAGAAGCCAAGTCCAAGAAATAAAACCAAACCATCAAGGTCAAGTGGGTTGCGCAGGGGTTCAAGGGAACAGGTTGCGCTAGGATCCAGGGGATCAGGTTGTGCTGGGTCAAGTGGCGCTAGGGACCAAGTGCGCTGGATCAAAGGGCGCTGAATCGGGTTGCGCCGAAGCGAAGTGCGCGGGGTACGAACTGCGCAGGGGTCAAGTGCGCTAGGTTGAGCTGTGCTGGGTCAGATTGCGCTAGGACTCAGGGGGTTGGGTTGTGCCAGGGTTGGATTGCGCAAGGAATCGAGCTGCGCAGGATCAAACTGAGCCAGAGCCAAGCGCGCTGAGTTGAGCTGCGCTGGAGTCAAGCGCGCCAGGTCCGGTTGCGCTGGGAGCCAAGCGCGCAGAGTCAAGGGGCGCTGGGGTTGAGCAAGGGTGCGCAGTCCAGTCCAGGGGGCCGAGCGCGGATCAGCCCAGCGCTAAGAAGCGCTGGCCGAGAGGGTGATTGCGCGGTTCAGCCCAGTTGGCCGAGCGCGGGTCAGCCCTGCGCTAAAGAGCGCAGGCCGAGGGGGTCTTCTTCTCCAGCTAGGCTGAGAAGATGAACCAAGAACACCAAAAACTTCAAATCTTCATATCTTGGCCAAATCAAAACCAAATTTAGATTTTTAAAGTTCTAACTTGTGTAAAATTGAATTCTCTTCCACATGGAAGCCTCAAAACAAGCAAAAATCAAAGTTTAATAGATCAAAATCAAGAAAATCCGAAAATAGTTAAAACTTAGATCTAGAACAATAAAGACTCCAAATCACAAAATGCCAAGTTCTAATGTTGTTCTTCATGGCCTAATCTAGCTAATGGACAAATAAAATGTGGTGCTTATTTGGTGGCAAGGTGCACTTGCCTATGGATAGGGTGTTGTGTGGAAGAAGGAAGAAGATGATAGAAAATTAATGGAAGAGTAATGAGGAGAGAGAATGTTGGTGGAGATATTAATGAGGGTGGGTTGTGGTGGAATGAGGGTGGAGTATAGCTAAGGTGTTCCTTTGGGCTTAAAATCAAACCAAACCAAACCAACTAAAATTGAGCCGAACCGAAACCCAAAATATGAGAAAACCCAAAATTCCACAAGTCGAAAAAATAAAAATACATGCCAAAATTCAACTACGAGCATGAATACGAAATACGGGAAAATGAGGGTGACAACTGTCAGTAAGAAAGCTCTGCCCTGGGGTGCTCCCCTCTGGTGCTGGACAAAACGCAACTGCTAGGTCAGAAGTGGTGGACCCCTCGACTGAACAGCAGGTCCCACTGGAGCTCTAGCAGGAGGTGCTCTGTCATGACCTCCCTGAGCTGGGCGAGTAGTGTCACGACCTAATACCCAAATTGTTGGGCCAGGCCGAGCCATGTCCAGCCTACGCTTGATTAAAGCGTAGTAAGCTGTTCTAAGAATAGACAATAAAGGATCTAAGCTGCTAACAGTTCTAATATCACATTTAAAAGGTTCATCACAACACAACATCTATAAGCGAAAGTAAACAAGTACAGACTTAAAAATATACTTCCAAAGTATCTAACTGGAGACAAAGTCCAGTATCCAAATATAAGTTCAAAACAAAGTCTAAGTCTCAAAACACAGAAAAATATCTAAGCAAGGTTCTCCGCTGGGGCCTCTTATGGAGCTTAGGCCAGGTCCTCAAATGCAGTACCATAATATCAATCACATAGCATTTCCTTCTCGAAAAGTGAACCTACAACGTTATCCTGTCAGGACAGGAGCAAGTACAACCTCTACAACTAAAGTACTGAATATATAATGAAAGAGAATGTACAACAAGAAATATGGTATGATAAGTCTATAAAACAGGAAATACTGGAAACATGGCCTCATGGTACAACTGGGATCACAGTATCATAGTAACATAGGGAACATGACATATCTGGAATCATGGTATGACTGGAATCAAGATAAAATACATTTGTCAAGGTGACACATGTATATCTAATATTTAAAACTGGAGCAGGCACGTGATCGGTTAATAGGTGCTGTAGGTGCTGTGGCACCGGTAAGAACAATATGTACTTCTGTACATGCCTAAATGTACACACGTACAAGTACCGCAGGATATTGGCCTATGGCAGGGTTTACATGCATAATGTCGACCTTACACGGCTCAAGGTCGCAGCGTGGGGGCATGATCACGTACTCAACTATCAATTTTCCTATAACCCAGGTTCTAACATGTAAGAGCTACTGAGATCGGTATAAAGCACGCTAGGTACTGATAGCAGTATAAAACATGTGGATACTCAGAGTAGTATAAAGCATAGTGAAACATGTACATGGAACCAGTAAGAAGTATATAAAGATATAAGAACTATCCTAAGCATAGTAGGTACTAAAAGTAATACAACATGTGAAGATTTAACTTGCTACCTCAATGATCAGTATTTTAACATGGTTAATACATGTTTTAGCATTACAGACAGTAAATAAGTTTGTAGATGAACTTGCCTCGAGCAAAGCAAGAATACTAGTACGAAGATATAGATGTCCGGTGTCCTGTCAATAATGATATACAAACTCAGCATCTAAGTTATGATTAAGTTTACACTAGTGTTGTGACACGGCTCCTAATAGGATACTAGCTAGGTGAAGCTTTAGTAGTCCAAAGTGAGGAGTTACAATGTTTAGACTAACAAGTAGGTCTCTATACTAAGGTAGGGTAAGGTCCCGATACTAAAATATTCCAAAAACACACAAAAATACACAATTCAATATTAATTAATTAATTAATTAATCAGACTGTACATTATGTTCCAATAATTATTAAGATAGTTATATAGTCCTATTTAGAGTAAAATAGGTTATTAAGAGTTTAATTTATATGGTAATTGAAATTATAATGCAATCTATATGAGTCTAAGTCAATCTAGGTTAAAGTCAACTCTTGGTCAACTCTGGTCAACTATAAAGTCAAATTAGGTCAACTCTAGTCAATTGTGGTCAAGCTAGCTAGGGTTGGGTCAACAATGGTCAACTAGTCTAGGTTAGTCAATTCTAGGTCTAAACAAACTAAGTATATGCAAATCAAGTATCCAAGATAGCTACTAACTCATAGCCTAAGTCACTTGCTAAACCAAGCACAAAACTAAGCCATAAGCTAACAAGGCACACACAAACTTAGTCATATAATGTATATATATTATTCACATTCACATATTCATATACATAGATATATAGGAAAGCTATACATATAGGCACATACATATATATACATAGAGAGAGCGAAGGAGAGGTAAAAGAGTAAGTGTGTGTGTGTGTGTGACATGTGTGTGAAAAGATATGTGTTAATGTTCTAAATTTTAGTGATAGGTAGGTGTATGTGACATGGGATACATGATGTCAAAGGGTGTATGAATGCATGTGTGTAAAAGGTTATATGTTAACTCAGTTTATAGAAATGCATACATACATACTTACATTGTATACATGCATACATACATACTTACATTGTATACATGCATACATACATATCATGTATATTACATTACATGATACATATATGTATACTTGCATTATATTATACTTACATTCATGCATATTAGATACTTGCATTTATATTAACATATTGCATACATTCATTTCATTCATGCATCTATGCATTACCTACATGTTTTATGCATATGCATACATCGTATATTCATATCATTTCATACATTAACTTAGAGGCATACAAACATGCACACATCATATATTTTATACCTTGCATTCATATCTAGCATTCATTATATACTTTTATGCATATATTGTATATCATTCTTTCATTCATGCATTGCTTATATGCATTATATTAATTGCATTCCTACATGCTTGCATTCAACCATATATATACATTAATGTAAAAAGGATATATATCATATATATATCATTTTATTCATCTAATATATCATGCATTACATACTCTATATTTATTTAATATCCATATTACATAGGCTCATAGGTTACACAAAATACATATATCGTATAGTCACTCTTCTACTTAAAATCAATACTGTACCAATTGGACCTTCACTAAATTTTAGGATTAAAGTATATTGTATCCCTTCGTGTTAGCTTTTCAAAACTTCAAACGGATTGCATTTTTGTGTCCGGAAGCTCCCGGAATCGTGAAAACACCGAAACGCGTTCGTCTTTCATACAGCTGACACTCAAATAATCTTACAGAAAGTTTCAGAATGAATTTGGCTTATTAAAATATATATTTGGAAAGCTAACTTCGATACGGTTCTTTTAACAAAACGAAAGATAAATCGGAGTTCTAAGCTAAAAGTTATGATATTTCTAAGTTGCTTTGGTTAATAAAAACGTGAATAAAAATTATGACGAATTTGGGTTGGCCAAGATACTTGGATACCAACATAGGTATCCAAATGAAACTCATTCTAACCATCCTAACTAAGATCAATCCACTCTCTAACCATTCTAAAACAGAATTTAAATATCTATTTAAACTATTATCATACATACATACACATGGGGTGTCCTAATTTGGGATCTATCAAGTAGGACACAAGACACACCTATAACATCCTCAAATGGACTCCAAATGGTCTCAAAATTGAATCTAAAGGGGACACATGCATGGGGGTGGATCCTTTGGATTCAAAACTAATTAATATACAAAGAAAATCAAGTTAGAGGATAGGTTTTACCTATTGAGAGTGGAATCCCAATGAAAATCTTTAGGACACGGCTCCGATACGAAGATATATCCAAAAGGACACCTCCCTTTGCACCTTGTCCAAATTCTTGGATAGAATCCTTCCTTGATGGTGTGGGATGGATTAGAAGAAGTTTGGATAGAGAAATGTGAGGGAAAAAAAATCAAATAAAAGAGAGAAGCTCTCTAATTTGGGGAAGAACACTTAGGGTTCTATGTAGAGGTAAAAAGAGGCAAGGATTTTTCTTAAGGATTCTTTATAGGAAGGGAGGGGGCACTTGATGGCTGGTCATTAGATGAATTAGGGTTAATTTTTCATGTAGATGAGTGGCTAGGAGTTGTCCACCCAATTCTAAACATTCCTATTGGTTCAACTAGTCATAAGGCTTTCTTTTTCACAAATATTCTAATAGGTAAATATCCTACTATGAAATATCTTGATATTGTTAATCTAACTTAACCATTAAGTCTCTAACCTTCTAACTAAACCTCCATGAGCATCATTAACATTTAGGTTTAGTCAAAACTGGGTTAGTCTCTAACAATTCAATTAGCACAATATTAATTAATCAAAATTCATTTTCATTAATAAGTCAAAAATGACCAAAATACCTTCAGGCTAAAAGTCACAATTAGTCATCCTAATCACATAGTTAGGTCCCCATGGTCATGGTTAGTCTCTAGGTCATGCAGTCTCTAGGGTTACACTAGTTAACCATCAAAATCATAATTCAACATTTTAAATAGTTTTAAAATAATTAAAAATAATAAAAAAGTATAACATGGTTTAAATATCATTATTAAATAATTATAATTACAAAATTTTAAAATTACCCTTATTTTAGAAACTGGGTGCTACAAGTCTACCCTCCTTAGAAAAATTTTGTCATCGAAATTAAAAATTATCTAATAAGTCAAGCTATATCATGTAGCTACTATGGTCACAGTACCAAATATGCTACCCTTGTGATCACCTCTTCTGTTCCTCTATGTTCTTACATTTATTTTGATTTAGGTTTATCAAGATCCTTCTGTCAACTACGTCATCTATCCTTTAGAATCTTACATGCCAATATTGATCCTTTATGTATATCCTAAAAATATAGGTCAGTCTCCGGATATGTTTATAAGCCAACAATGTTTGATTATCAACTATATTTTTGATACCCTATCATCAATTTATACAATCAATGTAATCGTTCTTAATGGTTTCCCAAGTCTACTATAATCAGTCACCTATACTTGTCATATAAGCTTAATCTAACCAATCCCTAGAAAAATCACTTATCACAATACATATAATATATATTATAGTTATACTATAGAATCAGTTAACAAGGATTGGCTATTTCAGTCGTCTATCAAATAGAAGGTAGCAAGGGCCTAAGACTGGGATGAGCAATCCATATCAGTATCCAAACAAGTTAAGCATCAAACAAAACAGGAAAGTTTGTCGGATTATCTCCAAGAACGATATGAGGCCAACGAGATGCATAGGATGTAGTCTAGGTAAAATTCGAGAACCATATACCTCCGCAATTTTGTCATGTGAAGTTATTGCCAAGTCAGTGTGCATCTGGCTGAAATAACTTATTTATTCCACAATACGACGGATGACTGTAGTGCACAGCTGCCATGCCAGATAATACAGGTTCTTGAACTTATCTTGGCTAAATCCATAAAATATGTAAAGAAGTAAACCCATTTAAGATATAATCTGATAACCATACACGTCTTCTTGAAATCATGTTGCAAGAATCTCCACCACACCACTAAGCATAGATGCAATAAATGATAGAGTCATAACTAAGGTATACACCCTATAATCATGTTATCCAGAATTCTCACCACGCCAACCGGTATGGATGCAAGAAAATCTGAATTCCATAACTAGGATAAGTATTTCCAAAATCAGGCTCTATATTTTTGTCATACCAGCTAATATGGCTGCGATAAATTCTAAACTCCATAATTAAAACAGACATTTTTCCTTCTCAATGCCATCATCAAATATGATATCAGAATATACCTTAATTCAATCCATAGAATTTATTTCGATACAAAATCAAAGTTAATAACGAAAACCAGGAATCAAATTTTAATAATGAATTAGGGAAAAGTACATGGAAACAAGCGAAAATAAATTTTGAGATAAGATTTAGAGTGAGATCCTCAGGGGTCATCCCAAGGGTACTATCTTGGTCTAATTTGACCCACTTAATTATAAATAAAAGACTAATTATATTTAACGGTCCTATGCTGTGATGAGTTTTCCCTATGTTGCAATCCTAGTAATCCTCTAGGTGTTCTAAATGTTATCCCTAGTGTTATCAAGTTGTCCTAAGATCCTAACTGCAGGCTTGTTTGGTACAATAACGTAACCAAACAACTTTAGTCTCGACCTGCATGGGCCACCACTAAAAACATGTCACGACCCAATACCCAAAATTGTTGGGCCGGGACGAGCCATGTCCAGCCTACGCTTGGTTAAAGCGTAATAAGCTTTTCTAAGAATAGACAATAAAGCATCTAAGCTGCTAACAGTTCTAATATCACATTTAAAAGGTTCATCATAACACAGCATCTATAAGCGAAAGTAAACAAGTACAGACTTAATAATAAACTTCCAAAGTATCTAACTGGAGATAAAGTCCAGTATCCAAATATAAGTTCAAAACAAAGTCTAAGTCTCAAAATACAGGAAAATATCTAAGCAAGGTTCGCCGCTGGGGCCTCTTCTGGAGCTAAGGCCAGGTCCTCAAATGCAGTACCATAATATCAATCATATAGCATTTCTTTCTCGAAAAGTGAACCTACAACGTTATCCTGTCAGGACGGAAGCAAGTACAATCTATATAATTAAAGTACTGAATATATAATGAAAGAGAATGTACAACAAGAAATATGGTATGATAAGTCTATAAAACAAGAAATACAGGAAACATGGCCTCATGGTACAACTGGGATCACAGTATCATAGTAACATAGGAAACATGGCATATCTGGAATCATGATATGACTGGAATCACGATAAAATACATTTGTCAAGGTGACACATGTATATCTAATGTTTAAAACTGGAGCAGGCACGTGATCGGTCAATAGGTGCTGTGACACCAGTAAGAACAATATGTACTTTCGTATATGCCTAAATGTACACAAGTACAAATACCATGGGATATTGGCCTATGGCAGGGTCTACATGCATAATGTCGACCTTATACGGCTCAATGTTGCAGCGTAGGGGCATGATCACGTACTCAACTATCAGTTTTTCCATAACCCAGGTTCTAACATGTAAGAGCTACTGAGATCGGTATAAAGCACGGTAGGTACTGATAGCAGTATAAAACATGTGGATACTCAGAGTAGTATAAAGCATAGTGAAATATGTACTGAGAACCAGTAAGAAGCATATGAAGATATAAGAACTGTCCTAAGCATAGTAGGTACTAAAAGTAATACAACATATGAACATTTAACTTGCTACCTCAAGGATCAGTATTTTAACAGGGTTAATACATATTCTAGCATTACAGACAGTAAATGAGTTTGTAGATGTACTTGCCTCGAGCAAAGCAAGAATACTAGTACGAAGATATAGATGTCCAATGTCCTGTCAATAATGATATACAAACTCAGCATCTAAGTTATGATTAAGTTTACACTAGTATTGTGACCCGGCTCCTAATAGGACACTAGCTAGGTGAAGCTCTACTACTCCAAAGTGAGGAGTTACAATGTCTAGACTAACAAGTAGGTCTCTATACTAAGGTAGGATAAGGTCCCGATACTAAAATATTCTAAAAATACATAAAAACACACAAGTCAATATTAATTAATTAATTAATCAGACTGTACATTATGTTCCAATAATTATTAAGATAGTTATACAGTCATATTTAGAGTAAAACAGGTTATTAAGTGTTTAATTTATATGGTAATTGAAATTATAATGTAATCTACATGAGTCTAAGTCAATCTAGGTCAAAGTCAACTCTTGGCCAACTCTGGTCAACTATAAAGTCGAACTAGGTCAACTCTAGTCAACTGTGGTCAAACTAGCTAGGGTTGGGTCAACAATGGTCAACTAGTCTAGGTTAGTCAATTCTAGGTCTAAACAAACTAAGTATATGCAAATCAAGTATCCAAGATAGCTACTAACTCATAGCCTAAGTCACTTGCTAAACCAAGCACAAAACTAAGCCATAAGCTAACAAGGCACACAAACTTAGTCATATAATGTATATATATTATTCACATTCACATATTCATATACATAGATATATAGAAAAACTATATATGTAGGTACATACATATATATACATAGAGAGAGCGAAGGAGAGGTAAAAGAGTAAGTGAGTGTGTGTGTGACATGTGTGTGAAAGGATATATGTTAAAGTTCTAAAATTTAGTGATAGGTAGGTGTATGTGACATGGGATACATGAAGTCAAAGGGTGTATGAATGCATGTGTGTAAAAGGTTATAGGTTAACTCAGTTTATAGAAATGCATACATACATACTTACATTGTATACATGCATACATACATACTTACATTGTATACATGCATACATACATATCATATATATTATATTACATGATATATACATGTATACTTGCATTACATTATATTTACATTCATGCATATTAGATACTTGTATTTATATTAACATATTGCATACATTCATTTCATTCATGCATCTATGCATTACCTACATGTTTTATACATATGCATACATTGTATATTCATATCATTTCATACGTTAACTTAGAGGCATACAAATATGCACACATCATATATTTTATACCTTGCATTCATATCTAGCATTCATTATATACTTTCATGCATACATTATATATCATTCTTTCATTCATGCATTTATGCATTGCTTATATGCATTATATTAATTGTATTCCTACATGCTTGCATTCAACCATATATATTAATGTAAAGAGAATATATATCATATATATATATATCATTTCATTCATCTAACATATCATGCATTACATACTCTATATTCATTTAATATCCATACTACATAGGCTCATAGGTTACACAAAATACATATATCGTATAGTCACTCTTCTACTTAAAATCAATACTGTACCAATTGGATCCTTACTAAATTCTAGGAATAAAGTATTTTGTAGCCCTTCGTGTTAGCTTTCCGAAACTTCAAACGGATCGCATTTTTGTGTCCGGAAGCTCCCGGAATCGCGAAAATACCGAAACACGTTCGTCTTTCGTACAGCTAACACTCAAATAATTTTACAGAAAGTTTCAGAATGAATTTGGCTTATTAAAATATATATTTGGAAAGCTAACTTCGATACGGTTCTTTAAAAAAAATAAAAGATAAATCGGAGTTCTAAGCTAAAAGTTATGATATTTCTAAGTTGCTTTGGTTAATAAAAACGTGGATGAAAATTATGACGAATTTGGGTTGGCCAAGATACTTGGATACCAACATAGGTATCCAAATGAAACTCATTCTAACCATCCTAACTAAGATCAATCCACTCTCTAACCATTCTAAAACCGAATTTAAATATCTATTTAAACTATTATCATACATACATACACATGGGGTGTCCTAATTTGGGATCTATCAAGTAGGACACAAGACATACCTATAACATCCTCAAATAGACTCCAAATGGTCTCAAAATTGAATCTAAAGGGGACACATGCATGGGGGTGGATCCTTTGGATTCAAAACTAATTAATATACAAAGAAAATCAAGTTAGAGTATAGGTTTTACCTATTGGGAGTGGAATCCCAATGAAAATCTTTAGGACACGGCTCCGATACGAAGATATATCCAAAAGGACACCTTCCTTTGCACCTTGTCCAAATTCTTGGATAGAATCCTTCCTTGATGGTGTGGGATGGATTAGGAGAAGTTTGGATGGAGGAATGTGAGGGGAAGAAAATCAAATCAAAGAGGAAAGCTCTCTAATTTGGGGAAGAACACTTATGGTTCTATGTAGAGGTAAAAAGAGGCAATAATTTTTCTTAAGGATTCTTTATAGGAAGGGAGGGGGAACTTGATGGCTGGTCATTAGATGAATTAGGGCTAGTTTTTCATGTAGATGAGTGGCTAGGAGTTGTCCACCCAATTCTAAACATTCCTATTGGTTCAACTAGTCATAAGGCTTTCTTTTTCACAAATATTCCAATAGGTAAATATCCTACTATGAAATATCTAGATATTGTTAATCTAACTTAACCATTAAGTCTCTAACCTTCTAACTAAACCTCCATGAGCATCATTAACATCTAGGTTTAGTCAAAACTAGGTTAGTCTCTAACAATTCAATTAGCACAATATTAATTAATCAAAATTCATTTTCATTAATAAGTCAAAAATGACCAAAATACCCTTAGGTTAAAAAGTCATAATTAGTCATCCTAATCACATGGTTAGGTCCCCATGGTCATGGTTAGTCTCTAGGTCATGCAGTCTCTAGGGTTATACTAGTTAACCATCAAAATCATAATTCAACATTTTAAATAGTTTTAAAATAATTAAAAATCACCAAAAATCATAACATGGTTTAAATATCATTATTAAATAATTATAATGATAAAATTTTAAAATTATCCTTATTTTAGAAACTGGGTGCTACAAGTAGGACAATCCCTCAACTGGTGGTCGGGCGCTCCACAGAACAGACAAACGCCCAACCTCTCCCTGTAGACCTCTCGGGTGTGCCCCGGCTTCCCAAAGAAAGCACACTGTGGAATCTGCTTCTGTCCCTGCTGATGATGCTGATGCTGCTGGTGGTGGAACGTCCTTTGCTAAGTCTGAGGACGCTTGGCCGGTCCTGCACTGGAACCAATACCCATAGCATCGCTGCTTCTCTTGGGCCTGATACCCAAGTCCTCTTCCGCAATCTGAGCGTCCATCAGTATCCCCTCAAAGGTCGCCGTGCGACGCCGAGACGTGCGAGATCGGATGCTGTGGTTCAGGCCCCTCCTGAACTTGCGGGCCTACTCCCCTTCATCCTGAACCAAGGCGAACCAGCTCAGACGAAAGAACTCTGCCGCATACTCATCCACCATCGAATTCTCCTATACCAGTCCTGCAAACTGGCCCTCCAGCGCACTAAGAGCCACATCAGGAAAGAATTTCTTCTTGAAGAGCCTCTTGAAGTTCTTCCATGTCAGGCCTCTCACTGACGCATGAGGGTCCGTACGGCACCAAGTCAGAGCAATATCAAAGAACTGACTCGCTGCTGCTGCCACGTACAGTCCCTCCGGAATCTATGCTAGCCCCAAGCTCCGCTCAACATCCTCTAGCCATTCATCGGCATACAGGATCTCCTCTGTTCCCTTTAACTCCTGAGGGTACATCTTCTTGAAGTCTAACACGGAGCCAGGCCTCGCCTGCTGCTGCTGCGGCTGTTGGACGGGAGCGCCTTGAGTCTGAACTGCAGCCACCTTCTCTACAGCTGTGAGTGCCAATGGGTGCACACTCTCAATACTCTGCCTCAAAACCTCTGCCTATCATTACGAAGCCTCAGTCTGTGCTCGTTATACCTCCATCATCTACTGTAAGAGCACGAATATCAGAGTGGCATCGGTCGGTAGCGTAGGTGGAGGTGGAAGAGTCTCTGGCAGAACGAGTGTAGACTTCTGAATCGGTGGAGGAAGACCCCCAGGTGCTGCTGTCACCCCCTCTTGATTGGCAGAGACAGTAGGGGCAACCTCCTGAACTGCATCTCCCTCAGGTCGCGAAGTTGCGAACCTCTCAGATCCTACAACGGTTCTGGCAATCTGAGCTCTAGTCTTCGTCATCCTGAAGACAGATTCAAGCAAAGAGATTAATATAGCACATGATAAGATATCATCAAGGAAGGACAATTTATTTCGAATGCAAGAAGAGTTGTCATGATAATCAAAAGATCGAAATTTTTCTAATATGTGATTGAGTAACTCCTATCATAACCTAGAACCTATATCCTAACAACATGCTCGCAATTAGCACTCTAAGTCGAGCACCACTACGAAATTGCACTAATTGCGACTCAGACCTGCATGGGCCACCACAAAAATGTGTCACGACCAGCACCATGTTTAGGGCACGAGCACGTGGGTTCGTCTACCCTACACCGCAGAGTCGGCGGTAGAACGCTGTATAGGTCATCTAGAACATATAACATCTAAGACACAATAATATAACCTGTCATCTCTATACGGAGGAATATAATTACAACTCAATCACATGAATCTAAATAGGATAAGCACGAATATGATAATGATAAAGATGGAAATAGATAGACTGAAATAAATACAGAGTCACAAACACCAGTTCAGGATTTAAAGAAATAAAACAATCCCAAATAAGTTCTACAGACCCAAAGTATCAAGCTGAAATACAAATTCAGACAAAGCCTATCTAATCTAAGTTACTACAGGCGGTGCTTCCTCTACGAGCACCGGATCCACATGCAGGTCCTGGTCGTAGTCTTCATCTGTGCCAAACCCGTAGAAGGTCGAGCAATCTGCATCTAAGTCGTCTGAAAAACAACGAGGGTTATCCTGTCAGGATATGAGCAAGTACAAATGCCAATAGTAGTTCCATGTAAATTGACAAATACTATAAGAGACAATTATAATGAAGTACAAGATGGAATATCATGACTAGAAATAAAACAGTATAAGTCAACTGAATAACATATCATGGGTGAGATATAAGGTAAAACTGGAATATAAGCAGTGAAAGTAATCTGAGGTACGATGTAAACATAAAAAGTACCATGAGATATTAGAGCGTTATACGATCGGCTTGGGTCAAGATCAGGCTGTTCTATTTGATCGGCTATGCACAAGTAGTATAGAGGATCAGGCCAGCCAAATGGAAAGCTATGCACAAGTAGTATCAGGTCAGGCTACATTCTACGTGTGGTGAGGGTGGAGCTATGCACAAGTAGTAAACAAGTGGGGATAATGATCACATAACCTCTAATAACTCTCCATCCTCGAGTAGTATAATAGATCCAACCATGACACGTCATGACACAGGATTTAAAGAGTAGAAGGCCAGCCCACTCCCAAATCGGTGTCTATACAAGTACATGAAACAAGATCGAACAATGTACTCATATACCAGGTAAAACGAAAATGACATCTTATGACGAGATCCGACGTATACTAGTCTTTGTATTCTCGTGTCCAAAATCAAGTAAAATACTACAACTGGATCGAATATAGTAGATATCAAAGTAATGAAAACTATCAGAGAATGTACTCGCCTGAGGTCCTGACCTGAGGAAATCGATACTACCAACCACACAAATGTGCCACAAAAGGTCAACTTGCACAACAGTCTCCTAATGCTGAAACAGACATTACCAATATTTTTAGCTAGGATAGCCTACCCATAAGTCCAATTTTGGACACAGGGGTAAAACAATAATTTTGGGCCAAAACGATATCCGCCGTTGGACCCACTTTGCATCGAAAAATGTGCCAATACCTACGGTCTCTAAAGTCGTCAAACTATATGTCTACGGGTCCGATTTGACGAGACAAATCCAACAGTATTTCTAAAGTTGGATTACGGTGGGCCGTACACAAATTTGCCCGTTGGATCGGGTCGCAGGCCCGCTAAAATAGCGTTCCGGTTGACCTTCTCAGAATTAGACCAAACTTGGCATACATGACCAATCTTGATTGTTACGAAATTCAAGGTACGATAATCAACACATAATCTTGACGTACCATCCTTCATCTTCATAAGAAGCATCGGGGATCCCCAATATGATCCACTAGTGCGAATGAATTCCTTGGTTCTAAGTTCTTCAATCATATTGTACATGATCTCCAATTCTGATAGTACCATTCTGTAGACTCTCTCTGATACTGGTGCCGTCCCTGGAATCAAATAAATAGTGAACTCTATCTCTCTTTCTGGTGGCATATCTGGAAGCTCTTCGGGAAATATATTAGAAAATTCTTCTACTATTCTGGGAAATTGAACTGCTTCTGCTACTGCCATCCACAAGATTGGAGGAGAAGGCTCTACTTTGCCACTCGAAAATGAGAATTCTTCTTCGCCGAGAATACCAAAAATAATCCTGCCAATATGGCAGTCTATTCTTATGTATGGATCCTTCAACCAATTCATTCCTAGGACCACATCATAGTCGGCCATCGAAAATTCTATCAACCTAGCGGGAAACTCTCTACCGCTAACTACGATTTGACACGAGAAATAGACTCTATCCACTCCCACAAGACCGTTACCAGTAAGGATGTTGAGTCTTACTGATAATAACTCGGGATCCAATCTTATTCGTTTCGCAAATCGTGCAGACATAAATGAATGCGATACACCCAAATCAAATAATACTGATGTTGGAAAAGAGTTGACGAGAATGGTACCTGCCACCACCTCAACTGATGCCAATTCTTCTTCTACGGTCAAAGCCATAGCTTGACCCTGTCCTCTTGATGCTGGTCCCCTCTGCTGATAATCTCTCTGCCTATTCTGAACTTAGGCTTGGGCTTGAGTATACTGTTGAGGCTGAGGCGACAACAGTCTCGATGGATGGTGCTACTGTTGTACTGGTGCTGGTCGTCTAACCGATGGACTGGTTAGGGTTGATGAAGATGAACTAG
The DNA here is from genome assembly GCA_029216955.1 of Iris pallida. Taxonomy (NCBI): domain Eukaryota; kingdom Viridiplantae; phylum Streptophyta; class Magnoliopsida; order Asparagales; family Iridaceae; genus Iris; species Iris pallida. The sequence continues at coordinate 90,439 of JANAVB010000440.1, forward strand.
TCCTATGTGGACATGACCCTATCATGTGGTTCGGTGCCTCACAAGCCAAGCACAATCCCTGTACTTTGTGACATTCTAAAACCACGTGCCAAGGCTTCCCACAATGAGAGCAGCCCATTGTAGAAGACTGCTTCTGCTTCTGTTGCTGAGGGTATGTCAGAGTCGAGTACTGAACCAACGAAACTGGGGTTATCCTCCTAGGAGCTCTAATTGTCAAAGCCTTAGCTGTCGGGGCTGGTGCTGATGAATGGGATAACTGTCCATGAGACCTCTTCCGTCCTCCGGTTCGATCTACTATCCTCTGAGAAGTATACTCATACCTTCTGGCTGCTCGCAAAACAATATCAAACATCTGTGTTCAAACTGCTCCACTGCTAGAATGATCTCTAGGTGGAGCCCTTGCTGGAATCGCTGTGCTCGGTCCAATTCGGTTGCCACCAAAGTGGAAGCAAACCGACTAAGCCTCGAAAACTCGGTCGCATAATCATTGACCGTCCTTTCCATCTGCTTGAGATTGTTGAACCTTGTCTGTAGATCCTAGTGAGCTACCGTATCAAAGTTCTTCATATGGAATCTTTCGTTGAATACTGCCTACATGACATCACCAAACTGACTGCTTGTATCGCCCACCAGCTGTGGACTAAGTCCAACAATTGTAGTTATGCCATGGCTACTTTCTCTCTAGCTGGAATTCTAGCTGCCTCTAGAGTAACCTCTATATCCTAAAGCCATGTGTCAGCAGCAATAGCATCTTCACTGTCGTCAAAGAAAGGAGGGTTCAGATGCTTGAAGCTGTTGGCCGTATTGTTCTCTTGATAACCAACTCTGCCCATAGCTTCTTTTACTGTTCGCTGCAGATCATCTCCTTGATGATCTTGTGAGGCAAGCAAGTCCCGGATAAGTCCCACAGGGTTCTTTTGTCAGGCTCTGCATCCTGAACTGGCTGTATTGGTGGCTCTTGTTCCTGGAAGGCATGACTCGGGATGCTGTCCTAGAGTGCTGGATTTGGTCCCCAGGTTGCTGCTGGTTCACTGGTGGTGCTCCGTCCGGTTGATCGGAAGAACCAGGAACAATATCACTGAAGAAAATGACATAGGGAATAATAAGGAAGGACCAAGATAGATCAAGGATATAAACATGTTATCAGGCCATGAATTGAGAAGATTAGAAGGCACGAGTAGAGATCAAGGGCGAGTGCTGATTGAGACATCTATTCAGTAAAACTCTCACACATCTTGATTTACAAGACTTGCATGGGCCACCACTTAAACCGTATCACACCCCATAACTAGAATACTAGAGAGCGAAAGACAGACATAAACAGCTACGTACATTGGAGTGCAACACACTTCACAATACGGTCACGGTTGTCTAGATGCATGAAGGTTTATCTATAATCCATCAGTCTCTTATGGTTAAGAATAAGCCTAGTGTCTCAATCTCAAGCAAGCAAATAATTGTTACAAGATGTTAGATCATCAGACATACAAAGTAAGGCATCCCAAATATTACATATTCAGATGATCATGAAGCTAGTCATACAAATTACAAAGACTAGCAAGTGTTAGGTCATACATGATCAACCCTAGGATTTGACAATCATGTTACAGCCCTTAGGTAGACAGAAAATAAAGTTTCCAATACGAGCTAATACTTGCTCGGCGGCTAAACGCCTCAAAAGAATAATTTACTATAGAGTGGAAGAGCACAATAAGGAACCCACTCGTTGCCAGGGTTACGTCTAGTGTTCACCATCTAGCTGAAAGACCGACAGATCCTCGGGTGCTGCTCCGTAATCTGGCCATACAAAACCAGCTGGGTCAGACCCAAGAAAGAGTAAGTGCCACAAGGAAGACTCCAATTAGGAACTAAAACCAGCATACAGATTAAGAAAAATTGAAACGAGAACATAATATAATAAATAAAAAATAAGAGTTAAAATAAACATAGAATATACTTGATTGTATCATGAAGACAAAAGATAGAATTTCTATGCTAATTATGAGATAATCATTTAGGCACGACCAATCAAGTACTACGACTTGCTATCATTAGCTAAGTAGGGTTATCATAGGCCTAGTTACTAACAAGATGCAGTTGAGATATTCCTACAGTCACGAGCCCTGCAGACTATCCAGGTTATCCAGGCGAAAGGTTCAAGAGTTATCAAGATTACTGGTGTACTTAGGTACTTATGATTTCAAGAAGTGCAACACATGACAGTGTGCTGGAAATACGTCCTACTCGTCGGCAGGCTACAAGTCCACTGGTGTGGCCGGGATAACGGGATCGCCTGTAACTGGAAAATCTTTCTATATGAACTACTTGATCAATCTAGTCATTAACCTAGTTAGATTCGTTATGATTCCCTGACCGTGGTAACCAGAAATTCATGTCCTAAATATGATATAAGACGAGACATGTAGCTTGTACATGCACAATCAGGAAAATCAACCACGGAGTCAAGATAAGAGTTATACTAGCAAGACAGGAATAGCTGTCGCAGCAACATCCAAGATTATACATGTCATGTCAGGTATACTTGTCACTTGTTAGGAGTACTTGTCAGGAGTGCGCCTCAACGGGCCACTATCAAGAATTATCAAGACGGGTTCATATTATCATGTTCAAGTCAAGTTCAAGTTACTAGCTTAAGACTATCAAGTGTTAAGTCGGGTCATCGCAATTTAGGCATAGTATATAAAACATGCAAAGAAGATCAAGAACACACAGATGAGATTGAAAATATCAGTCGCATATGAACTCTGATTATAGTGAGACAGAAAGATTCTTAAAGTCAAGACAAAGATCTACAACTTTCATGTTTTGAGTTTTTTTTTAAGATTTTGGCTACAAAATAGCTTAAACGGGCAAAAACAGTCATTTAGAGTGACTCGCGCATGGGTGCGCTATGCTCGCGGGCAAAATTGCCCACGGTGTACGGTGCTCGCATGTACGGTGCATGGTCTGCGCGCTATGCGCAAATGTACTATGCGCACAGACAAAACTGCCTACGATGCAAGGAACGCACAAGCACGACACGCGGTCTGCGTACTGCACGCAAAACGTACTACACGTGCAGAAAAAACTGCCCACGGTGCACGGAGCGTGCAAGGACGGTGCGTGGGTGCATGAGACGCAACATGCGCTGCCTTTGCAGACAAAACTGTCCATGGCGCACGGAGCGCGCAAGCACGACGTGCGGGCGCACGACAGAGAATTGTGCAGGCACGCGGCACGCGGCACACAAAACGTGCTGTGCGTACGGAAAAAATTGCCCACGGTGCACGACGCGCGGCAACAAATTGCGCACGCGACACTGTTCATAATCCCAGCAACACCGAAGATGTACGGAAATCCATGAACACAAAATGTCATAACTTTTTTATACGAAGTCAAAATTAAGCGGTTCAAAAGCCAAAATTTGGTAAAATAAAATTTCCCACAACATGAAACCATTAATTTTCGAAAATACCAAGTTTTAGGGGTTAAAAACCAAGAAAAATAAGAAAAAGTTAAAACTTAGATCTAAAAAATCTATCCATCAAAATCAAAAAATTTTAAGTTCTAAAGAGGCTTAGAATCATGTAAGGAAGGGAATGGAACAATAAAAGGGGAGATGAATCATGAAGCAAGTTGCACTTGTCTAGGGCTTGGTAGGTGGAAGGAGTTAATGAAGAAGATATAGAAGTGAATGCAAAGTAATGGAGGAGAGAGAGGATTGGTTTTTATATCAACTCTTCTTATCTCAAACCCAACGAAAATAAACCAAACCAAGCCAAGTTGAACCAAGGTGAACCAAATCAAGTCAAGATTAAATCAAGACTAGGCTAAGTAAGATAAGTCAAAACACGGATCACCTGAAAAAATCAGAATTTCGTACACGTATACTGAAAATACATATAACGAAAAATAGGAGTGACAAAGATGGGGTATCCATGTACACATGTATAGCCTCTTTGGCATTTATTTTAAGAGAATTTAATCTCAAGGTCAGTGTTCCATAATAGTTACCTAGTCCAGCTTGTTTCTACCCATTGAACCGGCTTCTTGGGATCTCCAATCAGACTCGATTGGGTTGCCACTGCTGGTGACTAAACTATGGGCTTAGCCCTATCCCCCTCGATGATTCTAGGATCAATGTCCTAGACAGACCCCTCGTTAAGTGGTCTAAAAGTTTCTTTTCTGACTTTATATAGTCAAGAACCATATCACTCCTAAAATCTGTCAAATCAGCGATGCCTCAGGACGTCGCTAAATAGGGAAAATACGTCGCTAATTTCAATTAGCGACGTTTGCACATAGTCGCGATTAACCTAGTCGTTAAACAACACGACGTCGCAATACGTCGCTATTGCGACGAAACTTAGCGACGCATACACGTCGCTAATTCAACGACTACCAGCGACGTAAAACGTCAGCAGTTACCGACGTAACCTAGCGACGTTGAGTGACTTGACATGCATCGATGCTGACCTGGCTTGAGAGCCAAATGGCGACGTTCTGCGACTTTGTTACGTCGCTATATTACCGACATATAGCAACGTTTAGCGACGTCACGTAGCGACGTTTAGTGACGATCAGCGACGGTATTCATCACAGTTAGCGACGTTTTGATATTGTCTTAGCGACGTTAACGTTGGTCGCTGGACGTCGCTGAGTGTCGCTGAACGTCGCTAATTTTGAAAAAAATAAAAAAATACAGCATTTGGAGCATCCCCTGCAGCATTTGCAGCATCCCCTACCCCATTTGTTACAACAACGACGGTGTGTATCACGAACACAGTATCATACAACACAGATACACACAATTATGAACACGTTTGAAACACAATCTCATCAATTAACACAGATATATGAAAATTTGTAACAACAATGTCAAACATAATGGTCCACATGAGAATAATGTATGTATAACCACATAAAAGACCCAACAATGGGCCATCACATAACAATATATATATATATATATGTCAACTACGGTTGATCAGGAGGAGCATCACCGCTCCTGGAAAGAAGGTAATCATACTGCTCCGGTGTAAGAACCACCGACGACGATGAAGTAGAAGGTAATGCAACCGCTGGAGAAGGAGGCAGTGTAACCGCTGGAGAAGAAAACAGTGTAACCGCTGGAGATGGGTGCGTCCGCGTCTCCTCTAGGGCTAGCAGTCTGGCGCTGCATTGCTCCATGCAAGCCACTATCATAGTAACGGTGTCGTAAATGGACTCCTGCGTCCCCTGTACGTGCCGCACGGTGCGCTCGAGCTCGTCAAAGCGTACGGTGACCGATGCAACGTCCCCTTGCGCCTGAGACCCTGGCTGCTCAGAAATCCTCTTCAGCATATCGTCGCACAGCTCAGCAATCTGGCGGGCAATGGTACCCTCGACTCGGGATGACTCGGCCTGTGACGGCTGTGAATGTGCACTGACAGAGGGAGCCCTGTATGCCTGCGTCACAACAAATGCGTCGTAGGACCCGTACCGTAGTACGTACCCCTCTGAAGACCACCAACAGCGGTCTTCCAGAGCTCGTCCTCCGACTGAGGTGGAGAGGGCCGCGATGTACCAACCCTTCCCTCTGTCGGTGCACTAGCACTCGCACGCTCATCACGTAGCTTAACAAACTCGTCCTAGAAATCATTGTGCATCTCTATACATTAGTACTTACCTAAATTAGCCTAATAAACATCTAAAGTATTTAATTATTATTAACTATATGGTTATCTGTATATTCTTCAAGTTGTGTTAAAAATTAACGAAATCTAAATTAGTACTTATATAGCTCTGAGTAGTCCGGTCGTCGATGAGCTTCCCGTCCTTCCGATGGGTGGCCAGGAAGACGGTCACCATGTTTGCGTCCTCACCCCTCTGTACCTACGTGTTTGTTATATTTTATTCTTTAGTAAAATAGAAAATTATATACTCCTACTATCAATAAAATCTTATATATTGCAATAAATTACATACCAGACGACGGAAATGCTCCGTCATAGGAATCGATCCACCATACCACTTTTCGGCCCTCTTTCTAGCCGCCTTCGCCTTCTCCGACCGCTCTCTGTATCGGGGCTCCTCAAATCGAGCCCTCATCGTGGTCCACTGGTCAGGTGTGATCCAACCAGCAATCGGCTTTCCGGAGTGCTGACGAGCTTTCTGATCGTCAATTGCATCACGGATCAACTTGGCAGCGATGGCAGGAAATTGCCTCTCAATCTGCTCGGCCCGGTGTGGTGGATAAAAATAAGTCCTCTACAAGAATTACAAATTAAAATAATAAGTTCTAAAAAATACTTAAAATTATATTAATCATACTAAATTAACTATCTTTAGTTACCTTGAAGTGGGCAAACCAGAATGCCTTCCTCTCTTCCGAGGCATCCGAGTAGTTGATCCACGGACTCCCATAGTTGGACCTTAGAAAGGAGCCCAACGCTCTCTGTACCGACGAGGGACGATATCTGTATAAAACGATAACCGACTGTAGGAGCGTAAAAAGTGCTTCAAAGAAAGAGTCATCTCATTCATAAGTGATCTACTTTACGTCTAACAGAGCGGTTAATCTCTTTACGCCCAAGACAAGGCTAATCACTTTACACCTAAAGCATGGTGATCACTTTACGCTCGGGTCTACACCCATGGTTTTACGCCAAGGACAGAGCAGCCTCTTTTACGCTGGACAAAGCTGTCAAATCTCGCATTTAATGCAAACTCTGACATGGAGATATTAATGATGGCATATATCACAAAGGAATTTGTTTTTACACAGAGACCAATGTTGACGTTTAGTATGTGGATTGAGCTACTTTACGCTCACACTACAGCTTCTTTTACGCACGAAGACTATACGAGCTTTTACGCTCAACAGCTGACGTGTGCGTAAAGTTTATTTGAGCTACTTTACGCTCAAGGTTATTTAACAACCACTTTACGCGGGAAGTCTATGTCAAGGCTATTTTACGCCTAATCTACTGCTTTACGCTCAAAGTACATTGGGGCTATTTTTACGCCCTATTCTCCTCCACCAGCTTAGAACGTGGTCTGTCTACGTGGCTTTCATGCCATTCTTCTCGAAGAACGTGTGTACATGCATCCTATTCTTACTGAAATGATGGAACACATGTCAACATATACAGAGGTTAGCTTCGATCGTGGATGGCAGTTGTTAGCGTAAAGATGGAACTTTTGCTAAGTTTTTACGCACAAGAGCCCAAGTCTATAAATAGACTTATTTTTCTCATAACACAGGGACAGAGACATGAGAGAATACAGAGATCAGAACTTAGAGATTTTGATTCTCCAGAGCATCCTTCTTCAACCTTTCTTTCAGAACAGAGTGAAGCAAAGCAGGAAAGCATTCGGCCTCGCCATCAGTGCCCAAGTACGTCGATCCCTTTCTAGTGACTTAGTTCTTCCAGTTGTTCTACTTCAAGCAGTGATTTTTATCATCATCATATGGTCCAAAAAATAAAGTGATCATTTACGAATCAGACTTCTACAGTAATACTTTCCCAGAATAAAATTTGTACTTCTTGTACTTTTTCTTGTTTTATTTTCAAAAGCCAATTCCTCCAAGGCATTTTGTTAAGTGAAACAAAAATGGCGACTCTGCTGGGGACGACCTTCTCCTCTGACGAGGAGGCAATTGCTCAATATGATGATGTTTCGGTCGGTTCGACCAAGAAGACTCTGGTTGTGCACTTCGACCAGACTGCCTACGAAGAAATGCTCCGAACTGGGGGTGATTCTCGCTGCTCCAATGTTCAAAAGTCTCGCAAAGCACGAAAAGTTTGGATTTCTAAATCCAAAATAGCTTCTGATCTCTCTGTTGCTGTTGATAACAAGGGAATTCTTCCCTCTCCTGTCGTAGGGGCTCCCGTTCATAACGAGGCAGTCCTTACTTCAGCGTCGCTCTCTAAGTGTGACAATTTGTCTCCCGTCTGTGACGGTGTAGATGATCGGGTTCCACGCCCACTGCGTAAGAACCAGGTTTTACGCCCACTGGGTAAAAACCAAGTTTTACGCTCAAGGCATAAGAATGAGTCTCCCATTTGTAATGTGGCAGATTCTAATGCTTCTGAGTGTAAAAATAAGTCTCCCGTCTGTGACGTGGTAGACACACACAAATTATGCTCCTCGCGTAAAACAAAATCTTCCGTCTGTGACGTGGTAGATAATCAATTTTTACGTTTTACGCTTAAAGGTAAGTCTCCTGTCTGTGACAGTGTAGACAAAATTCACAACAATGTTTGCACATCTAATGCGAATGTACCTAAACGTATACAACATAAAAATGTTGTTGGTAAAACTTTTGTCCTACACCAACAACCTTCTTATACTGCTTTACGTAAAGTACCAAACTTGCAAATCACGCGCCATGAAGATGGAGTCCTTCGTGCTCAAAAATCTCAAGATTTACGCACACAACTCCAAACGCGTAGAAATGCACAATTTGGTTCTGCGAATGCTGCTAGTAATCTTCTTTACACACAAGGTACTAAACGTTTTTTTACCCCTAATGTGATAAAGAAGAATACTCCCTCCATTCCTTCTGACTTACGTGAATTGCTCATACATAAGCGTAAGAATTCATAATCTCCGGTGACGCTCCCCCAAGAAAAACATCATTGTGAATATCACCAGGTTGTGATCAATTGTTGTTGTTCAGCTTCAAAACGGTCAGTTTTTGATCGATTGAGTTTTTCGCTTCAATATCAAACTGAAGACCAAGAAGATGAGCTGTCATATGCATCAGTCAACATGACATCTCATACTAACAGAGAACGACGTTCGAGACGGAACATGTCCCAAACTCCAGGTCAACAACAGTTAAACAGACTTCTTGATTCCTTTGAAGGAGTATATCAGAATACTCGATCAAGAGGACAAAGGCAATTGCAGACTTCTGATTCAGAAGCTGGGGGTACTCAATCTTTTGAGTCTGATACCGATAGTGTGGATTCATACTTATATACAAATCCTTCTGTATCTTCACGAGAGATTGAATCCTACGCTGTTGGAGATGAACCAGAGACGTCATCTGTTAATACAGAACAACATCTCATTGCCGTTGAGCAATCACTGAAAGATATGCTTAACATGGTACAAAGTATGCATCAGATAATTTTGAATCAGCAAACTGCTCACCGACGGTAATAACACCAGTACCAGTAGCAGCACAAACTCAAGATAGTTAAGGGGCTGAAATACCTTTGAATACTCAAGAGCCGGCTGTTAATCAGAATTCTGCATCTCCAGATCCCATCATCCCTGAAGATGTACCACCTCCAGTGGGGGTTACGGTACATCCAACAACCATTTAATCAAATGTGCTTCCCCAAACCAGTGAAGCCATTCAAGCAGTGCGTGAGCTCAAAGCACAGTTTGAAGTTTTGAGGCACAAAGATCAACTCCAGAGGTTAGAGATCAAGCAACCTTATCCTCCTCATTGGAATGATGTACCCTTTCTACCGATATTCAAGCCACAATCTATGGTTTTGTTTGATGGAAAAGCATCTTCCAGTCAATATATTAATTACTTTGATATTATGACTGTACACTTGCAGAAAGATGCCGCTCTTCTCACTCGAGTGTTCATCGGGTGCCTGACGGGTTCGGCTTATGATTGGTATCGAAGTTTACCCGATAATTGCATTTCGTCTTTTGACGAATTTAAGGCAATGTTTCTCTCCCGCTTCTATGAAGGAGGCATGGACATGAACATGTCCTCCTTGATAGAAATCAAACAAAAGGAGAAAGAAGATACTTGGACGTTCATCGAACGTTTTCGATAAGCTACTTTAAAGATGCCTCCTGGTATGCCAGATTCAGCATTGATTGATACATACAAGATGAATCTACGACCATCTATCGCTGTTTTCACGGGTTCCCAATTCTCAGATTGGGCTTCGTTCATCATAGCAGTGGTTTCTGCCGAGACCAATGGTAGGTTGGCTCGTGAACATGGGATGATTTTCGCCTCAGATGATAGAAGAAAAAAAAAGTAATCCTGGTAATAACCCCGGCAATCGTAATATGAAGGGGAAAGATACCCTCATGGTTAATCTTTCCAAGAATAAAACGATGCCAAATAGTCAGGAATCTTCCAGGACAAAAGAAGAATATTCTTTTGACGAAAGTGATATCCCTGGGATATTTCAATGTCTGGTGAAGAGTGATAAACTTCAGATTCCGGAACCAAAGAGGCCTAATGAGGTGAATCTGACTGATAATCCCAAATATTGTATCTATCATAGATACATTAATCATCCTACCAGTGCTTGCTATATCCTGAAGAAAAAAATCCAGGAGCTGATAAATGGCGGTGCTATCGCTTTAACCAATGATGACCATACGGTTACAACCAATATGGTTTCTCTTCAGTTCGGAGATTTTCCTCCACAGCAGGTCCCAGATGGAATTATCCCAATTCCGAAGGCGACGATGAAGATCGTGAATATCCCGCTTGCCAGAGAAGAAGATGCAGGATTACTGCCGCTTACACTAAAGAATGGTGAAATTATGTGGGTACATCCTGACTTAGTGCCTGAGTTGGAAAGTGAAGATAAAACTTCAAAATCCAAGAAGGGCAAGAAAGTCAGAACCTGCAACATAATTTCCCATGTTATTCCAGATCCCGATGACTTGGATCACCTATGGGATGGCCTTCCTTTAGAAGATAGACTGAAAGGACTGAACATCTGTCCGCCAAGTCTAGCTCCTTCTACCAAGCTCAAGCTTACTCATCAGCTGTGGTTAGCCATGAATAGTATTCCTTTATATCGGGCACAACAAGTCTTTGCTGCTTATGAAAAAGCTCCAACAGAGATTCTTCCTCGTATCCTGAATCTTTCTCCTTCTGTGGCTACAACGACATCTATTCTCCACTCTCCTGAGGTTACAGAAGGTCTTGCTTCTTCCTCTTCCTCTATTGGAACACCTGTCAAAAGTCTGCTGCCCACTCACTTGTATAGTCAACAATCTGTCCATCTCATGAAGAAGATGGGTTATGACTTTCAAAAGGCAGAAGGTTTGAATTATGATAAAGGAATACGACTTTCTTTACAGATTCAAAGTCAAAATTCCACTCTTGGATTGGGTTCTGAAGCTTCTCATAACAATCCACACAAGAAGAAGGCTAAGAAAGGGAAGACAAAATCCTGTAATATGGTACTTCATTCTCCTGAGTCTGAAGAAGAATCTTTTGCTGGTACAAGATCTGGAAAAGAGTACCATAAAGACCATGAGGGATCCTCCAAAGAAGCTAAAGACGTAGTGGAGACACTACCAACTAAATCCTCTTCTGTTCCTGCTAAACCTTCTGTGGTTGAAAAGGGGAAACAGAAAGCAGTACGCTTCAACGTCCCATTGAAGTCTGCTTCCAGTCAGGGGGTAGTAATGAAGCCTTACAAATTTGATATTCTAGCTCAGTTAGCCAATACTTCGGCTAGACTATCTATATTTGAGTTGCTTCGCCTTTCCAGAGAAAGCAGAGAGACTTTGAGTGAAGCTTTACTTCAAGCAGATTCATGCTTGGCTCAACTCAAGACTCCTGATAATATACCAGTGT